>JAHLJZ010000020.1:0-327003 GCA_025602915.1 Paraphysoderma sedebokerense | reverse complement strand
AAGCTGGATATCAAAGAGAAAGTAACGGTGGCTGCTTATCATTCAAAGCTTTCTAAGATTGTCCCCAAAGAAATGGTGTTGCCATGCACCTCAGTCAAAGACTATTATTTTTTAATCGAGAAACAACATCATGCATCAAACCAGAATAAGACAATCGAGTCGCTCTTGTTCGCCGCAGTAGGTGGTTCCGCAGATGAATTTGAACCTCGCTCAGTTAGCAGCTTTCGGAAAGAACAGGCAACAGCTGCTGCTCCGCTGGAACACTGTGACGCATATGGATAAGAAATTCCTTAAGGGGAGGGGTGACAAGGGCAAGGCTAGTGGGAACACGCATTATTTCCGAAAGAAAGAAGCAGTTATTTTAGTTAACTGCCTGCTAAAAGAACATGCTTTAACATTTGCGGATGACGAAGTACATCTATCCTACCAAAACGCGGACAAGAAGGATGACCTGGCGGACGTTTACATTATGTTGAAATTTTTTCTGAAGCGGGTGTCAACTGTTATTGAATGGTACAATCGGATTCAAAAAGACAAAACAGATGGTATTAATTGATTGACATTTTTTGTGCTGTAATACAAGCAATGAATAAATACAATAATGTAATTAACGATAAACGTCCCTAAAACTCTCCTTATCAATAACGCCTTTTCCTATTATCTTGTCCAGCATTTTATCGGCATGAGAGAGTTCAACCTCTGCGACCTTCACCGCACCTTCTTGTATTGGTGGTAATCCTTTTCTTTTCCGCTTCCTTGATTCCCGCATGTATTTTTCCCATTCTTCTGCCGCTTTATAGGTCTGCATGGAACTACCGAACATAATGTATCTTCTGAACTGATCCACGGTGAATCCAATTTCTACACGTTCATAATCTAATCGTTTTGCAGCTTCATCAAAACTGCAGTTTCTTGTTAAACCGCACATTATCACCCGTCGATATAGAACTTTCCGGTTGCTGTATGCTTTTGACAATTTGTTCTCAGTTCTCCATGAACTTCCAAATTTTTCATTCAATAACCGAATAGGGCATTGGCCATTCCTTCCATGCATGAATTCGTCCCATACTTCTTTGATAGAACTCGGAAGTCCGGGCAAATAGATTTCACCGACTTTAGGAAGAACAAAGTCATCTAATCTTTCATTGCCCGTCGCATCTATCTTCAATCGTCCCTTGAAATTATTGTGTTCTTGTGACATAAACAATGACGAAGTCGCCGGCGAGGTAGTTGGGGTTTTTTGTGCCGGTGGCAGTTGGTTGGGAAAAGAACGATCAGTATTGGAGACTGTGCGGGAGTCATCACAAAATTCCGAGGTGTCGTATTTCCCCTTGAAGTCAAACATTGGTCAGAAATGGCCTCTTCACGGCGATGGTAATCTTCAATTCTCACCGGTACAAGATGTTCTAAGATAAGCTCTAAGCCTCGCCGGACACCAGCAATATCTCGTTTGACATCTGCAACCTCTCGTTTAACATATGCCACCTCTCGCTTGAACTCTTGCTTAACGTCTGTCAGGTTAGCATCAAGTCTAGATAGGTAAGCTGCAGCGGCGGGATCTGCTTTTCGTAAACGATCTTGGATGAACTTCTTCTCTGGATCGGTCGCTAAATGTGCCTTTAAAGCTACCTTAAACTCTAAGAATTCTGGATCCTGAAACAGTACCGCGTTCCATAAGACGCAAGTAGGATATCGATCCATCAAACAGACAGCATCCTGAAAGATCGTGCTTTAAAATAAAGTCAATGGCGGGGATGATAAAAGAGTTATGTATCATAATCGCAAAACGCACATTCGAAGATAACGCAAGAGATTGATGAAGTGAACTGCGCTTATGTCTCTGGTATTTTCTCGCTCCATGTCTGCAACCTTAGCCTCTAACTCGGGGAACAGCTTTTCCTGCAATGATTTAGGAGGCTCAATATGGGCCCGTGCAACGAAAAATCCACCTCGACTATCCCCATGACCACACATAATAGCTGTAGTCGGAAAAGAAAATCTACTGAGATACGAGCTCCCCAAAGCGTCCTGTTGCCAACGACCAATTTTACGAATCTGATCTTCAGATGCGCCGCCAAATTCAGCTTTCCGCGCACCCCGACCTCTTTGAGCATGCGTTTTCTGTAGGCAATGATCAATACTCTTGCTACATATAGATACTTTGATAGCAACACTGACCTTAGATGAAATATGTCCTATTGCTTCGTATATTTGTGAGGTTTTTTTCAACTGGGTTCCATAATCCAACTGTTCCGAAGGTTGGTCGGATTCTGCAATGACAAGTTTTCGGTCCGCCCTACAGGAAGAGTAAGCAAAGATTAGGTCCGCCACGGGAATAAACAAATTGACGCACCGCTCACTTACCATGAGCCGTCGGTGAAGTCAGGAAAAGGTTCATGATTCAGGTGAAAGCGGACCAGGAAAGACAGACCAACCGCAACGAATGAGCACAGGTGAGGTAGGCGATGCCGAATAGCCGATGCATATAGATGTCCTCGCTTGATAATGAAGAATCAGGACGAAAGATCCAAGAATGATATATGCTCATTCAGAAAATGAATACCTGCGTGGTTTTAGTTCGGTCAATTGCGTAAATCATCGCACGACATTTTGTTGGTCCCATCGATTCCGGCCAATCCATTATGTACATATCTCCAAATTCGACCCTGCGCAATTCATCTCCTCTTGTCAGAAACACTTCACCGACTATCAGAAATATTAAAGTTCGAGTGAAGTCAGTTGGGTCCGGTGACTGGTAAAGTATTTCAATCATTTCGTCCAGCTGTTGGTCTGAATATGAATCCAAAATTGTAGACAAGCCCCTGTCTTTTTTATGCCTAATGGGACTGATTAGTACTGATAACCGAAACCAATAGAAGTATAATTTACTCACTTTCTGATACGTTCAGACTCCGTGCTTTCTATCGAATCCAAAACCGATTTAACCAGATCGCCTCTTGGGTGTGGCACAACCTTATCTGGAGGGTAATTCAGTGTTGCTTTTAGATCTTTCCACAAATCCACAACTGCACTCACAGCTTGTTTGCAAACCGACTGCAAGAATGTTAATGATAGACTTCATCAAGAATCATGATGATCGAGAGGGGAACGTACGAAGCTAGCCGTTTCGGACTCGGCATTCTTGGACTTCCTTTTTCGACGCTGAGGCCACAATGTATGCATGTAATGTTGTACAAAATGTGCAATCCTATCATCGCTTGGTAACAAATACCCCCCTACCTCAATCTCGTTAGGGAGCAATAGTTCTTCATCCTTGACCATATCACAATATTCCTAGCACGGAGACAACATGTTAGAAGCAATATTTGAAAATTCAGGGTCATGCTACTACCTGATAAGCCCGTTTATATGATGTGTACGATTGATTCGTGTTGTTTGATCTACTCTTCTTTGCCAGGTTTCGGACGTCTTTCCTTATATTGAAAGCTGCAGCACTCAACTTTGAGACCGCAGCAACGTACTCTTTTCTAGTTTCTGCATAAGGTGTTTCCTTTGGTTCCAGTTGATCCGCATTCACTGATTCGTTGTTGCCTTCCTCAAATGCCACCTCAACCGTTCTCTTGCGCGCTGAACTGCTGACGGACGAATTCGTCGCTTCTACCTGACATTGTGCAATTTCGGGGGTCTTTGCGTCCGTATCTTTGACTAATAACGACTCGACTTTGTCTTCAGTAGTGGATGTTGGAGCATAACTATTTGGTTCGGTGGAGGCAGTTGTATCGCCATTTGAAGTAGGAGTACAGTTTGACGATTTCTGTGTGAGATCTGCCGGCTGGTTCGAGGATGCCCTATGTAGCAACAAGAGGAGGCAATATGAAGGACGGATTCCTTTATTAGTTATGTTATGTTATGCTTTAAAAGAATTTAGGTTTGAATAATATCAAACACGCGATGAAAAGCGTTCAAACTTCAACACCTTTTCTTAATGGTAGATTGGCCACATTTATAGCAAGTCGGCCGAAGTCCCTTGATAGAACCATCACGATTCTTGTATTTTCCAAATTTCGCTGCATCTTTTTCACCGCATTTTTTGCATTCATGAGTTTCGGCTATTGGACGGAGCAAGGGACTGAGTGGGAGGATCAAGTATTTGAGGATTCAATGTTGTGAAGCACAAACCAGTTGATGATGAGGTCGGATGCTGCATTCTGCGGACACACTGAAGTGGTGGAAGACTTAATGAGATCATTTTGTGTAATAAGTAGGGTATAGATATAAAGTATTGATGAGGAAGGCTTGCATTTGTTAAGCAACCGCGTCAGTATGGTCTCAGTCGTACGACGTTATGGGAAACTCTTAGATCCGATATGGCTCATACGACGCGTCGTAAAGATGAATGACCACTTGGCTGAAGCTGGATATCAAAGAGAAAGTAACGGTGGCTGCTTATCATTCAAAGCTTTCTAAGATTGTCCCCAAAGAAATGGTGTTGCCATGCACCTCAGTCAAAGACTATTATTTTTTAATCGAGAAACAACATCATGCATCAAACCAGAATAAGACAATCGAGTCGCTCTTGTTCGCCGCAGTAGGTGGTTCCGCAGATGAATTTGAACCTCGCTCAGTTAGCAGCTTTCGGAAAGAACAGGCAACAGCTGCTGCTCCGCTGGAACACTGTGACGCATATGGATAAGAAATTCCTTAAGGGGAGGGGTGACAAGGGCAAGGCTAGTGGGAACACGCATTATTTCCGAAAGAAAGAAGCAGTTATTTTAGTTAACTGCCTGCTAAAAGAACATGCTTTAACATTTGCGGATGACGAAGTACATCTATCCTACCAAAACGCGGACAAGAAGGATGACCTGGCGGACGTTTACATTATGTTGAAATTTTTTCTGAAGCGGGTGTCAACTGTTATTGAATGGTACAATCGGATTCAAAAAGACAAAACAGATGGTATTAATTGATTGACATTTTTTGTGCTGTAATACAAGCAATGAATAAATACAATAATGTAATTAACGATAAACGTCCCTAAAACTCTCCTTATCAATAACGCCTTTTCCTATTATCTTGTCCAGCATTTTATCGGCATGAGAGAGTTCAACCTCTGCGACCTTCACCGCACCTTCTTGTATTGGTGGTAATCCTTTTCTTTTCCGCTTCCTTGATTCCCGCATGTATTTTTCCCATTCTTCTGCCGCTTTATAGGTCTGCATGGAACTACCGAACATAATGTATCTTCTGAACTGATCCACGGTGAATCCAATTTCTACACGTTCATAATCTAATCGTTTTGCAGCTTCATCAAAACTGCAGTTTCTTGTTAAACCGCACATTATCACCCGTCGATATAGAACTTTCCGGTTGCTGTATGCTTTTGACAATTTGTTCTCAGTTCTCCATGAACTTCCAAATTTTTCATTCAATAACCGAATAGGGCATTGGCCATTCCTTCCATGCATGAATTCGTCCCATACTTCTTTGATAGAACTCGGAAGTCCGGGCAAATAGATTTCACCGACTTTAGGAAGAACAAAGTCATCTAATCTTTCATTGCCCGTCGCATCTATCTTCAATCGTCCCTTGAAATTATTGTGTTCTTGTGACATAAACAATGACGAAGTCGCCGGCGAGGTAGTTGGGGTTTTTTGTGCCGGTGGCAGTTGGTTGGGAAAAGAACGATCAGTATTGGAGACTGTGCGGGAGTCATCACAAAATTCCGAGGTGTCGTATTTCCCCTTGAAGTCAAACATTGGTCAGAAATGGCCTCTTCACGGCGATGGTAATCTTCAATTCTCACCGGTACAAGATGTTCTAAGATAAGCTCTAAGCCTCGCCGGACACCAGCAATATCTCGTTTGACATCTGCAACCTCTCGTTTAACATATGCCACCTCTCGCTTGAACTCTTGCTTAACGTCTGTCAGGTTAGCATCAAGTCTAGATAGGTAAGCTGCAGCGGCGGGATCTGCTTTTCGTAAACGATCTTGGATGAACTTCTTCTCTGGATCGGTCGCTAAATGTGCCTTTAAAGCTACCTTAAACTCTAAGAATTCTGGATCCTGAAACAGTACCGCGTTCCATAAGACGCAAGTAGGATATCGATCCATCAAACAGACAGCATCCTGAAAGATCGTGCTTTAAAATAAAGTCAATGGCGGGGATGATAAAAGAGTTATGTATCATAATCGCAAAACGCACATTCGAAGATAACGCAAGAGATTGATGAAGTGAACTGCGCTTATGTCTCTGGTATTTTCTCGCTCCATGTCTGCAACCTTAGCCTCTAACTCGGGGAACAGCTTTTCCTGCAATGATTTAGGAGGCTCAATATGGGCCCGTGCAACGAAAAATCCACCTCGACTATCCCCATGACCACACATAATAGCTGTAGTCGGAAAAGAAAATCTACTGAGATACGAGCTCCCCAAAGCGTCCTGTTGCCAACGACCAATTTTACGAATCTGATCTTCAGATGCGCCGCCAAATTCAGCTTTCCGCGCACCCCGACCTCTTTGAGCATGCGTTTTCTGTAGGCAATGATCAATACTCTTGCTACATATAGATACTTTGATAGCAACACTGACCTTAGATGAAATATGTCCTATTGCTTCGTATATTTGTGAGGTTTTTTTCAACTGGGTTCCATAATCCAACTGTTCCGAAGGTTGGTCGGATTCTGCAATGACAAGTTTTCGGTCCGCCCTACAGGAAGAGTAAGCAAAGATTAGGTCCGCCACGGGAATAAACAAATTGACGCACCGCTCACTTACCATGAGCCGTCGGTGAAGTCAGGAAAAGGTTCATGATTCAGGTGAAAGCGGACCAGGAAAGACAGACCAACCGCAACGAATGAGCACAGGTGAGGTAGGCGATGCCGAATAGCCGATGCATATAGATGTCCTCGCTTGATAATGAAGAATCAGGACGAAAGATCCAAGAATGATATATGCTCATTCAGAAAATGAATACCTGCGTGGTTTTAGTTCGGTCAATTGCGTAAATCATCGCACGACATTTTGTTGGTCCCATCGATTCCGGCCAATCCATTATGTACATATCTCCAAATTCGACCCTGCGCAATTCATCTCCTCTTGTCAGAAACACTTCACCGACTATCAGAAATATTAAAGTTCGAGTGAAGTCAGTTGGGTCCGGTGACTGGTAAAGTATTTCAATCATTTCGTCCAGCTGTTGGTCTGAATATGAATCCAAAATTGTAGACAAGCCCCTGTCTTTTTTATGCCTAATGGGACTGATTAGTACTGATAACCGAAACCAATAGAAGTATAATTTACTCACTTTCTGATACGTTCAGACTCCGTGCTTTCTATCGAATCCAAAACCGATTTAACCAGATCGCCTCTTGGGTGTGGCACAACCTTATCTGGAGGGTAATTCAGTGTTGCTTTTAGATCTTTCCACAAATCCACAACTGCACTCACAGCTTGTTTGCAAACCGACTGCAAGAATGTTAATGATAGACTTCATCAAGAATCATGATGATCGAGAGGGGAACGTACGAAGCTAGCCGTTTCGGACTCGGCATTCTTGGACTTCCTTTTTCGACGCTGAGGCCACAATGTATGCATGTAATGTTGTACAAAATGTGCAATCCTATCATCGCTTGGTAACAAATACCCCCCTACCTCAATCTCGTTAGGGAGCAATAGTTCTTCATCCTTGACCATATCACAATATTCCTAGCACGGAGACAACATGTTAGAAGCAATATTTGAAAATTCAGGGTCATGCTACTACCTGATAAGCCCGTTTATATGATGTGTACGATTGATTCGTGTTGTTTGATCTACTCTTCTTTGCCAGGTTTCGGACGTCTTTCCTTATATTGAAAGCTGCAGCACTCAACTTTGAGACCGCAGCAACGTACTCTTTTCTAGTTTCTGCATAAGGTGTTTCCTTTGGTTCCAGTTGATCCGCATTCACTGATTCGTTGTTGCCTTCCTCAAATGCCACCTCAACCGTTCTCTTGCGCGCTGAACTGCTGACGGACGAATTCGTCGCTTCTACCTGACATTGTGCAATTTCGGGGGTCTTTGCGTCCGTATCTTTGACTAATAACGACTCGACTTTGTCTTCAGTAGTGGATGTTGGAGCATAACTATTTGGTTCGGTGGAGGCAGTTGTATCGCCATTTGAAGTAGGAGTACAGTTTGACGATTTCTGTGTGAGATCTGCCGGCTGGTTCGAGGATGCCCTATGTAGCAACAAGAGGAGGCAATATGAAGGACGGATTCCTTTATTAGTTATGTTATGTTATGCTTTAAAAGAATTTAGGTTTGAATAATATCAAACACGCGATGAAAAGCGTTCAAACTTCAACACCTTTTCTTAATGGTAGATTGGCCACATTTATAGCAAGTCGGCCGAAGTCCCTTGATAGAACCATCACGATTCTTGTATTTTCCAAATTTCGCTGCATCTTTTTCACCGCATTTTTTGCATTCATGAGTTTCGGCTATTGGACGGAGCAAGGGACTGAGTGGGAGGATCAAGTATTTGAGGATTCAATGTTGTGAAGCACAAACCAGTTGATGATGAGGTCGGATGCTGCATTCTGCGGACACACTGAAGTGGTGGAAGACTTAATGAGATCATTTTGTGTAATAAGTAGGGTATAGATATAAAGTATTGATGAGGAAGGCTTGCATTTGTTAAGCAACCGCGTCAGTATGGTCTCAGTCGTACGACGTTATGGGAAACTCTTAGATCCGATATGGCTCATACGACGCGTCGTAAAGATGAATGACCACTTGGCTGGGATGAACAAATAAGTGAATGACACGTGAGCCTTTGTTTACATATCCTCTATATACAGTAAACAGTTGCCCCCGCTGAACTTTGTTCGTCAAAAATAAAGCTGTATTCGCTTGGCTGTATGCTTATCTTGATAAAAAATGAGAACCTTGGAGAAATTGGAGAGATTAGTAATCATTACTTACACCTTTCATCCTTGTGCTTCATCATAAGTTCCTCCTAGTGTCAAATGCTGGGCACGGCCAGGGGACATGTTCATGGGCCTATTGTGAACTTACAACAACCTCTTTAGGAGACTACGGGATTTTTGGCGGACATTTGCCACGAAGTTGTTGATAATTAACCAAGCAGGTAAACAGAATGTTCTTTTATCTAACGTCAGTATCAGGAGATGCATTGTGGATGGGAAACGCTGAAGGTTTGCTCTCTTGAATTCAACATAAATGCGCCGCCCCACGCCTGGAATCTGCTAGTTTCTTACACCAAAGCATTATGGATGAATTACAGCAGGTTTCCATAATTTCTTCAAGCATTTTCCTCGCATCGTTCTGTTCGTCAGCAATATGTTTCTTCACTTACTTGACTGTCGCCAAGTTCACGCGAGCGAACCTCCAAACGAATATAGTTCACAGTTTTATGTATCTATTCTCGATGATAAGTTCTTTGCAGCCTTTTATTTTGAATCTTGTGTCCGACAGCAACTGTAATATGATTGGACTTTCGTGCTTTACGTGGGCGTTTTCCATCATCGCAGCAAATCTTGTCGCACTCAAACGAATAAGCTTAGTCGTTAGGCGCTTTAGAAAACTCATCGCCATCGCTACTGCTACATTTTTATTGCATACTATTCCACATATGGGAGTGTGTGCTACTGTTACAGGAATTCGGCCCATTCCTCATCTTTGCGCTCCTGTCGTTCAACCTCCTTGGGAAATATCAATGAGTACATTATTGTTGATATATTCGGTCCTGATGATTTCTTTGCATATTTTTGCTTTCAATGAGCTTTCAGAGGACGTTAAAATTTTAAACCAAGCTCACAACGGTTCGACAACATTATACAGAGTCAGTCAAATTATGCTAAACCTTACCGGTGTCTTCCTTGTCAACATCATGCTTGCGATAACTCGTCTGTCGAGCCCCAATCCTATTATGTTCTTAGCTCTTATATACGGTTTAGAAATCCTCGCACAATTTATTTTAACCAGAGCTCTGTTCGTGCAGCATTTTAGTGAAAAGATTTCTCAGAAGAGCAAGTCGAATTTAGCGATGAAAGATAGTTCATTCAATATCCAGAAAAATTCCGGAACATAAGGGAAGCTTGGAGCGTGGGTGAAACGGTCTTCATTAAATTTTTGCTTCGCAAAGTTGTACGGAGTCCGCAGTCTTAGTTTTCTTTTTGTAATATGTCTACATACACAGTCAAAATTGAAAGCATCCAATAGATCTATTACCAATAAGCGCTTAAACCAGTATCCACCGTACCTAACTTCATTCCTCAGTTATTTAATTGATATTTGGAGTATTCTCTGGTGTTGGCAATTGGTACCAAATCTGATTAATGGGTAGACTAACGGGGGTCGGGGATTCTAAATTTGGCGATGTTTCAACCAAGAGGATCGAAAATGTTTGATGATCATTTATTTTACTTAGGAATGTATAAGATATTGTTATAATACAAGATGCACTAAAATTACTATATTTTATACATGTCAATTTTGCAATTCTTATTGAGAAGAATAAATAATCTTAACAAGTGTCGTGAAGCGACTGTTTCGTATTCCCTTTAGTTGGATCACTGCTGACTCTAGGTGTTGCTGTATTGTCGTTGATATGCTGTACTAGAAGTGCACGGGTTAAGAGAAATTGTGCAAGGATTTCCAAGCCGTATATAAGAGCTAAGAATATAATGGGGCTAGGACTTGAAAGTCTAGTAATTGCGAGCATGACATTAACGAGGAAGACACCAGTAAGATTCAACATAATTTGGCTGACTTTAAACAGAGTCGAAGAGCTGTTAGCTTGCGCCAAAGTTTTCACGTCGTCAGAGAGTTCGTTGAAGGCAAATACGTGCAAAGATATCATAAGAACTGAATATAATAGAAGCAAGGCACTCATCGAAATTTCCCACGGAAGTTGAACGATTGGGGCACAAAGATGAGGAATAGGCCGAATTCCTACTACAGTTGCACAGACTGCCATATGAGGGATGATGTGAAGTAAGAAGGCGCCAGTGGCAACCGTAATGACAATTTGATAACGCTTTACAACGACTCTTATACGTTTTAGCGCAACAAGGTTGGCGGCGATAATAGAAAAGGCCCAAGTAAAGCATGAAAGTCCAATGAGATTACAATTGCTGTCCGAAACAATATTTAAAATAAATGGTTCAATAGAACTGATCATTGAGAATAAGTACATAAACCCGTGGAATATGTTGGTTTGCAGGTGAGCTCGCGTGAATTTGGCGACAGTTAGATATGTGAAAAAACATATTGAGGACGCACAGAAGGAAGCAAGGAAGATGCTTGAGGAAATGATGGACATTTGTTGTAATTCCTCCATTTTAATTTATCGAGGTAAGACTGAAAGAAACGGGAATATTGCTCTTTGAGTCCTTTGTTACTTCTTCAGCTTCTGGGAACCTCGAGACTTTATCACACATTTATTATAAGATATGTCCATTCCGACCCCACATAATTGCCCGCATGACGTTGATGTCATTGGTTAGGAGAACTTTCTGTTTGAATATGTTATCAGTTTGAAAGAATGCTGTGGCGACTGACCTCAACAATAAAATGTAAATTTTTTAATACTCCAGACGCCTCTAGGGCCAAGTCACAAATCATTTAGCCCCTGGAAAGTGGAAACTCCCCTGGAAAGACAAAACTAGCGTCAAGTATTTTGTGGTTGGTCCCCGTTCTTCTGACGTCCGCTGTTTCCGTACAACAATACGCTTAAGAAACAATAAATCTCGTGGGATTGATTTAACAACGTCTGTAGCCATTGACACGCAGAGTGCGTTCCGGGCCAACCGAGTAAGCGAATATTCTTCAACTGTTCTCCTCCAAATCCGTTGTCTGTAACACACATCAGTTAATTATCTTATCAGCTGTTCTGTCAAGTGTCGGGTGACCATGTGGATTACTTCAACATGAATCAATGGATTCCGTCATTGTTTCTCAGAAGTTGCCTACTAGCCACTGTAATCAGAGCGATTGACAGTATCGAGATGAATGGAAATTGAAGCAGGTTATACGGAGTTAACTGTTAAAACTATTCTTTGTAATATATGTATTCATTCACTCGAAGTCAATTGTTACTGGTGCGTTTCATTTAACTTTGGTTGACAGAGACTGCCAAAAATGAGCAGAATTGAGTGCTAAGACTTCTTGATACGAAGCGATCAACTGAGTTCTTTAGAGCTGATAAATACAGCTTAAACACTTTGCTTTCATTTGGTAATACTACATTTGAAATTGAAGAGAATCGTTATTTCCTTACAATCTAAACAGTTCAATTGCTATATGATTTTTAGGACTTGCTTCCATCCGAAAATGTTATGAGTTTAGCCGGTGAAATGATGTTTAACGCTTCAGATACCTTTATTTTCTTTCCCAGTAGCAGCAGAAAGGCTTGAATCCTGGTATAATATCTTCCAGACTCCCTTGACTTTTCCGACCTTTTTTAGAGCATCAAAATTTCCGTCAAATGAGGACTCGAGAAACTTGAATATTTCGTTTAATGCTAATTCGAGAAAACGATCAACGGGACAAAGTCCGTCCAATTCGAGTTAATGATTCGTATTTATTCGGCAAGAGAATCACTAATTTGAAGACAAACCATCATAGTCTCGCTTGTCCAAGAACATCCTTGTCATTTCGAACCGTTTGCATTTTGATAAGTACAGAAGAAGGTTGTATACTAGAGTTGCCGGCTCACTCTTCAAAAATGAGGTACGCAAAGATTGAATATATAGTGACAGGTTTTCCGGAGATATTGGCGTAGTGAAAAGTTCGGGAATGAACTTCGGTGAGATTGACTAAAAATCACTGATTAGATACAATAGTCGACGAAAAACGAATGAAAGAAGAGTTATCTCCCACATGCAGTAGGAAAAGCTATCTCTACCTTAAGATATTGATATAGGAGTTCCGTGGAATTCTGAACTATTTTGATATCTCGCTCAAATTCGAACGACGCAGTCGGAGGAGGGGGCAACACGTTTATTAACCCCTTAGTGGATACGGTAAAATTCGGCGAACTAGACGAAGCTTCTTGAATTGAATTTGAGGTGGATGATGGAAAGACTGACGGAGCAGGGGAAGAAGAGGAAGAAGATTTGGAGGTGTCCGGTATTGATGCGTCCGCCGAGGTGAGAGGAACATCAGGGACAAAAGTACCGGCAACTGATGATGGCACAGTAGAAGCCACTACACTTTCTTGGATTGGAGGTGACATGCTTTGATCAATGCTCGTAATGTTAGGTTTCATTATTTCCACTTCGTTCGATCGGGATGTAAAGAGTCGGACAGGGTGATCCTCGGGTATATCGCATTCTGCCTCTACTTCTTCTACAGTCAATTTCCGTCGTAAAGGCCCTAACTTCTCGTGTGTCGCAATATCAGCAGCGTTGTTGCTTACTCCAGTTGCTGCCGGAAGTTTATATTGTAGTTTGGATAAGTCATCCTTTATAGCCTTGTTCGTCGGTTCCAAAACTAAAGCAGCTTCTAGATCTTAACGATTCAAACCTGATCAGTCTACCTTTCATTAAAAGGGATGTATTACTGGCAAACCTTGTTTAGCTTCTTTCAACTTTCCGAGTCCAATTCTTGCATTTGCTCTCCTCCATAAAGCTTTAATATTTTTTGGCTCCCTTTCCAGCCCTCGCGTGCAATCAGTCTCTGCTTCAGAAAATCTATGGAGCGAGAAATTAGGCGGGGCGTTATGCGAAAATTATCTTCTCTCATTCTCACCTTTGCAATTTCAGCAAAGCCATTGCCCTATTCAGGTAATATACTGCACATTCAGAGTCATACTCTATGGCTTTCGTGTAGTGTTGCACCGCTTTGACGAATTTGCCCTTTTTGAAGTACACATTGCCCTGATGAAAGATAAGAGGTTATTAACGAACCTAATATTAGCTGCGTAAAACCAGCACAGAATACCTCATCCTTCTCTATTTTCGCCATTTCTTTGTTTTCAATAAGTGATTGCGGTGGCAGCGATTGATCGGACACCTTTTGTTTTGATTTCTGATCATGGTATTCTTGGTATTCTTGATTCTCGAGATCTTCCAGAGCTTTATCCTAGTTTTTGTTTTCAAATTGTTTTAGTCGGATTATCTTGATGAATGATGATAGTTTAAGGACGCAATGCATACGACGTCGAATTTATCCCATGAATTGTAGTCAAACCCAGAGATCTTTCGTTCTCTTTTGGATTCAGAAGTTTGAGATTTCAAGTCTGTTAATTCGGTTGATCTTGTCGAAGGAGGAACATGCTGTCTTGGTTGTATCTTTGATCCGGTTCTAATAGGGGGTTGATTCTTTAAGCATATTTCAGTCATTCATTCCATGGATGAATAAAACTTCTCCTGGAGCAGAATTGTACTGTGCTGTTCGAGCAAATCCGACAGCAAATAGGTATGGATCTATGAGAAAATCATTAAACACATACGCTAGAATGAACAGGGGGGATCTTGGCTTTTGCATCTTTCGTCTTCATTTCCTTTTGCCATGATGACAAGTCCGAGAGGAAGTCTCTATATTCCTCGGCATTGCGTTTAATCTGAAGTTGTATGTCAGAGAAATCCGCCGGCTTAGGAGCCTTGTGGTTTGCATTTGAGCCCATCATTTGAAGGGAGTAAAAGCCAGAGATACTTTTTGATGTGGACGCCGAAATGGCCGGCAGGTGAGGGAATTGCAGACTGGGGATCTCTCAGCCTCAGGAGCACCAGAGAAGTTAAATATACGATTTATTCTAGCAAAAACATATCAACATTATACCCGGATCTATCTGTTGCTGCATTCTCATTTGTATACTCTGATGGCCACTCCATCTGTGTAGTGGTATTAGGATTAATTCCATTAATGGAAAGCAGTCACATTGTCGCATTGTCCCGTTGCACAAAGTTTCCGTAATAATTACTCGGTCACATGTCGCGCTGTCCCGTTCCCTTCCTTCGCCTCTGTCCGTTCCTCTCTCCGTCGATGTAGAGTTGGAGTTGCGCTCTTTCATCTCTTCTGTGGATAAATCTTGACTACCTCGCTATTCTGGCTTTCCACATTGCTTTTATTGGAGAAGGATGAACGTCCAGAACATCGTCACCGCAGACAACATCGTCGTCAAGGCTAAGCTAGGCAACACTGACGAAATCCGGCGTCTCCCCATACACAACCCAACTCTCAACTACAATGAACTCTGCTTCACCCTCTCTCGCATGTTTAAAAATACTCAGAAATTGTCAAACAATGTCGACAATTATGTGCTGAGGTATCTCGACGAAGGTATGCTCCGACTGACGCCAATTCTCCTCAGACCTCAACCGCGAATCAAAGTGAATCAAAATTGGTTCTTATCTGTATGAACTAACTGTACTGATTTTTTTCCCTGACGGCTATACATGTGTAGATGGAGATTTGGTGGCATTATCTGATGACGTCGATGTTGTTCACGCAATCCAACAGAGTAATGTTTTACGGATCACCGTGTTCGGTTTGTAAACATCCTAGTAAAGCGGCAGTCGCTCGACTCTATACCGAACTCATGCTCGTTTTTTTTTACTTTATAACACAGACAAAGAGACTATGCCCTTACCAACGGACGATGATGACCTCATCGATGGTGTCAAAAAACTAAAGCTATCATCAAAAAGTCTGGCGTCCTTAAAGGCAACTTTAGAGGAAGTAAAAAATAAATTGGAAAAGATTATCGGCGTCATTCCAGAGGGTTCTGATGATGCAGGTGGGTTTCTTCAAGTTGTGCCTTATAAGTACCGCTTGTTCTAATCAGTGATTACGGTTGTAGACTCTGCCAGCAAAAAGCTTGAAAAGGGATTGAAAACTCTCACGGAGACTGAACTCGCAGAATTGTTGTCCGAGCAGAAGAAAGAGCAGCAACATGTATCTGACACAAAATCCCTAGTAAGTAACGCAAGTGCAACCATGTCACCGCAAACTCGGACCGCTTCGCTTCCGCACCCTCATCCGGACCACGTCTCCGTCACAAACCAACCTCATTTGACCTCTGCAAATCTGCCTCAACAATCCGCATCTCAACCTCAACAGCCACCTGCCGTCCAGTCCCAGCAGTCGTCTCATCCAACACAATATTCTCAACCTCAGTACTATTCACCGGTCCAGATGGCGCAGCAGTATGGACCTCCTTCTAGTCAAGCTCCACCCAGTTCTGCTGCAAAAACGCTCCCTCCCACGCCCGCTGGCATGCCGATGCAGCCCATGCCATCGGGTCCTTACGGATCAGGTATTATATGATATCGTTTTTATTGTCCTTTTGATGTCCCTTATTATTTCAGCAATACTTTCACTTCATTTTGTTGTTCTGCTGTGATCTTAAGTCAAGGACTAGTGACGGGTATGGTCAAGAGTGGAGAGGCTGAAGATACAGTGTCAACAACCTTCTGTGCCCACTCTGTGCCTTACGCGTCCGATGTTTCTTTCCCACCTCTGTTTGTTTACAGTTCCTTATACTTTCTTCGTTTCTTTAATACGTCGTTAATTAGTTAACTCATCCCTATTCTCCACTTATCAAACTCACCTTGTACCGCTATCAACGATTCACTCCAATTTATCGACACCGCCACTTCATTCACCTTCCCCAACTTTCCATGTACAATCAGGCCAAGTTCCCCAAACTCTTCCACCTTCTGCCCCTCAGAGTCAGAATCCGCAACTTCAATCCCAATTGCAGCCTAATCAAAATCGAATGTCTTATGCAGGGCCAGGTGGTCCTCCACCTCAAGGGACACCGATAGATCAGCATCACATGCAACCCCAGAATCCACAGCTCCCGCAAGGTTACATTCCTGCCCAAAATCCACCAGGCGGGTACTACAACCAGCCCCCACCACCAGGGTCTGCCGGATATGGAAGGTATTGAGTTGTTTCAGTTGATAGTAATGCAATTGCGAGTGAAAGGTTGCCAGTTTTGGATCAGTTTGTAAATCCCGCTAAAAATAATATCCAGAATAAACTAGCAATCATGGCACCTCTTATATCAATCCTGGGACTCGAGATATTCTGAATTTATTGATACTGCCTTTGAATCCGGTCTCAGAAGCAGTCAGAAAATAGCCCTTAGATGGCATTGATATTACCAAACGTGGGGTAAAAATACATGCAACGTATACAATACAGACGTTGATTATACAACGAATTTAAACACAGACAAACTAATGAAGCTGAATAAAATACTGCTTATGTATCATTTTGATTTTAAGCTTTGATCTACCCTTCAAAAAATATGATAGAATTATTGCTTCTTGCCTTGTCTCTCAGGTCGCAGTCCTCTGACAGTGACACCAGCTCTCCACATTTCCGATTCCCTAATCTCTTTCAATTCTTTTTCCAATTGCTCTCTGTAATCGTCCCTTGAGTTCATCGTCAAGGTGCGTCTCGTTTCAGACCCATTTTCAACGGATTCGTAAAGATCCTGGAAAACGGGTAAAGTGGCCTTATAGAAAGGATCGTACCAATCGAGAGCACCACGTTGGGCTTAAGAAGTAGGAGTAAACGACAACCATGACAGAAAGAAGGCAAAAATGAAGTAATGGTTTCTTAGAAACTGCTCGAGTAAAAAACGCCAACTGTCATCTAAAGTAACTTACCGGTTGTACTACAGTTGGCGTACATCCAGTCCATTCCGTTTTCACCAATCAATGGATATAAACTCTGAGTAGCTTCTTCCACGGTTTCGTTGAAAGCTTCACTTGGGCTGTGGCCCTTCTTTCTCAAAACCTCGTATTGCGCTTTAAATAAACCATAAATAGCACCCATAAGAACACCTCTTTCACCGGTCAAGTCAGAATATACTTCTTTCTTGAATGTTGTTTCGTACAGATAACCAGATCCGACACCAACACCGATAGCGATAGCACGTTCTTTGGCTTTACCACTGACATCTTGGTGGATGGCAATGGAGGAGTTAATACCTCGGCCTTGGAGGAAAAGAGATCGTACGGTCGTTCCGGAACTGTTTCGGATAGAAGTTTGAAGTAAGTATAACTGAGATGTCAGGGTGTAATAGGACACAGAGTACATACCCTTTCGGGGCACACAAGATAACGTCGATGTCCTTCGGCGGCACAATACCAGTTTCGTCGGCATATACAACGGAGAAACCGTGAGAGAAATACAAAGTCTTCCCCTTGGTCAAATATTTTTTCATCATTGGCCAGGCTTCCTTTTGCCCCGCGTCGGAGAGTAAGTTCATGACGACAGTACCACGTTGGCAAGCTTGTTCAATAGGGAAGAGCGTTTTGCCCGGGACGAAACCGTCCTTGACGGCCAACTTCCACGAATGACCTCCTTCCCGAAGACCAACAATCACATTGAGTTTATTGTCGCGGGCATTGAGGGCTTGAGCACGGCCTTGAGTACTGAAGTCATAGAAAAATGCACAAAAGGTTAACTGTCAAGTACGACGCCATGGATCTTGCACCACACGAGAACAGCAATCATCTTTGGCAAGCAACAGACTCACGAACATTTATATGAGATAAAAGAGTTGACAAAGAACAGCGCCTTGAATTGAGGTTTAGAGGAAGGACACATACCCATAACCGATAACGGCCAAAGTATCTTTACCCAAAATTTCTTGCAACTTTTGTGGAGGAACATCCGAACGTTCATACACGACTTCCTTGGTACCACCAAAATCAAGGGTCTTTACGCCCCTTGTTTGGGTCCAAGACACCGACGATGAAGCCGGTATGTTGGAAGACTTGCTCGAGAGAGCGAAGAGGGACTGGCGTGTGGCGACAGTTCTGGGGAGAGAAGAGAACGAGCGCACAGCGGCACGGGCGATGGAAGCAGTTGGACGAACGATGCGAGAGGCCATTCTAGCGTTGTATGTTAACAAAAACGGATGGGTGTGAGGATGGGGAGGACGGAAGATGGGAAATGGACAAAATTCCTTGTTTACCTTTTGTTATCCTCGTGAAAATCTATGGGCTGATTTTTTTCACTCCCATCACGTGTTATTCTCGTGGCGATAATATGGTGATTGTGTCTTTGTGTATCCCCCGCATGCCAACTGATCATCTACGCTGTTATCCCGTCGTTGACAGAATCAGCTGATGTGTGCGAGTCCTTGGGAACCATTCGAGGGCATAATAATCATTTCATGACAATGAATGGGTGAAACGTCAGGGACAGATTCTGAAGCGTTCAATAAGTAGAAGTGCAGGAATGATTGAAATGAGAACTGATGCCTTCTCTCGCCTTGCTCGGAGTTGGAGATCACAGATGGATTATTGGCAGACAAATCTAAGGAGAGCTACGAATTTACATCTAATTTTATGGTGTGAGAGTACAAATATGGCTATTTCCCTTCATCATCAATCTGGTACTAAGCCCCTTGAATGTGCTTATCTTGATTCATGATACGCAATATTATCCAACAGTTCATCTAATACAGTCTTATACTTCTCTTCGCAAGTTTCAAACCACGAAACATGCTCAGTAGCATCTTCACACTCGTATTCACCAATCAATGTTTTACAAACGTGACATAAGTCAATGCAAACTCGCGTCATTTTCGTAGCTTGACTTCGAATGGTGGACACTGTCTGTGGTGAATAGAGAGAGACGCCAAGCTCATCGAAAAGATCGAGAAGAACAGGAAGGGGAGTAACGAGATGGTCGAGAGAAGCCGGCTGGGTTTGATGGGCAGACACGGAAACTCGGGAAGATTCTGCTGTTGATGAAGTAGAAGCAGACGGCGAATTGGAGTAATTCCTTATCGGGAACAGCTTCACCACGCGAGCGTTGATTTTGCGAAATAGTAGCTTCGTCAGTTTGAATAAATTCAAGACCTTTTTAGTATTCTGAAGCTCGTTATGCGTCAGATTGGGCGAGAACATCCGGTCATCCATTTCGTCATGAGAAGATTCCTTCTCACCCTCATCAGCAGCAGAATCTTTTTCTTTGTCATCATCGTTCCTATTCGGACAATCGTTTTCGGCGACGTGCTGAGAGGCTTCTTCTACCATCTCTTCCATTTCCCTTATAACGTCATTCAAAATGCCTAAGGCTTCTTCGACCCGGCGAGACACAGCCACTTTGTTATGTACACTCAACTTTCCAAACACATCGCAGGCATTCCAGACCAAACCCGTGGAAATGAGGAAGTCAGGAAAACATCGCGACATAGGTACCTTGATCTCCGTCGGTAGAAAATCGTTGCATAAATTGGCTAATGACAGAAATATCTCCGAAACACACTTTTTATGTTCATTCTTTAACGTCGCACCACAAGTTATCGGAACAGATTCAATAGCCATGAGAAGTCGAATTACAAGCTTTGAAAGTTTGGTTGTAGTTGCAATTGAATCAGAAGGGGAACATGGAGGTTTATGAGCTACAGTGAATTTGGTTGCTTCGAGGGCGAGAAGTATACCAACTGCCTCTGCATGTGACGAAGAAGTTGATTAGTTCCTATATGAGTTTAAGGCTACAAAACTGATCCCGATTTATTCATTCGCGGATACTTACTCAATTCATTCCGAAACTTATCCTCATCGAAGTTATCCAAACTCAATGCTCCAACGCGCTCAACTAGTTCTTCCTGCGAATCAATAGATGGGATGAAATGTGAAGTTGTATTCTGAAAGTTCGAAACATTGTCCAAAAGACTGATTATGAAGGAGTGTAATTTCTGAAAATGTTCCGGATGTGAGGATAAATCGAGAGGTGTTTGTTCAAATGCAGATGCTGCCATGGTATTGTATAGTGCTTATGGACCAAAGTATTCAATTAACATTGAATGCAAGATTGAATATTCTTGGTGAGTGCAAACCTTGATTATTCAAACACGTGTTCGTTTCCAAGATAACGCCACGAAATAGACAACTCAACTTCCCTGCTGGTGGACTTGTAATAGCTTAAGATTGATCTCACAAATTATTCAATTAATTTATGATGGCATATTTATGAATATACGATAGCAACAAGCAGATTGCTCATCTTATAACTCCATCGCAAGCTGACAACATTTTGTTGGGATTAACTTACTGTACTCACTACTCAGGTCGCGTTTATACTGCATCGGGGGAGAAGTCGGTAAATCTCAGTAATCTGGCGCTCAATGCATCATTCAGTCGTTTGTAATCTTGCATCATGTTTAATTTCGTATTAATTGCATATCCTGTCGTGCTAAAAATAAAAAACTCAAGTTGATCTTACGATACTGTATTGCACAGTTTCACTTGCTCTTGTATCTGCCTTCTCCTCCGTAATCATTCGTCTCAGTTGTCCGGTCTTTGTATTTTCAATTTAATTCTTTCTATATATGTCGCGGGTTGTCCGTGAACTTGAAAGCTCAATTCAAGAGATCCACACACTATCCCGTTTACGTGATACATTGACTCCTCAAAAGGTTTCCATTCTCTAATACTCGTATAAGACTTTCCATAGTGACGATTTCGTACGATAACCGACAAATTCGATGATGAGAATCATGGAGCCACGGCTAGAGTTATAATATATTGATAAATTGTCACGTGATTATTTTCCTGGTTTTTTTCGTTCCCATACTGCCAATTTTGAATTCCAACTCCAATCGTGAATTCAAGACTTTATGAGAGTTGCACTCTTCGTTGCAATCATACTCTCGTGATTATTTATCAGTACACACTATAATTTTGCTCTATTCCAGCTTCTGGTCAGAACTAGTATACTCTCGTCAAATATAATGTCCTCGGGGTTGACCCAACGACGCCGCGGTCAATCGACTTCAAATCCGGACCTCTCACCGTCCTCTAACCCTCCCTCGACAACATCAGAATCAACAAACAACCAAAATCAACAAGCTTTGAGACCGCTACCCCCACAACGATTTTCTCTGTACGATGTTGGAGGTAATAGAATTGCATATGATCCTAATGAAGTAATTGTGGACGACGAAGAACAAAAAATTAGATTAACTATCATGGAAGAGGTATTGTTATTGGGTTTAAAAGATAAGCAGGTTCGTTGTTTTCAATGTTTATCCGTTAGGGCTGGCCCGCTTCGAATTGTACTAGCTGCGGAGTCTTGCCATCGTTGGTGGGGGTAGATGGAAAAAGCAATGATAATATCAATAGTGTGTAGTGATCACAATGTTTAAGGCACCACAGTTTAGTGGGGACATTTATGCATTGAAATTGAGACATTCTGTCAACTTGGTCATTGAACATCAGCCATATTACATGCGTTCTTCTTGATTCTAATCTTTCATTACTTTAACAACAACAAAATAGGGTTACCTCAGCTTCTGGAATGATTCGTTATCTTATGTCCTCAGAGGTTGTATCATAATGGAATTAGCTCTTCGAAATCGTATTCAGATGTCGCAGAATCCTTCTAGGAAACGACTGCCATTGCCAGACAGACCAGTTGAGGTCGTAAAAGAAAAGCACACAGGAGAGGTTTTGTTAGACGAGACTTTGCGATTGATGAAGCAGACACAGGATGGGACAGTTCCCGGACAGCAGGCTAACGGTACTGGTGGAAACAGTGTGATTGGGGGTATGGCCACGTCGAATGCTGGTGGAACGGGTGGAGAACGATGGAGTGTAGGAACTTGGATCGATTTACTCAGTGGTATGTATTGAGTAAATTATTAACTCGTAGATGCGAGTGTGAGCTGTTATGTGGAAGCAACTACCGAATTATAATACTTACTCTTATTTCATTCTTCCATCATTGTTTTACTTGTATGCACAGGTGAAACATGGAATATTATGAGAATCTCATACCAACTTCGTCAGGTGCGGGAACGGCTGGCGAAAGGATTGGTTGATAAAGGCGTTCTTCGAACCGAAAAACGCAACTTCCTCCTTTTCGACATGGCAACGCACCCTGTTTCCGATCCCAGCGTCAAGGCAGAAATAATTCAGCGGGTTGTGTCATGTTTATCTACACCTTCGTCATCTTCAGCATTCAAACAAATTCCTCTCCGAACCATTGCAACTGTCTGTGCGGCTTACGCTGGAAATGTCTTGGAAAATGCATTGGTCGGCTTGAATAGCGACCAACGAGAGAAATGTTGGAATAGGGCGGATGAACTGCTGAGCGGATTCTCCAAATGGGACGATACACTTGTTGGCGATGGCGAAGACGCATCCATGGGGATACCAAACAAAGAAATTGTGGCCGCAGTGTTGAATGTGTTTAGTAAGATGGACAGTTTATTGTGAACTCGGAAAGACTTAGAGCCATTAGTGAAATGGAGGTGCTGCAGCTAGTGTGGGGACGAATTGGATCACGCACGCCGGGTTATCCATCCTCACATGCGGCGGGAAAAAAATATCAACTATGTAGTAACCCTAGTCAGACATCTCCTTTGTTAATAACAGTAGGCAATATACCCGCTGGTGATATGTATAATCTGTGGGGTCAGAAGTTGTGGGTTGTCACTCCGGCAACTACGCACGTGAATCCACCAAGTCCGTAATTAAGGTTCCGACCTAGTTGCCCGGATCCACCGATTTCACTAGGAAGAATGCTGTTACCCTTGGCCAATCTCATCGAAAGTTTTCCGATTGTCAATACACAGCCTCTTTCTCCTCCCCCGATTCATAAGATCGCTTTTCCATCCTCATGTTCCGTCTCCTCTGTAAAGCCTTCTCGATCAATTTCCAACCCTCAATTCTCGCGTCCTATTCAAATTTCGAAACAACAAAACCAATTACTTGAGAAAAAAATTGGGGAACTTATTGTATCTTTAAACAAGTTCAATAAATGCGTGGCTCAGTTGAAGAAGGAAAATGATTTTATGCTGAAAGTTATAAGGAGATATGAGAATGCCCATCGGAGAGGTTGGCGCTATTGGGGAAAGTTGAAAGAGGTTTGCAATGAACGCTTTATTATGCTGATAAGGCCGATTTGAAGGGTATACATCATGATCTTGACTGACTGTGTTTGGAATGATTGTCAGATTCGACGGCTAGTAATGAGAATATTGGCTTTCGATGTGCAGAAGACAGCGAAGGATATGATACAAGAGTACACGACTTCACCCTTAAAGTATAGCATTCCGTTTCCGGATTGAAATTTTATTTCATATTAAACTACAATGTACCGTGACACTAACATCTGATTGTGTTATTTCATTTACAATCACGCAGATCTAAAATATCCACCAATGTGACGATGGACTTCATCATCAATGAGGAATATCTATGTTTCGTTATGTTGAAATTTTTGCAATACTTAATCATTAATGATAAGGTAAATGATTTAATTATTCCTCCCCTTTTGTGATCAGTTTAATCAAACCGAATTTCACCCAAATACGATCATTACTATACCATCGCACAACATTGACTGCTGAAAATCTAGCTTATCAAGAGACTCTACTCCTCATTCCATGCTATCCAACTTCAGCTGCGACAAAATCTTTTCATTCCACTCATGATTACTCTTCTTTCCTGTGTTGCTAGAATCCATGCTATTTCATTGTTTGGATTCAATTGTGTCGCGGCGATGTATGCAATTGTGAAAGAAATTCAAGAAGTATCCTCTGTATTACAGATAAAGCACGATGCCGGTGTATCAATGGCCCCCGAGAGAGAAGGAAATGATGAAGCGTGGGTTGACTACCCGCAAATTGCCAAGTTCTTACCGGAGGAGATAGAACTGAAACCGTCCGGCGGAGTTTATGAAATGGACACGTAAGTATTTTTTCATGCTAATTGTCAATTTGCTTTTCTTAATATATATTGTAACATAGTCACTTTTTCAGTATGTCGCTCGAAATGCAGGCAGCTCAGCTTCAATCTGGAGTTAAAGCAGAACTTGATATGTCTCAAAGCGAACACCTCGGTGAACTCATTCAACGGTCTCATCAGCTGACAGAAGTTGAAGGTGTTATGAATGATGATACTACTCACTTTCAGGATAACGAGATTAATGGCGATATCCCTCTATTAGCGAATCTACCGAATTATATGACTGTTGGTTTAACTAATCAAGATGATATCATGGAGCAATCTGATGAAGAAATTAGCAGTATGCCTCCGTCGAATGGTTCCCCTCCCATAACGCGGAAGCAAAATGATGAATTAGAACCAGAACCGGCTCTTGATTTTTTCAATACCCTTGAAGCTGCCCCGCCTTCCAATGAACTTATGTCCGCTATCACCCCCACCAAATCTGATACGCGAAAAGAATCCCAATACAGTGTTGTCGAAAGTTCAATTTCTCAATCAGTCCTCAACTCTCGCAAGAATAAGATTGCTGCTACTTCAATATCCCGCCAGGGCCTCATTAGTGAAAAGTTAAACATCCAGGTAGAAAAGCAATCTGAAATAGGTACCAAACAAGTGGATGCAGATGTAGATATAGATGTTATTTTTGGTAAAGTTTCAAAGGTTAAAAAAGCAGTTGAGAGAGTCACTGGAGTAGATGCCGCTTCGCCAAATCAAGGAAAGAAGAAAAAGGGAAAAGGCGTTGTCTCAGTACCTGATGTTCAGATTACATGCAGCTCTTCATCTCAGACTTCTTCGGTTAAAGAAAGTAAAAAGAGAAAACAGACTGATTTCATTGAAGACTTATTTGGGAAAGTTAGTTCCGGAGGTAATGCAAGTAAAAAAGAGAGAAAGAAGGAGAAAAAGGTGAAGAAGTAAGTTGACGATATACAGCGGGCGGCCTCTGTACATATATTGTAATTTAACATCTTTGGGAATAAATGTAATCTGGATGTGAGGATTCCTATTACAACTGATAAGTTGTCGATACAGGATCATGTTAGGTGGTGTCTTCGAAGGCAAAAAGTGTATAGGCTACAAATTACTCCCATTGTCGACTTAGGCTGGGTTGGAAAGCGCTACAGTTGTCGAAAACGAATGCGATGATCTGGGCGGGGAACGGGAACGGGAACGCGCAAGCCGAAGAGGAACTCTCAGTCTCTCAAGCGATCTTATTTTCCATCCAAAAGAAGATCATACAGGATGAATCTCAATCCTTCCGTCAACTCCTTGCCTTATGAAGTTTGGTCAGAAATCTTTAGCTATCTTGATAGAAGAGACTTATTCCAGTGTCTGATGGTCTCGAAATGCTTGTTCAATCGCTCCGCCCCTCATCTCTGGAGATCACTTCGGAAATCACCAGAAAATATCAACAGAAATCAGAACAAATTAGTCCAGGGTTTTAAAAGTACAACTAATGTTCTGGTTTCGTCACATATTAGCCGTTCCTATCACGAATATGTTCAGCACATCGATCTTGGGAGCTGCGTCGTCACCGTCCATGTCTTTCAAACGACCTTACTCCCCTTTTTCCAACAGGCCTTTGCCAAATGTCATAATCTCCGCAGGATTGCGTTCCCTTACATAGATACATCGCAAGTGAAAAGTCAAATGCCTGTGGAAAGACTGGGCGATCGAATTGCTCGGTTAATGAAGTTAGTCGTGAACTTGCCAAGATTAACCTTCATGTCAATAAGATGCGTCAACCCGTCTACTTTGTGTGAAGTATTGTCAGAAGACGAGATTAGGCATGCTTGGGGAAGAATCAAAACTGTTCAATTACATCAAGTGTATATGGGCTTGAATATTTCGGCTGCACTCAAAGAAATTTTGAATATGTGTTCGAATATAAGGGAACTGACCATCGCTTTTCCTTCCGGCTTCGGTCGAAAACGTATCGCATTCAGATCGAGTGAATGGGACAACATCATTGAATGCAAATATCCGCTGAAGGTTAAATTGGACGACATATCCAGTTTCAAAGTACGGAGGACCATATCCCGGATATTGACAACCCCACCATCTAACGTCACGGCACTTTCGCTCACTCTCAACTCATCTATTATGAAAGCCCTCCCATTTATACTCTCGTCGCTTCCGTGTCTCTGTGACCTCAGAATGAGCGGCTATTATGTTCGGGATTTAAATTTACTTTATTGGCATCTTCCGAAATTAAAGAGGTTATGGTGTGGCTTAACAATCCTTGATGATGACGCTTTTTGTCAAATGCTTCAGCTGCAGGGCAGAAATCTTGAATACATTTATATACAGGGTAGATCAGCCGTAAAGCTTGACTTATCTCATTTTCTGCCAAAATTGAAAGAACTCGCTACTACATCCAGTGCTTTTGAAGGCCGTCTCGAAGAATTCGTCTCAATGCTACAATCATCTTCAGTCCGAATTGTAGACATCGACTTCATTCCGATTCAGTACATCGTCTATGCCATTAGCTCCATACTAAACATTCCGCAAATGATTTTCAGAGCTGTAACGTCGAATCATTCCTTGTCTAAATGCTACGCAACTCCGGATGAGGAATGTCTCGCTTTGGAGGACAGCTTGAAGAAAGCTCTTGCTTTGCGGCCGAACCGCCTTCCTCGGTATGTGTTAAGATACAATTCCCTGCAGAATCCGAATTACTTCGAATTGTCCAAATCTTATCCCCTATTGAAGAAATATGTACATTTCATCGACGAGAACGACCGTGATTCTTGGTTGGATTGATAGCGGTCATGTCTGTGGATTGGAATGAATGACTATGCTTTTTCTTGTCTTTCAGCTTTAACACGAAATTAGTATGGTAGCGTGTGTGTCTTGCCGCATTTGCGATTCTTTACTCTTTTTTCTTTCGGATTTGGCTGCCTGTCGGAGGCAAATATGCATTCTTCACTTTCGGTCATCGATGACTGCCATTCCATTGATAGCCGGCATGACAACCAGTGTTCGACGCTTCTTTCTATAATTTAAACGGCTCACTGCTTTTTTTATCTTTGGCATTTGTCAAATCTGGATAGTTCTAGACTAGTATCTTTGGGAATCTTGGCATTTACCTCTTTTCTTCATCCCTCGGCGGAACACACACTTTTTTCTAACAACTATGGCAACAACTTTAAAACATGTATTGGTTTACATTACGCCTGTACTCTCAATATAGCGGTTAATTGTGCCGAACAGGGTGAAAATCTTACATGATTGATGAGCATGATACAGATAAAATATATCGCATTTCTTATGATACTTTATTAATACTTGAACCTTGGAATAACCTGTATATACAACAGCCATTATAGAATTATTACCAAGACACTTGATCGCATTAAAGAATGTCCTACAAGTTCTGATCTGTTCAAAAATGATAGAGTGACTAAATTCCCTTCCAAACTTGGTTTGCTCATGAATATTTGACCCTTTTATACCGTGCTCCTGTTCGAACACCTTGTTCGTCTGATTCTATCTCCTCGACTTCATCTCCTCCGCCGGCAGCGGCGACTGCATGAAAGGCTCTACTATTTTCACTATTTGCAACTTCATGATCAGCGGATGTCATATACAATGAAAGTGATTCGGCTAAATGGGTCCCTGCCATACCAAGGCCATTAGAAATAGAACCGGGGAGGGCAATAGAAGGGTGGTGTCCCATTGTTAAAGTTGGGTTTGACAGTATTGACAATGAAGATTGAGGATGAGAATGAGGCAATGCATGGGGGTGATGTGGATGGGCATGCGGATGCGAATGTGATTGAGTGTCAGTTGTAATACCGAGTGGTATTTCAAACTGTGCTTCGTTTAATGATGATGTAGATGTCCCCGTTCTACGTCTGCCTCCACGACCTCTGCCCCTTCCTCTGCCACGACCTCGACCTCTACTAGACATGCCAGCACTACTAGGAGTACTAACAGCTGAGTCTGTATCTGCAGTACCATTCAGCACAATGTCCGACAATGAACCCTGAGATAAAGCGTTGAGTTCTTTCCTTCTTTTCTTGATGAATTTCATATATCCGTCTAATGATAGTCCGCGACCAGCCCGCTCAAAATCCATTTCCCTGGCAACATCGAGTTCGGTCTTATTTTCAGCAGTAGCCCTGGCAATAATTTCGTCGTAAAAGACTTTGCGGTTTGAATAATATTTGCGTTCCGTTTGAGCCTTCCGCCAGTGAAACCCATATTTCTCGTCCAGAGATCGAACTGATGGACCGTTGTTAAGCCCTTCTATGTATTCTTGCCATACCTCTTCTACGGTCTGAAGACTCCTATCAAGTCGATACACCGACGGACCTTCGGCAAGGGGAACATGATTCATGGATGGATGTTGAAACGTTGAGGATGTTGTTGAAGGTGGTGAGTAGTCGCTATCATTAGTATGTAATGCATTCTGCGTATGCTGCTGGGCTTGTTGGTGTGCTTGATGTTGTTGATAAGCATGTGTATGGGTGATAAGTGCGTAGAGAGCATCAATTTTCTTATTCAAATCTTCATTGTTCCGTGCGATTTCTTCTTTCAGCTCTTGTATTTGCCGCTGAACGGTATCCTCCATCTAGGAAGAAGAAAATATCATATAACAAGATGGAAATTCAATTGAAAGCCAGAGGAATGGTAGGGAAAGTAGAAATGTTTAAAAGCAACGTTAGAGCGGTGCGAATATTACAGTTGAAAAAACAACAACAAAGCACATGCAGACAAGACGCAGTCGTTGAGCAAAACAGAGAGCCATACCATATCGCCGAGTCTGTCCAAAACGATGGAGGAAGAAATAAGCCGATATCAGGCAGAATTGAGAATGAGGGAAATTCTGGCTGTCCTCTTTCAGGTCGGGTAGCACAGTGTTGGTTCACCGCAGGTTCACAACTGTTTGTTTACACCACTTCGCAACAGTCACGTGTTGTGGCACGCCGCTCAACCGAACCACTACTAAGTGAGGCCGAATCGGACAGAAGTGCATGATAAGATATAAACTGCAAGCTGATATGTGTGCATGAGAGATGACTAGAGATGAAGAGACAACGAGAGTTGAGTGTAAGGAATGCTATCCACATCATACCACAGTCCCCTGAAATCACACAAAAGGACAAAAAGTCTGCGGCTTGAATGCACAAGTCCGCGTGCCGTTCCCCCTCTGCCGCCGGTGCATCGTCCGTCCCTCGCTCTCTCCGTATTTGCATCATTCGCATCCCAATAATACACACAGCGACAGACTAAAGTCATGCAATCATCTCCTAGCACAGAGTTCGAATACAAAGAGGACGGTGTGTGGTACCTCTTCAGAGACAACACCGAAATATACGGCAAATTTTGGAAGGTCCCCGTACGTTGCCTTGATTCCTGCTCCATACCTGTCGTCCGTTTCTCTGACCCCACGTATTCGCACACAGGACTCAAAGCGTATTGTAGCATCATGCACTTTCATTCATGGGTTGGGAGAACACATTCATAGATACGAACATGTTTTTTCTAAATTTGCCGATGCCGGCATCCAAGTGTTTGCTTGGGATCAAAGAGGGTTCGGCCGCACCGGCAAAAAGCATGATAAGCTAGGCAACAATGAAGGATGGAATACTGTCATGGATGATGTTACAGAAGCTTTAAAGAGAAACAAAGTTGATGGTGCCCCGCAATTCTTGGTACTTATGAATCAATTGCGCTCTTGTTCTTACTTCCTCAATGTTGTCTGACACTCGGTTTTTTACATTCAAGTATGGACACTCAATGGGCGGTCTCATTGCTTTGTGGTATCTGAAATATCATTCCAAGGATTCAAATTTGGCCGGTGTAATTTCAACCTGTATGAATTTTCTGTTGTTACCTTATCAACATTTAACATTTAAGGCCTAACTTTATGCACACACTAGCCCCCGCCATTCAAGCAGCGCCGAAAGCACGGCCAGATCCAGTCACTTTCCATGTTGGTCGACTCCTCGGAAAGGTCGTGCCATCAATTACGATTACGAACGCTGTTCGTAAGTTGACCCAGCTGTTTTCTCCTCTTTTTAAGCGAGAGGAAGACTAACCATATACTTCACCTACTCTGACCGTAGCTGCCGACACGCTCTCCCATGATCCTAAAATTATCAAACACTACAAAACCGATATTTATATTCATCCCTATGTCACACTTGGTCTTGGTCGAGATTTGATGTTGAATGGCAAAGAATTTGACAAGCGAGGACATGAAGAATTCCCGGAAGATATACCGTTGTTGTTGGCTCATGGAGATTGTGATGTTGTAACCGACCCTATATCAACGAAATCATTCTTTGAGAAATGCCCAGTAAAAGACAAGACCCTAAAATTGTGGAAAGGATACTTTCATGAGCGTAAGTCTATGATTTTTCTTGCCTCTCTTTAATTCAATCGCTAATTTTCCGACCAAACTTCCAATAGTTCACAATGAACCCGATATCAAAGATGAATTCGTACAAGAACTTATTGACTGGATGGTTGCTCGATCCAAATAATTCATCATTCCTTAACATCGTTTTTTGAATTCGTCGCTATAGAGTTTTCTTGCGGTTATTAATTGTATCTTATCCCTGATACTGGAATAATAAAATATATATTCTTAGTTTAATGAATTCTGAGCAAGGAAGTACACAAACTTATTTCCACGTAAGATGATCGGAATTAAAAGAGCAATTTTATTATTTCCCATTAATAACAACACTAATCTGCCAACAAACAACCAGCGTATGATCCATTTTAATCTAATGCTTCGATTAGTGACCATCCAACACGAATTCCATGTATATCCGTCCAAGAAGCTTTGCCCAACGGGCATTGCATGAACCGGTAAATCATACAACACCAATTCTAGCAGATACACAACACTTGCTCGTTACTTTGAATATGTTACAAATCTGTTTTCTGGTATTTAATGTAGTGTTTTTTCAACTTGATACTCATTTTAAACAAAGTTGACTTGCGTTTGAAGAATTCACTATAGACAAAAATAAACGAATGAAAAACAAAACAAAGGGGTTTGCGTAAGAGAGTACAAATTGTGTGAATTAGCGAAATGACAGAGAACGTAAGTATCAACTCGATATGGGGAACGAATAGATTCGGTGAAAAGGTTTTGTGAGTTTTTCTATCTAATTTGAATATTCTCAAAGATTCGATTTGTTTCGACGGAAGTTTGATATAAGGAATTCGGGAAACAAAACTTAGATATTAAGTCAGTTGTACCCATGAAAATGACGTGCGATAAGGCAAAGAGTGAAGAATAGATAGAACAATGGGAAGTAGGAATAGGCGGAGGAATGATTACTAGAATGTGAGAGCGATAAGTGTAATGGTGAGATGCAAACATCACTAATGAGAGAAATTCACAGGGAGGTGCGGCAGAAAGACCTAATATTAATGTCAGATCTGGATACAATGGTGAAGACTGGGGTAAGGAGGGAAGAATGAAGAAGCTTTAGGGAGATTCGAATGCTTGCGGACTCGGCTAAATCACTACACGTTCATAAGTTTTAGCGACTACACTTTATGTCCAGCTTAGACAGAACCAAGAAAAAAAATCAAACCATTCTAATCAGCTAGCCACACTGTATGAGGTTAACAGTTACGATGATCTGACCATGCCCGCTGTTCCATTCGAAACTTTGCTATGTTGCTTTCCATCGTTCAGTTTAAGGCTGCTCGTTGATGCGGTCGCCGGATTATTAGAATTATTACTACCATTTCGTATTGCGTTCGTCGCAGGGATATCATTCAAACTATTAGTTGACCCTGCATTACTCATCCTGGATCCTGGCGCAGATGAATCCAGACTTAATGTTCCGGTAATCGGTGACGGTGGAATTGAAGACTCTGGCGTAGATTCAGCATCGGCATGAACAGCGGAAGAGCGACGTTTCTTTGAAGGTTTTTCCGAAGACGAATTGCTGTTTCTCCCCTGCAAGCAAGACCATTAGGGAATTTGCAAGACATGTGTAGACTGAAGAAACCCTTACCCTTCCACTTTTCGTTCGTTTCAGTTTTCCAGCCGGCCGCTGCTCTCCCTCATCAAACATGTCTGCAGGTAGGTCCACACTAGTAGTACAGCAGATGGCATCGTAAGCGGGTGGGTTGGATCACTATGCGACGGGCTAGCAAAAACAAACCTTTTGATATACTGCACTGTAATTGCCATAGTACCTTCATCGTACTTATCCCATCCTTTCACCAATTTGATAAATTCTTGAGTCGGCCACGATATATCAAGTTTGCGCTGTTTATCCGGCACTTGCGCTGCATGAAAGATGTTATTCAACCTATCGGCTTATAGTAAACCTGAATGAAGTACTTACGATCTCTCGGTTCAATAAATAATCCGATGTAAAAGGTCGTAGTAAAGATGGGTTTGGCACCATTTTTCAGTTCGTCCTCGCTCGGTTCTTCCTTTGATGGTGACCGTGCGGGCCATTTACCATGAGCAATATCAATATTTTCTTCATCGACAGTACAAATGTAATTTCGGTCAATGCCCTTAATGAACGGATGTGCCAAAACAAGGTTCTCGACAAGTTCTAATTTCATAACCAGTTGACGCACTCGTGATTCCACCATACCGGCCCTAAAATGACGGAGAGCAATATTAAGTTAGATGTAAACAAGTAAAATCGAAATGTCAAAACAAGCAAATGATGATCAACAGTACCATTTCAGCTGGCGCTCGGCGGAATCTGATGAAGCTATGACTTGAAGGTAATAGCGATATCGATGGAAAAAGTCATGTTTAGCAAACAGATCAGACCATTCGCCAGCCCCTATCACAACTTTATCAACAAAATCAGCGGCTGCAAAATACAATGTTAGAATGGCGCGTTATGTTATTTATGTACGACAGTAGAACCAACCTCTTTTAAATTCCGCTGTCATGATGGTCTGTGTTGATTGCGTGACGTTATGAGTGGCGCACATGGAGGGATAAGCAGGGGTGATAATAGGCATCCGATGAGCCCGGTCCGCTGGATAAAGCTTTGAAAAATAGATTGATGAATTGACGTTCTACATCAAATGTTTCTGGAGCCATTGAAAAAGTTTAATTACCCTAGGATTCCACACTCTAACTTGTAACGGACCCTCTTCTATTGCTTTTAATAGAACTGGTTGCGGCCAACTCCATTGATACATAATCCTGAAAAACTTGGAAACTATTGTCCCCGCGGCTGCATTCGGATAAAGCTGACAGACCCTTGCGACCAACATGGCCCAAGCAACACCTCCCAAAAATCCCATAACGTTTGAATATATAGCACGACCTGTGATCTTACAGCGTTAGCTCATCTGCGCAGTTTGTTTAAAATAGAATCGTAAATTTACGTTTAGCCCACAGTTTGATGCACCGGAGCGCAGTTCTAAATTCCTTAACATTTGGAACTAAACGCAATATTTCGTCCGTCACTCGTGACCCTATATAAGAGTTGAAAACTATCAGAATAGTCGTCTCCTATTTTAGTTTCATGCTCATGATACTCGTACCATTTAAACTTCGAACACAACGTTCGTCTAAATTCTTTAATAAATTGTCGTCCCGCAAGTTAAGATCTTCGGGTACAGTCGGTAACGCCAGCCTTGCAAACACCAAATCGATCTAACACAAAATGTTATGCTACCACCGTTTGAAAATGGTGACCTCAAATGAATATATTTACCGGAATATCAGAAAAATTCATCTTTATCACCGGTACATAAGCGTCTGGGACAGCCTAGCAGAGAAGAAGAGAATATAAATTTCGACAAGATTAATGGATGAACTAATATAAAGAAAAACGGCAAATCAACAACAATGTATTGGAACACCAACCGCTAATTCCGTTACTTCCGATCTGGCTTTTAACATGTCATACATTGTGGCAAAAAAATCTTCTCTTTGAATATGCCTCGGAACAACACATAAGGTGTCAATATCGGCTCCTATAGTAGTCGATGCAAATTGAGCATTCCAATCGATTTCGAGAGACGATAAATAATTTCGTTGACATACCTGCGCCGTGGACACCCAATCTATAAGATCCGAAAGTGTATATTTTTCCACCGGCTTCTTTTGCCATACTCTCGGGCAGGCCCCTCATCATACTCACACGTTTCACGAACTGCTTGACCATCATATCCAGTTTACCCAAGACCGTTTCACTGGTAGCGAACGGAATAAAAATAGACATAATGATCAGACATCGATTCAGTCACAAATTCGATTTACCATTACGTCAACCTGTTACAAAAGCAGATACAGAAAAAAATACATCAACTAAAAACACCAACCGTCGGTTCGCCTCTTCTTCGCTTTCGAACAATCCAAAAGCTTTTAACGTCTGTATCAGCGATTCGGTTAATTCAAAATCTTTCTCTGTCGGCATGTTTATCGCAATCGGTTGTGTGACACCCAAGAACCCATGAGCTGGGGGAGGGCCGATGATTTCGGGAGTAGCGGGTAACGCACTCAGAGGAGGCTTCGGTCTGATTTAGTCGAGAGAACATCAAAAAATGAATGAAAGAGATATTAATCGTTGCTACATATGAAAATTGATTGAATGGGAAATAAATCGGCGAAAAGTGGAACCCATCACAGTATGTGTTGAATTCGAAATGGCCAATGTCCCATGCACCAGGGAGAAGAGAGCAAAAAATAGAGAAAATTGACAAAGACAAAAGAGCGAGGTCTGTTAATCGTACATTGAGTCAGATGAATCAGCCATTTCCAACATGAGAATAAAGGAAGATGGGATGGTAGAGTCTTGTGGATGTTCTCCTCTCTTTCTGTCTGTCTCGGACGATACTGATAAGGGAATGTGCTGTTCCTCCCTTGTGATGATGTGGTATCACGTTCACCACACGTTCACACCTGGCTTGTGAACCACGAATTATACATATTGCTGAAGTTGAATTCATCCGCGCAAGAACAAAATGTAATCCCTAGCTTCATGCCGCTACATTCAGTCAGGATATCTACACTGACCATGTGATGGATCAGAGGTAATTGCGTTGAATGTCGTTTGATGGCCTTCAATCCGTTGTTAACGAAACAAGGCCTTGAAAGAATAATTAATTTTTGAATTTCTCAACATATAAATCCGTGTTTGAAGGCATCAAATTTAGATTCAGTGGATGATGCTAATTAAGGGCATTAACTATGTGAATATGTCAAGGATGTGAGGATTGAGGAATAAGACCCGTGTTCTTTCTCCTTACATGAAGGAGCCAACGGTTCAGTATTTCCGAAATAGGACTTCATCCCTTATATTGCATCTCTCGCTACTTTCTTTCTAGATTTAATGACATGACCTTCGCCCTCACCATTCCATCTCCATTCCCAGGCTAGTCCATCTAGATCCCACAATTCAAAGATCAATTCCGCTCCTCTAGTACCCGTAGTATTAATTCTCATCAACCCTACATTCACAAACGACGACCGATCATGATACAGCACTTTCTCTGGCGGATCGGAACTGTAGAATTGGAAGGGCGCAGGGAACTGGTTGATAGGTGATATCGAAAATTCAGGGATCGAGTACGGGAGTAACTGAATTCCAATTGCATGCCTAAAGGTAGTGGAAAAGTAGGGTCAAGTTAACCATGGAGAGAATAAAAATTGTAATCAAAAGTGATCTCAAAAGGAAAACAAACCGGTCAGCGGAGAGAACGAGTACTCGCTTGATGTTATTTTCATGAATGAAGTCAAGTATCTCGTTCCGCTCCGTAATATATGATGACCATGTGTCATAATCACATTGCCTAAAGGTAAGATAGTTACTCTGGAATGTTCATCTGCGGCACCTTGACAATATCACAAACAAATCTCTCACCAATTCAACGTCATAGGCACTCCGGTCAGCAAAAACTTAAAACCTTTATTTTCCTTTGTACGCAGAAGCCAATCTTTCAAGTCCTGCTTTTGACGTAATCCAAGCATTGTTTTATCTGAATCATCTTTGATAGATGACTTTGATCTGTAACGTCGGATGTCCGTCATAAAAAAGTCTGAGTCACCATATGTAAAATTGTAATAGCTATGACCGGGTTGGTACGGAACCGGATTGGTGCTGCCCACTGTCAAAAAAAGACGAAGGTTCCGCTAGTAGTTAGTACTCGCACACGAAGAGCGGACAAAGACGCAAGACATACGGTAATCGTTGAATGCTCTCACTGCATTCTCATACGGTCCGGTCACTCCTCTGTCCCAGTTGTTCAATACCTCGTGATCGTCATACGTGAAATATGATGGTAATTTCAAAGCATTCTGCGTTTCTTGAAATCCCATGACATATCTATAGAACCATCGATACTTATTAACATGATTGCCGAAATAAAATGGAGCATCAGCGTATATGAAGTCACCCAGATAGACGGTGAAATCTGGTTTGAGCGAGGAAAGCAAATCAAGACCGGGAATCGCAGACGACGAAGTAAATTTCGATATATATGGAAAGTACGGTTTGATACAGCTTCCAAAAGCAAATGTAAAAGAGGTTTGAGTACTTGGCGGTGGAAAAGTTTTAAAGTCTAATGGCGGAATAGTTATATTGAGGGAGGATTGAGATGATAGTATTGAGAATTTCACGCTGTAACGTCGTTCAGAGTTTAGCCCAGATATTCTAACTGCAGAAGTGAAATCGTTTTCTGCAGATATTGAGTGTATCGGCCCCTTTATCCAATTGTCATTGTCTACTTTCCCCGATGACTCCTCGATTGCCCGGTACCATGATTGCACCCTGACATCTGAATATGGCACTCGAACCATCAAATACGCATGATCCTGCCCTACTGCACCAACTCGAGAAATTACTAACTGCGAAGTATCTGTGAGCAGATAGTCGTGAAACACATAATCTAGGCACAGAATGAATAAAATTAGGTGAAGAATCAGATGTATGGGATAAAAGGCTCGTCGAAAACTCCGTTTGGCAATTTTGAACCGATTTTGGAACGACTGATTTTGAATTTCGGGCTTTAATGATGATTGATGAGTTGAGGGCTGTACATTCGTATTTCGGATGACTAAGAGTTGGAAAAAAAGTAATGATGAAACTTAGTTCAAATTCACCTTATGTACCAGTACATCCAAAAAAGGCGTTACACGAGAAGATAACCAGCGACAATACCATTTCTCCGTCGACGGATGGCTCCTTTATCAACCTTAATTTCTGATGACCTTGAAACAGAGTCGTTCTCTTCTTTAGCTGAAGCGGAATCTATATCCACAATTCCATCTGCCCCATGCAGACTTTTTAGATTTATCGTTTTAAGGAATTTACGGAAATCGTAGTATCCGAGAGAGCAGTTTAATACAAATAAAACACATATAACTTTGAATGCAAGATAACTCGGCACTCTAAAATTCAGACCGTTACAATAAAATTAGTACCGCATATGTCGCCGCAAACGAGGTAAGGAATTGTCAAATCGAGACGTACTTGAACAGCAAGAAAAGACACAAGAGCTCGAATAGGATTGTAGTGAATGATAATAATATAATGAGAGCCATAACGACTATATCCTAGAGGTTAATTGGGCAGGTTCAAATTCGAATAGACATGTGAGAAGCCTTCTATACGCAGGTATCGGTGAGGCTGTTGAATTCAAGGTTTCCAGTCATAAGGCGCGGCGACTAGGAAATGGACGGACGATATTATTAATAATAAGATATATTGTTGCACCATCTTTACATACGGCTCTGATCATTTCCATATATGACCTCTTTCACTACATGCACAATCCTTTTATGTAATTCCTCGGGTCCCGCTGACGCTACTACTCCTTGGTTCCGCTTTAGTGTTCTGCCAGCGCTAAAATCAAGGGGACTACCCAAAGTGTCGGTTATCACTCCACCGGCTTCCGTCACAAGAAGGGACCCACTGGCATGATCCTTTTTTTCAAAATGAGATTAAGAGACTGTACATGATGCAGTGCGCAAGAGGTAAAGCGGAACGAACCCATATTTTCTCTTCATAATCTGCTCGAACTGGCAGGCGCAAATAAATACCACCATCACCACGACTTAGGCATGCGTATTTACATTGACTGTCCATCCTTACCGGTTCATTCGTGATTCCTAGCTTTTGAGCGATCGAGGCGGATGCGGAGTGAGAGGAATGACCCGATTCATAGGACTCCAGGAATGACGTTGATTGTAGGGGTAGTGACTGGACGTTGATGGAAGAAAACGAAAGACTCTGGGGAGTGAACGCCACTGCACTCGGAAGGTGACACTGTGAAACAGCATATTAATATTAACTCGCTGATATTCAATGGGTAATGACCCACCTGAAATGCCCCGACACCTTTTTCTGCAACGAACAAGCAACCTCTCTCCCCTGATGATTTAGGTTTGCCTTCCGCATCAACATTCATACCGCCAACGGGCAAATTTGGACAACCCATGACACCTAATTGCACCACACCATCCACAATCAAGGCCAAACAGACGGCATATTGACCACCTCGCAGAAATCCCTTGGTGCCATCGATTGGATCTAGAGTCCAAAATCGGCCTTTGGGTCCGCCGGTATGACAACCGAGATCTATGGCTTTAAGAAGCTGCCGAAGAAATCAATAGAGTGTTATAACAACCGTGGAAATTAGACAGCGACAAACTTTTTCCTCAGTGGCTTCACTCTTATTTAAAACCGCGGAACTCAACTCCACTATTCGCTTCCTGAGCAAAGTTGCGGTTTCGTCTTCACCACGCAAATCTTTAGAATCTTCTTCTCCAACGATGGGATCGTTCGGAAAATTCTTGGATAATATTGTATTTACTACGGCTTGTGCAGTGAAGTCGGCCACTAATAAGACATATAGTCAAAATCAAGATTGTCATAATTCGATTTGTCACTAAGCAAACTGGTTAAAACATCACACAAATACCTGTGACTGGGCTGTTGTCCTTCTTTGTAACCGTTTCCTTATTAACCAGCTTTTCAAAGACGTCGCTACAGATTTGCGAAGCCGAAATCACTGCTTCTATTGCGACTGTCCTTGCCGTTGCGTAGGTTGAAGTTATTGGTAGGCCTAATGATTTCAACTTAAGAACGTGTGCAAATTTCAAAGACTGATAAGGGCAAAAAAATTACCTGCCATAGTGGAAAGTAAATTTCAACCTCTTAGAGTAAATGTGTTTTTTAAATTATGAAGCGCCATTTGGACGATCAACAAAGAGTTTATCTTCACGTGATGTGAGTATTTCTATCCGGGTCTCATGAAAAATTAGGTAGGATTGATTAGATCAGATTTGAAGGATGCTTTCAAGAAAAGATATTCTGTCTTTGTGGAAATGAAAAATAATGTGTGTTGCTGCATTAAGTAAGAGAGCGCGAAAATTGTACCCATGGTTATACAGGCAGGGCAACCTGTTTAAATGGGACTTTAAGTCGTAATTGCGTCCGCCGCTGGCCACTAAGCACAGATATCATGTATTTTGAAAAATTATCGCACGGATTACATTCATGAATTTAGAGATAACTGGTTTCAACTGTTAATACCAAGCCACTAAACCCTCCATCAATTCTTCTTGATTTTTACACTACGCATAACCTAAAAATCCCTACGCATTTACGTCCTGAGATTTTGCAAGATAATTGTAGGCATATCTAAAGGCAATCATTTGCCTTGATCCAAATACAACAATATTGGAATCACGAAAGAGAGCACGCAGTCGATTGGCTGTTTGGTACTTGCCCGCCGAGTGACACGTCGAGTGGGGTCGTTCTAGTCACAATTTTGCCAGCTGCAGATATCTGAATCGTATAAATAGATCCAGAGTAGCTAGATAGTTTCTTACCTTCTCAGGCCTTTTGGCTAAGATCAAGTGTAGTATCTGTTCTTCAAAGCGTGACAGCTTTGAGCCAGTTCATTGAACTGTGCATTCCTGTCACTCCAATTTTTGGATCTGGCCCTGGGCTTTGGCTGCTTGCAGTCATCCCAAGGCACAGATGTCCCTGGTATTGCAGTACCTCCAGGTGACGTCGACCTCCCCTCTTGCTATATTTTTATGTCCATTACTTCAGAGTAGAACTCTCAGAAGAACCACTCGCCTTCATCAACAGAGCAGCATCTCTGCCCTGCCTGTTTGATTTGATTTTCCGGGATCAGATGTATTCACGCAGAAAATAATAGGCATGTTGTTGCATACCCTTCTGAAGATATCTTCCAAAACTTCTGGACAAAGCGTGTGAACAGTAAAGGTCGAAGTGTCAAGATAACTGCTCTATGTGGTTAAGTTGGTTAACTGATCTCAGGGGGAATGTCTTGCGAGGAACTTACATGCTGCGGTCATTACATTGAATTGACTGTACTATTGGTTCTATTGATGGTACTTAATATACACATTGTCATTGACTGCAGCATCCAGCGAGTGTCCGGGATTTTCGCTCCTGCGACGAAAAGTTCCCGGCACCGGTCCTACGTGGTCTGATGCCTGTTTTCGGAAAATTGTTAATCAGCGAGCTTACTTGCTGCTTCACAACGCGGAACTTGAGCGTAAGTGTTGTGTCTGATCTTCCGTATTGTTGTTCGGGACAATGAAAATTACATAACCAGCAATCACTAATCAATTGTCGGGACTATTATACGTGGGGCACCTTGGAAATAATTTGTCAGTGCTGAATAATACCAGTTCACTGGTCCCGCCTATAAATTGGACCTATTGCTCTCGGAGGCAATGTACTTCACCTCATCAAAACTCTCTCTCCATAGTCTATAACTCGCAACAAACCAAGAAAATGGTCAACCAAGCAAAAACTGTTGTAGTTGCCGGTGGTACTGGTGGCGTCGGCGCTCATGTTGTCAATGCATTTGTCAATAAAGCAAATTACACCGTCAAGATTTTAGCCCGTGAAGATACCCTCAAGGTTTGTTTATTTATCTTTATCTGTAAAATCAAATTACCTCAAACAGAAGCTGATATACTGTATGAATAATATTGGGCATTGCTGATAGGGTGACTCGAAGAAAGCTGAAATTGAAAAATTGAAAGCCAAAGGTGTCACGATCTTCACAACCGATTATTCCAATGTAGCCCAATTGACAGAAGTATTAAAGGGAGCAGACATCGTTGTCTCAACTCTGGGTCCGATTTCAGTTTCCGTTTACTTATTTATGTTCATTATTCATTGCTAACTTAACTATGCATATTTAGGTGGACCCGCACTAGGGCAACAACAGATAAATCTAATCAAAGCCTCCGACGCTGCCAACGTCAAACTCTTTGTTCCATCAGAGTTTGGTATTCCCCAGGGACAGAAAGAGGTCCCATTTGGTTTTTTCAAACCTAAATACGCAGCTATAAAGGCAATCAAAGAATCAAAATTGAATTATATTTTGATGTCGACCGGTTTTTTCATTGATACCACCTTCTTCGATTGGTTCGGTTATGATGTGTTCAACGCGAGAGCAGACATTGTTGGTGACGGAAATGTGAAAATAAGTTTGACCCATCGAGCTGACGTAGGAAAATATTTGGTCGAAGCCGTGGAAAATGAAAAGTATTGGAATCAGGAAGTACAAGTCGCCACTGAAACGTTGACTTTAAATGAAATCATTAAAATTTACGAAGAAGCATCAGGTAAGTGATCCGTACATCCGGCGTTCTAGAGCTGGTAGTTCACATCTCGCAATAACTTTCTAATGTATGGTATTTTATATTAATATTTAGGTCGCAAATTTGCCGTCACCTTTACAACGCCAGAAGTGCTCCACAAACTCATCAAAGCCAATCCTGAACCTTTCGCTCATGTTGTTGAACAGTTCAAGCTAGTTGTCGCTGACGGATACGCTGTCATTCCTAAGCCTCAAAACGCAGAATTTCCCAGCGTGAAGCCGATTACATTGAAGGAATTCGCCGCAGGATTATTCGCCAAGAAATAGCTAGATAAGCAGAAGAAACGAAGTAACGTTCATGTATTGGATAGCATATAGATATGTATTATTTGAAAAATGAAGAAGTATTTGTAATTGTGAAAAACCGTTCTGTCTTTTTTGTCTGCGAGAATTTTCACGTATAACGCGCGGTTACGATAAAACGAATTGGGGCCGACTTTGCCTTCGCTACAAACTTTTTAGTGCAAGATTAAAATGGAAATAATTCTCAGTAACTCACAAATCACATTAACAAGCTAATATATTATCAATCTCATTATGGATAAAATAAAAACGCACGAGGTTTTTATCGTCACTTCTTCAGGTTTGATTTCGCTTATCTATCGCCTCCACAGAAGGGCAGAGTGAGGAACCCAGACACGGCATACGCTTTACAATATCACATCAAATAAACTTTAGGAAAAGTAATTCTCCACCCATCATCAGATGGTGGTTTTGCTGTTACCGTCGTGCGTTTCCTTCCAGAGCACATTACGATAGATACAAATCAGCAGCATTAAAGAAGTTCAAAAATCAACCAAACTTCCATACGTGAAATCCGATAAATGTATTCTTTTGGATAGATGAAATTTGAATACCTTATTTCCACTTTTGTGTCTTTGAACATTGTGCCGCGATTTGACCAGATCTTATTGATTGCCACTGTGGTCAATGAGGTCATAAGGCATAATATCTATTTGATACATTTCATCCGTCAAGCAGTATGTTCAATAGATTGTGTTCGTATTAAGTTGTAAAATAATATAAATGATTGATACAAACTAATATACGTAGTGTGCGCTGATATAAATTGACACTGAATTCTTCACCCAAGTTCACGTGTGCGAAATCCAAGGCAGAAATGGACTCGCACACCTTCCTCGCATGCTTACCGAATTGACTTTATCGACTCTCACTAATCACCGAAAGAGAAAGAGCGAAAGGATTGATTTTGGTAACAAGTCTATCGCAGTGACCTACCTAAACATACAACGACGAGATTGATCATCAGGACTGAAGCCGTAGCCATTCGCCACCCAGAACTTTTAATTTCAACCTACTACATTTCCGACGTTACATCTTCAATTCGAGTTCGTTCCTCAGTTCTATCGTCTTTATTTTCTTTGAATATAAAGTTTACACAAAATGATGGCTAAACCTGCGTTTGATACCACCGAAATACCGGATTCTGATGACAAAGCTTCCCTTCTCAGGGACATGCAATCTATCATTCTCGAGTACCTGACCATCGAAGGTTTCGAAGAAACAGCCAAAGCGATATCAGGGTACAATACGAACGTTATATCACTGATAGAAAATAGCGGTTCTGTTGTTCCAAATTCCAATGTGGGTAATGTCGAACCCATGTCCCTTGATACGAATCCGAATCCCATGGCGTCACCGGGATCGATGAATGGGAAGAATAGTAATAAACGAACGTTGGAGATAAACTCTGCTACGACTTCACCTACGAAACCGAACAGTCAGAGTCAGATGAACGTTGACAATGATGGTGATTTGGCGATGGTAGATGCGAATGAGTGTAAGAAATCGGTGGGGAGTTCACCTTCGAAACCGTTGAAGAAGACAAAAGCCAGTCATGAACGGATAGAAACATTGAATGGTGGAATTATAACATTGAATGGAGCGAGCGAAGGTGGAGATTTTATGCACTGTACTTATCAATTACAGACACTGAAAGCTAGAAAACGTAGGTCTTACTTTTCCTGAGCGGGATGTGTATTTCTTTTAAACCCATACATGTACTCACTACGATGTCCATTTCGTGTATTTAACTCTATGTAGACATAACCAATCTCATTCTAGCCGGACAGATACCAGAAACCATCGCCTTCCTCAACACCCATTTCCCAAATCTTTTACCCTCATCGCCCACTTCCGATCCCAAATCTCCTTCCACAACACCACCCCCATCATCCTCCAAATCACATACCTCCATCGACATCCTCTTCCGTCTCCACTGTCAACATTTCATCGAACTCATGCGTAAAGGAGAAACCGTGACGGCTCTTCAATTCGCTCAAACAGAGTTAAAACAATTCATCAGTTTAAACGCCAAATATCTGGATCATTTTTCCGATGTATTCGCATTGATCGCGTACCCTGATCCGTGGAGTTCCCCGGTGGCTTCGTATCTAAGTGAATACGTTAAAGAAGAGTTGGCAGAAATGGTGAATGGGTTTATTCTAGGTATCTCCAACTGTCCCATTACGTTTCCATTCATCCATTGATAACCCCTTTCACACTTTTCTTTTTCTTCGCTTCCTGTTTCTTTTGTTGTCGAATTAGAGCAATCAAGTTGTTCCCCAAGATCATCACTAGAACGGCTAGTCAAACAACTCACAATCGTCTCGGAAACGTTGCATACAGAATCACAAAAAGATAAAAAGACGGTGAAGGTAAACCCCGCACACACCCTATTCCAAACCAAACATCAACACATTTTAATTTGCTTTTCCCCTCCTCTAACCTCCATACCTCTCAATTTTTTTTCTTCATTTCTTTTTTTCTTTCTTTCTTTCTTTCTTTCTTTCTTTCTTTCTTTCCGAAAGGTTCATCCTCAATGGAGTTTAACCCAATTCTTAAGCCAAGATTAAAAAAACTCTATCACTTCAACACTCAACACACAAACCCTCAAATCCTCAACTCTCGAATCCTCAAAACCTTCAAATCACAACTACAACACGCGCGTCAGCAACCCATACTCACACATCGCAAATCACCATTTCTTTATTTCTTTCTTTGGGGTCATTTATATCGTTTGAATCGTGTATAAATCATCAGATCAGATAGGATAGGACAGGACAAAACAAGACAACACAGATACCGTTGTTTGCTTAACTCTGCTTAGCTTAGCTTAGATTATCTTTGGTTTCGGCCTTCTCGTGAATTGCCAACAGATTGGACACATTGTCAAGACTGTCAAATTAAAATTCATTTCATTTCTTCCCCTTTGGTCTCCCTTTATTTCTCTCTCTTCTCCTTTCTCGTTCGTTTCCTTGTTTCACGGGGTTGTTTCTTTTAAGTTGATTGACTCGGTTGTCTGACTCTTTCTTTTTCTTTTCTCCCTAAAACTGTGAATGTCATAAAGAGTATTACCTACTGTAAAATAAACGAATGCATTTCTACATATTCCTCATATTCAAATCAAAATCTCAAAGTTAAATGACCATCCACACTATGAGCACCATAAGCCATTAGCAACGTATCGACCGGTGTTATGGGGTGATGAAAAGAAATTTTACAGAATAGTGTAAACTAAAGTAACGTAATGTAAAGTAAATTAATTTACCAAATTTTTTACCAAAAAAATCATGTTACATTTTGACCAAAAAAAAAAAAAAAAAAAAACAAAACCACCTCAATTTAGTTGTATGATACTTTGTATTCCTGAATTTAACATTGACTACAACATTAGTTCTCTTAGGTGTATGGTACCACTTATTTCGATAACTCCATGAAAAGAATTGTACAGAATAGTGTAATTTACCAAATTGTTTACCAAAAAAAAAAAATCATGTTACATTTTGACCCAAAAACTAAAAACCTCAACCACCGCAACCTGCTTTTTCATTTTTTGTCACGTTGTCACGGGTTTTTTTGTTTCTAATTATGAACAGTGATTGCAAAGTACCCCTATTACGCTATACATTCTGTACAATACTACAAAATATAAATCCAGAGTACAGAAAAATTGCAAGTGATATTTCTATTTTAACTAATTCACTAATTCAATTCAACGAAGCGGTGATTTTTAATGTTGAAGATAGTTACTTTTTTAATACCGTTTCGATGGTGTCCCTGGTACCATAATTTTAGTACCATTAAAATTTGGTTGTATCGCGAATTCGATTGCCTCTGGGGAACTCAAATCCTGTGATACTGCAGCACGGATATAATCACCATTGAGTATTCCATTTTGTATTGGATTTTGAGTTCCGGTGGGATTGTGGATTGGTAGTCTTCTTGGGTTGACAAAAGGGGTAGAGATGAAGGGTTGCATTAGAGGGAGGGTTGGGTTGGATGAAGATGGGATGGGAGGTGAAATGGATGTGGAGAATTCTACTTCGTCTGTGGCACTCGGTGTAGGGGAAGCCGTGGAAATAGAATTTGAAATGGAAGAGGATGTACGGGTAATGGAGGGACACGATTCGGGGATGGAGTTTGACCGTTGTAGTGGGAGCGGAGAGACGATCGGGAATGTAGCATTCAATGTTGGTTGACTCTGTGGGACTGTGGAAATGGGGAGAGCAGTTGGAAGAATGGGGACAAGTGGGATACCCTGCGGATTTAGAATCAGTTCCGGAGAAATGGCATATTGGAGGGGAACAGCGGTCGTGAATGGCGTTTCGACGCTTCCAACCGGAGGATGCACAGGAATGTTGACGGGAACAGAGAATGGAATTTGCGTAGTCTGGGGGATCGCGTCGACAACATTATTGACTCTGAGAGACGACGTCGGAATTGAAGACAGTATCGATGGCGGGATAGTCGAGGTAACAGGATACATCGGCCCACTCGCATCAGAGAGTGGAACCCCATTGGTGACTGGAACTTTCGGAATGCCAATTGAGTCTTGGGGTAACGACGTTGAAGGGTGGTAGACCGAACCGGTGGTAGTATGTGACATCATTTGAGGATTGACCAAATCAGAGTTGGGTATGAGGTAATTTTGTGCCAGTTCTTGCACGTTTAAGGGCTTGGAGGAATTTGAATTCATTTTTGATGTTGTGCCATTTCCCGGAGCTGGTGATACCGAACCGTTCATACAAGGGAGGAAAGGTTTAGGGTCAACTGATAGTTTCAGGAGATCGTCTTCTAATGGTTCAGCTGTGTGCTCGGACGGACGGAAAGAAGAAGGTGATGAAAGATCAAGTGTACTTGAAAGCAGTAGGTTTATACTATCTTTCGCTTGATTGGGATTCGTACCGTTCGGCCCCTCATTGGGACCATAAAAATCGGCAAGAGAGAAAGATCGAAGTTCCCCAGGATCAGCGATACCAATAGAGTCCATGTAAGATTCAAGATTTGACTGTAATTGATTGATGTCTTGGGATAGATTTTGATACGAATGAGAGTAACCCAGTGTCCTTGGAATGCCGTTTGGATAATTTGTAGACATGTAGACCGTCGGTTCCACTCGCGTTGTTACGAATGACCCGGATGAAGTGGCGGGAATGACTGGTGATGTCTTTTGTCCAATCGATTGAGCGGCTGTAGGCGGGTTTTCAGGTCTGAGTGAAGGACTGCTTGTAGACGGGCGTTCTAGAGAGCAATACGGAAAATTGATCAAAAAAGGAGGCAGAGTTTAGTCCGACACCATGATCGCCAGCAGCAATGGAGATGTAAGTTATACCGCGTGTTCGCCACCTACCTGACTTTTTGCTTCGTCGTCCTAAAGCCTGCGACATCAAGACCGGCATCAAGAGCGAATGCGGACCGTGTCGACCTTCATCGTCCCCTTCAGCGCCACTGCTTCCAGAGGATGCTTCCGAGCCGGACCCCCAGGAATCCATGAAATAATTCATAAGCTTTCGCTTCTTATTTCTCAATTGTTGCTTTTCATCTTGATCAGTAAAGATGACACTCAAAAATCCCAGAATCTTATCAATCACTTCTTGTTGCTTTCTGAATTGATTTCTTGAATTCATCAACTCTGTCCATAAGGCACGATTGTCCATTTGAATGGTGGAAAGATCAGAAGAGATCACCATTTGATGTTGCTTGATGGAGGTGATTTCGGATACAACTTGATTGACATCCAAGTCTGATTTTTCGTCACCTGATCCACTCTTTTTTCTTGTCACCAAGGAGAGCAGTTCCGGACGCCCGCGTTGGAACTGAGCGTGAGTGAATTCAAGAAACGAAGAACCAGGACTAGAGAGGTCGGCTGTCGGGTTGACATGCGGTAGTTTACAAAAACCGTACATGTTGAGTTGACGAACAAAGGAAGACAAATTGGAGTGTCTGTAGAAGCGTGGTAATACTTCTTTGGCGAATACTTCTGGGCTTGTCACTGTATGATAAGTAAGACACAAGAGTTAAAGATTAGCACTTGACTTTTTGACAGCCATTTTAACATGGTTGGAAACGAATAAAAACTTACCGATAAAACTCTGACCATGATCAGACCAACATATCAGATGATTTGAAGCGGGGTCGTCGACCATTCTAATGATTCGCCCAAATCACATCCCCCGGTGGGTAAAAATGAAACAGAAAGTTTAGAAAAAAAATTCGAGTAAACGGGAGGTTAAGAAGGGCAGATAAATCAACAAGTAAGAATGATCCGCGCGTTTGGTATTCGGTTCGACTCAAATTTGATTTCTCTTTATCTTTTGACTACAACAGCTTTTTTCAATGACCAACTGTAGAGTGACGCCAGATATAGATACTGTTTAAGGAGAGGGGCTGATGGAGATTGGGGGATCAACCCAAACCAAAAAGGAAAACGAAGAAAACAACAAAGAAGGGCGCTCGTTTTTTTTTTTTTTTGGCACAACATACGTATAGAGTTTAATCAAGAAAGGAGCGGCATTCTTTGCAACCACGACATTTAGTTTTTTGTTGTACTGGTCATTTTTTGCCGTTTGATCTTTGAGCGAGAGGTTTCTGTAGGCGGAGTAGGGAGGGAGGTCGTCGAGGTGGTTTGGGGAGAAGGCCGAGGCAGGAGAGGGGAGAGCAGTTCTGTGGGAGTGGGGATGGTGGTGAGCGGCAGCAGCAGCTGAGGATGTTGATTCAGTTGAAGAGGAGGGTGTTGTTGAGGAGAGCGAGGATGCGAGGGGGGTGTCGTCGTCGTCGAGTGGTCTCTTTCGCTTGTTCTGCACTGGCAGTGACTGCGGGAGTGACTGTGACTGCGGGAGTGAGTGTGTCTGTGAGTGCGGCATCATCTGTGCTGTGTAGTGTAGTGTACTGAGGAGTGGAGTGTGATATCCCAAGTGAGTCTACTTTCCAACTGAATCAAGAGAGGGAATCCCACTCAGTCTCCCCGTGTCTGCTCCCTCTTTTATTCACCCAAGTCCACGTGTCCCTGTGGCGCAGTGCTTTTTTTTTCCTAGTACCCCACCGCCACTCTGCTACGCTGTGAACACTGGTGAACTGTGCTACTTGGTTCACCCCTTTGTACCATGACAGTTCACTGCTGCACACTTGGTTCACTGCAGATTCACCACTCTATTGTATGGACATGGCACATCCTGACTCCCTCTGATGCTTCCCTCGATCTGCTCACTGAGCCCACGCTGCATCTCATTCACCCATTCACGCACAGTTCACTGCTGGTTCACCACTCTACATCAATCCCAAAATCCACTCTCTGGGCCATTCCGTCATTCCTCTCTTGCATTCCTCACTCACTCAGTCCTCCTCCTCATCCTCCAGTCTCTCGTCCTCCTCGTCTTCGTCTTCATCCTCGTCAACCAAGAATAAACTCACCCTCATCCCACTCTCGTCCACAACCCCAATCACCCTCCTCCCCTCATTCCCATTCACAACCAACCGACTACACCTCATCATCTCAACGTACCGTTGCCTCACTATCCGCGGCATCTCTTTATACTCTTCCCCAATATCCACACCTTGACCTTGATCTATCGACTCACTACTCACCCGTTTTGTAGTAGATGAAGTAAATGGTGATGGTGACGTTGTTGTTGAAGAAGTAGAAGGAGGAGGAAAAGTTGACGCGAGTTGTGTGATTGTACGCGACGCTGAGGGGGAGGGTGTATACCGTGATGAAAAGGAATGAAAACTTTGATCCACATAGGAAACCATCATCACGTAATCTCTTGATACACCTTTTTCTATAAATAATAAGTAAATCATGAATCAATAAAAACGTTGAAATTGTCTCATTGATGGTCTCAAAATCTGAACAACTTGAACAAAACTCTATACCTTGATCGACATCAATTTTCATCAAAACACTCAACACCTCGTCATCGAAAAACTCAAAATCACTGATCCGAACTTCCCATTCCTCTCCAAACTTTTCATCTTCCTCGGGTTTAAATTCCAAACAAACATATTCCCCCTTCCAAGACGCTCTAGTCGGTGACACCGGCGCCTTGGATTGTACCCTTTCAAGCGGGGGCGGATACAGTGGTACCCGGTAGAGATGAACTAGTTCAAATAGTAAAATAACAAATCGTTGAAACGTTCAAATGTTAGAATCATTAAAAGATTAGAATGTTCAACCTGCACATGAGAAATTAAAAGAAACAAACTTTGCGGAAACTTTGTTTTGGCTTCGGGATCCGTAATCGCTATATATTGATACTAAAACAACATTAGATCAATTATAAAAATAATAAAAATAAAAAAACTAAAAAAATCAACTCACCTCCCCATTGATCCTAATCGAACACTTCACATTCGACTCATCACTCTCACTTACCTCGTCAATACACCTCATCAACGGCACACTTCCCACAACCGTCACATCATCCCCCAACTTCTCTATACACTGCCCAAAAACATCTTCACACCTTTTCTTCAATTCCCTCGTAAAATCAGTTAATGCAAGAGTTTTCGTGACGTCGGGAACAAAGAGTAACCTCTCCCCCAATGTGTTCGGAAACATATAACACAACGATTCTATACTCTTTGTTGACTCTGGTTCTTGTAACTTGTGTTTCCGTTTACCGTGGGACACGGGAGGTTGAGGTTGAGTTTGACGTGGGACATCGAATGCAGAGATTTTCGTGATGGGTGGGATTAAATTCGAGAGAGGTTGGTTGACAAAGTAGGGTGTTAATAGGTTTAGATTGGGTTCTTGGTCGCCTAATTTGGATTCGAAAAAGGATTGAAAGATATCGGTTGTGAGTGAATTTTCTATAAATTTGACAACTTTGAGAACATCGAAAGTCGGTTCTTCGGATTCGGTCTCGTTTTCTTGGTTTCCGAGAAACTGTCGTTGATCTAAACAGTCACCATTATAATAGTAGTAATCTGTTAACACCCCTGGTTCTCAAATGAATATCCAATGATCCAAAGAACAAAAGTTGTCTTACATTTTTCAAGCCACGAAATAAACGACATAAAATGATCCAACTCTGTTCCCAATAACCGTTTCAACTCTTCCAACCTTCCAATCAACGCTCCACATAACTTAATACACTCTATAATACTCTTCTCTGTCAATCCTATCACGGCGTACTGTTCTTCCCTAATCAACGAAAATCAAAACACCATGTATACCTTGTTAGCAGATTTCTCTTTGAAAACCACAAAAGATAAACTCAGAAACGTGACACGCACCATCGACTGTAACCCAGTAAATCGTTCAGGTAGATAATAATTCTTTGCATGGCGGGTAAAAAATTAGCGACAATGTATTGAGACATGGCGACGTATGCGTCTTTAGTCATTTTACCCCATCGTTCAAGTGCCTTTAGATCCCCCCATCATATCACGGAGACATCAATGGAAATCAAGAGGTTAGAAATAATAGGGAACCAGTGAAAGTAATAAGTATATTACCCGTTCATCAACTTCTCTGGTCAAAAAAGCTTGCATTTGAGTCGACCCGGTTCCGGTCAAGAGTAACCTCAAAAACTCAGTTTCCGGTGTCGACAGTACCATTTCATTTTCCAATAATTTCTCGAAATTCTCCCTATGTAATTTCACGAAATGATGTATCCCTCTATACTCCTTTTCCATGGCTGCTAACGTATCAGACACGTAATTCAGTAACGGTCGAATCTCGGTTGACAGTTCGGCGAGGGTTTTGATTTCCGCTTGTTTGGATTGTAAAAGAGACGTGGAACATGTTACGAGGGAAGTGTACCGACGGTGAGTGGAGTCTTGTCCGACCGGTTTCGGTTGTTGAGATGGATGTACAAGGTTGAGGAGTGTGACTGGGGATGTGGTTTCAACGAGGAGGTAAATATGGGATAGTGTGGGTGCGACACTGGTTTGAAGGATTTGTGGGGACTCGAATCGGAATCGTCTGTTATCTGAAAGCGAGAGTTGTCCAATCGGGAAATTGCCAAACGCACTTTTTAAAGTATACAGAATTCAGGTCAAAGAGACTCATTTCCGTATTGGATAATAAATACAATCAACTTACCTGAGTACAACATTCCCATTGCGGTCTCCACAAACCAAGACATTTAAATTCTGAAAACTGTCTTCATCGTGGTCATCGATATTCAGAAACTTTCGTTTAGACTGATTCAAAAACTTCGCTTCCGCTCTAACCCCCCAAAACCGTACATTCAATCAGCGAATCAAATTGAAACCCTCCAAATGCAACCCAAAAAATCCCACATACCCAGACTGCGAAGTCGTCATTGGTCCTAATTTAGGTAAATACCTCTCCGGATGCGCATTCGCCATTGACCGATTCTATTTTCCCGGAATCACAATAACCCCGAAACAATAACAAAACCCAATCATCAATACCATACACACTCTCCATCAAAATCACCAAAAAACCCTTCAAAAAACGTACCTTCACCTCCCACGATCCACTCACGGCGGCGACATTATCTTCCATCACCTTCACCCAATCAATTTCCGATTTCGAATCAACTTTTTCAAACCACGAAAGAGATGTCGGTTTTTCTAGTTTTTTTATTCTTTGGAAATTGGAGTGAGAAGGAGATTGGGAGTGGGACTGGGAAGAACCGATTTGGTGTACGAATTCTTGAGTCGCAATGTCGTAGAGTCGAATGAGACCGTTGGAGTAAGCTATTGCCAATATTTTTCCTATACATCATCCCCACCAAATCCGAATACAAATCCAAATCCCAAAAATAAATAAAAAATCAAAATAAGTTATACTGTGGATCTTACCGACACAAAAATCCAGATAAAACAAGTGTCAAACCGTTAGGACTCCACCCCAACCTAGCCACATTGACTCCATTTTCCCCACTTTGAATATCTTTACCCCAAACAACCTGTAAATTCAACCTCACGATATTCACCGACCCATTCGAAAATCCCAACGCCAACAAGTCTAACGTCGGACACCAGCTACAGATTTGGATAGATTTGGGTGCGGGACCGGTGTGTTCGTGTGTGAATGAGGTTGTTGTGGTTGAGAGGGTGGGAAAAGGGAAAGGAAATTGGGGTGGGGATGGTGTGGGAGTCGTGGTCATTTTGTCATTGGACGAGAGTGGAAAAGATTGAGAAGGGTTGAATAGTTGAATTAGTGGATTCGGGTTTAGGTGTAATTCCAACGGTTAGTTCATGAACGCGCCAAAGTGCGATTCAACATCGAGCGGCCAATGTGGGTACAAGAGTGGTACTCTCATTTACGTCGTATAAAAGTGTGAAGAGTCTGCCAGCCAGAAGCTCAAAGATAGAAAATATAATCGCTTTATATGAAATCAACTAACTAAATTGACTAAAGCTTCGCTATTTATTCCTCATCCAACAGGATACAATCTGCAAAGTACTTGGTTATTACAATAAAATTCGATTTAAGCTTGACAATCCATAAAGAATAGAAAAATATTTTTTTCGGTTTTCATTCTTTTTTTGGTAATTCAACAACTGGAAATACTATAAAAAAGACTCTTCGCCTTACTTAAACGGTTTATGGCCACATTCAATGGAACGCTTTGAATTCCAATCCCATTTCGCTATTTGGCGCCAAACCAACACAAGCTCTCAAAATGTTTTCGATGCTAGATCGTTGCTTGGCAAGGGCATTCACAACGGGAGTACCGGGAGGTGTGAGCGGAGCTTTCAACATGTAAGAGAGGATTGATAGGACGGAATGGAAAGAATCGAATTTGGTGAGTGACCCAGTAGTAGGGGCGTGGGCATACGAAATTCGAGTAAAAAGTTCCTGTAAATTTTATGGAATAAATGTGAGTTAAGAAACAAGAATTCAATGTCTGAAGAAGTATAAAAGCGTCACTTACGCAAAGAACAACCAAATCAATTATCAAAGGCGAAGCAAGGAGTGAATCTTCGCAAGTGTTGAAGATAGACATGGTGTTGCGACCGCCCATGAAAATTTCAGAGTAGTATTCGTCAAGAGCTCTCTTGGAGTCACCGACCGAGGGAACATATTTGATGACTACGGTGTGGTCGGGGTGTTCACCTTTCTGTTACATATCCAAATATTAGAATCCAAGTGACGCAACGACTTGTGACATTCAATACTGAACAAACCTTGTACAAGACGTGGTTGGCAGCCACCATATCATCGACGACACTGGATTTACTGATTTCCTTTGATCTGAACTGCTTCTGTTCACTCAAGTTCTTACCGTCGTTGTTACCCAAGTGATTGTAACTGGTAATTCCCAATGGCTTGATACCAGCATTGACCAAGAAATCAACAATTGCGGATTTAACTTTGGTTTGACCACTCTTGAAGTCGTCACCACCAATATGTACTCTTTTTTGTTCGGCGAGTTCAATCAAGCCCGGAACAAAAGTATTTTGAGGAGAACCATTGATGAAGGGAGCATTTTCCAAAATTGAGGCAACAGCGAAAAGGGTGGAAGGAGAGACTTCGTCATGGCCCTCTTTAATAGCAGCAAGCAAGTTGTCGGCAGTATCGTTGACGCCAGAAATGATATCGGCGTAACGTTCGGTATTGGCGGTCCAAATAACAATGATCTTGTCAAGATTGTTGGATGATTTGAAATTTCTATAAAAGTTGGGATTAAAATTGTCAAAATTATATACCAACATAAACGGGTTGAGAGCAAACGAAGAAGCGAACCTTATATCTTGACGGAGTTTCTCCAAATGCTCAGCTTTGGTTCCTTCCAAAACATTATTCGCTCGCTCTTCTTGGTTGCTAGCAATGAAATCAGGATAATAGATGCTCTTCATCGGCTTCATCTTTTCCATTTCACTCCAGACTTGTCTTTGCAAATCGGGTTCCAACACTCTAGCTCTCTTCATGGCTTCAGCCAAATTTGCGTCGTTGATATCCCACCCGCCAATGACGAGATCGTTGGGGTGAACCATGGGCAACATGTCACGGAGAGGCATATAGATTTCATTCGTGGGATCGGATGCATCGTAACCGAGCTTGACAGTTGATGACATGACGATGGAGCCGAAGTAATTGGCAGATTGAGCGCCTTCACGAGTTTCCCAGGAAAGGTTGTGGCGATTGGCAATGATACTAGCGGTGAGGGTAGATCCGTTGTTTCCGCCCCAACCAACCATCAAGAGACTATTGTTCACGTGAATGTTAAAGTTAACCACTTTGCGTCTACAATGTGTACGATAAAACAAGATAATTTCGAAAGCAAAGATGTCCTCAAATACATACCCAACTTTAGGGACCTTCATTTCGGTTTTGAAAAGATATTTCTCTTCAGTAGGGACAACAACCATTCTGTTTCCCTCCTTCAAAACCTTGGTGTTACAATACTTGTATTCCGACACAATATGTTGATCGGTATACGTGACATTAGGACTTTCAACCTGAAAGTCAGCGGCGGCATCGGAAGTTGACGAGGAGCCATTCGCGGGTGTGGCTGAATGGCGATCAGCGGAAGGCGAAGTGTGATAATCGGGTGCGCCAGGTGGAGACATGATCGAGAGACGTAAATTGAAAAAATAAAGAGTGTAGATATGTAGAGAGAGTAGATAGCGGCAATCGAGTGCAAAGAATTATGTATTAACGACTCCGAAGATCACCTGACGTGCGAGCCTAGAAAATGAATTTCATCCGGTCAGATATGATGCGCCGGAGCAAAGAGGCGAGAAAGGGCCGCAGCCTGGCAACGCTGGAAAAAAAAAACTTTATCGATTTGATATTCACCTTGCCGCGCTAAAGAAAAGGTGGAATGTGATATCAGAGCAGGTGGTTAGTCAAGCTGTTCGTCATTCAAGTAACGAAAGGGCGGATATATTAAAAAGTCTAAAAAAATTGAACTAGGCATTCGGACTAAATCCGTGACCGAGGCCCTATATCCAAGGACCAAGGTAATGTTGGACTGAGCAAGTCGATCAACCAAGACATCATTGTCACAGTGTAGGATCACCCAGTGTCCAGGACGTAGTGGGCAGTCGTTACACAAGAAGGGGACAAGGCGAGCAAACAAAGTAAAGACACTTACGTAGTGGTTGTGGGAAGAGTAGAGTTGATTTGAAAACAACTTGGCCAAGATAACCCTGTGAGGGTGTATAAGCAGAGACTAAGTGCGTGTGTGTGTGGGTGTTGGAGAGAGGAGAGGGAATGGAAGGTTGCGGAATGAGGGAATGCCGCCCTGTTTATACAAGACGGACATTGGCCAACTCGACGCCCCGCCGCACCACTTGCACCAGGAATCAAAACGGAATCTGATTCACCAGCCATTCACCACAAATCCCGTTTGCGTTCACTGCCTGTTCACTGGCGGTTGCGCAAGTGCAGCCGTCAGACTCTTTGTAGATCTAACTTTGTGCCGTCCTCCCTCCGCCATAATCCATATTCATTCAAGCAATGGCGTCACTCCTTTGCTTCCCTCCCGTGTAGAATGAAATGAATCGATCGTCCATGATCACCAAAGAAACTGATCAAGCTACCCTAAAGGTACGTATTCTTACAATAATTATTCATTTGATTGCTTACATGGCGTATAAATAATATACATCGCTGCTAAAAAAGAAACAATCCTACAACCCCAATGGATGACCCAAATTTGCTTAAAAGCACGCCAACAATGAACCTTGTCCACCTTATGAGTACACTGTAAATCGTACACCAATTCCCAACTTTACTATACATTGCACAAACCATACACTTAACCACACAACAACAACTTACACTTAGTGGCCTAACTGGTTACCACGTTATTCAACAAATAGCATCAAACACAACAGTTACAAGGGGTATGAATCGTTTACAATCCGATTGAGCCAAGAAAGAAAAAACATTTGAAATCACATAACGACAGAAAATTGTACAAAAAATAATAGATATCGATGACAGTGTGCGTAGAGTCATGTGCAAAAAACACAAAGCAATGTGCATATGGTATCGCCGGTATTCGTAACTTTGACGTGAGAAGAAATTGATAGACGAGATTGATGTAAGGTAATGCAAGAGAATCCAGAAAAGAAGGGAATAAAAGCCCGTAGCATGTGGCAAAAATTGTCTGTAGCTCAAATTGGCCACAACAGAGAATGTATCCATTCTTAGAATGAACAAAAGGCAGAAACTGTTGAACAATTCAAAAAAAAAAAATGCCGCTAATGACTATATCTACTAGTCATGCCTGCGCTGTAGCCGTGCCCAATGCCTCCGCTACCCCCCTCGTATTTCACATTGTGGTAACCTCCATGACTTGCTAAACCACCAACACTATGATTACCTGAAGGCCTCGACGGTCCAACAGATTGGTGGTTTGCATCCCAACTGTCGGCATCCGACTCACTCGACGCATAATTTTGCTGAATACCCATAATCAGTTGGTACTCCAAAGTAGACGTGTCGATACTTTTTCTGTGAGGCGGCTGTGACTTGGATGATGAAGTAGACGGAGATATAGCAAGATGTGAATTGTGTTGACTGTGCTGACGGGATGAACTATACGGAGAACCATTCATGGATGAAACAGACGAAGGAGGGAAAGGAGGGTATGCAGCAGAAGAATAGCGATTGCTCTTAAACATATCGTCGTACACAGGCGAATCATACGACTTACTCCCTGCAGGGGCCACAATATTACTGTGGTAGACTGGCGTAGGCGGACTTTGAATAGGCGGATAAGCAAGCGGAGTGGAGGGTATAGTATCGTCGCCATCGTGTTCAGTCTGAGATTTCAGTTTACGCTGCGAAACGACAGGAGAGGGCGAATTCTGCATAAGCATGATCGTTTCAGCAGCTTTGGTCACTTCAGTATCTGCATCGTCAACGTATGCGCTGGCGGCAGCATCAGAAATTGGTGGAGGTGTCGGTGGTTCGGAATATCGATCACTTGACCAACCGTGTTCTCCTATTCGCAAAAACGACAATAATAGTTAGATGAAATTCCGTCGATATCGCCTCTACTACATCATCGCCATATTCAATGGATGGTACTTACTGGGCGACGTAGGGCCGGACAAGTTCTCGGGGTAGAAATCCAAAACAGACACATGATGCGATATTCCTTTGCTCTTGCTCATGGCCTCATACAGTTCTTCCACTTCCTTCAAATTCTTATTCCCCCATCCTTGTAAATTCTTAAACATACAATAATCCAGTCGTGTCTTGAAAGCTCGGGATAACTAAAGATGGCGGCAACCAAAGTTTTTTAAAGCAAGCCGTCACGAAATTTCATCCGAATCCGAACGTTAAAAGAATCCGACAAAAATCCATACAAAAAGAAAAATAACATGTGAGTTAGTAAATAATTCTCTATAACATTTTAAAATCCAAAATCTTCGCTCAGTCCATCGGAATATTGCTGCATTGAAATGATTCAACCATCCAACACGAAAAACTACTGAGCTTCCGGAATGATTACAAATTCAGGCGTAACGGTCATCCACCATCAACGCAGCTAAAATCCGAATAACAGCAATTTAAACCTCTTTTCATCATCACTCCCTTTTATGAAAACGTCTTACAAGGTTTTAAGCACTCCCAAGACACCACACACCATTTTCAAGTTAATCTTGAACTCTCCGCATCCACTCTACACGCATCCAGTTCATGTTGCATATTCTCTCTTCCTGTAAACTACATTCGTCGCCAATTCCCATTACTCCACTCCAATTAAAAGTCTTCGTTCCAACGAGCAACATCTCCAAACGGTAACGCTGAATACTGAAAACTAACCTTTTGAATCCTCGCCCTCTTCAAGACTATTTCTTTGGTCTTTTGGGGATCCAACGTCCCCATTTTAGAAGCTTTCTTGGTCTGTTCGGATTGACTCGAGTTCGTGGAAGTCGCGGAATACAATTTAGGGTCCATGGATGGCATTGAGAGTGGAAACGGAGGAGAGTGAGAAGAGAGGAATAGACGGAAACGGAGGAAATGGTTTGAAAAAACACGCATTCAAAAAAAATGCAACGAGAGGAACTTAGTATCGTGTTGGTCACGTGGCGTCACATGCAGAGGCTTGACGGAAAGCGCATCGCGTCGGAAGCGGGAGAAGACGTGTTTCATTAACTAGCCTTTGTAATTGATGCGTTCAGTTATAGAGTCCCATGATCCCAATTTAACTTCATTTGAAGGATGTCGGTTCATTTCAGTAACTACATTGTTAACTACATAGTTAAATTCAGAATTTTAATATAACCGTAGAATATTTACACGAAGCTCTATCTAACACGACTCAAATTCAGCGCTGTAATACTTTTATACAACAGAAAGTTCAAGATTTTGTACATATATATAACACAAATGTTGAATGAATAAATATAACTCAAAATAACTTATAGCAATACAATTCCACACACGACGGTCACCACCATGCCAGTCAAAACTTTCGTGACTTGAACTCTACCCGATGAACCCGTCACTCCTTCTTCACCTTCCGCGGCATTTTGTTCCTGTTGCGCTGTATCACCAGCAGGTTGGTCTTGAGGTTGAGTCTGGCTTCCAGTGTTGTCCGCGGTTTGGGGGGTCTGAGGTGCATTGCCACCAGCAGCGGGTTGTCCAGTTGGGGTCTGTTGCGCAGGAGTTCCGCTAGAAGTGGGGGTGGAATTGGTGGGACTGGACGGATTTCCAGATGTAGTACTTGGTGATGCATTGATTTGGTCAGTTCCGGTCGTCGATTTCTTTCTGTATTTGACGCATCTTCGAGCTGCTGGGGGGCTTGGGTTACCATACGAGTTGGGAGGGAGAGGAGAGCTGGGCGGAGTAGGAGGAACAGGCGGGGTAGGAGGTGGAGGTGGTGGCAGCGGATTTTGTTGTGGTGGTGGTGGAGGTGGTGGCGGCGGATTAGGGTTCCCCGTCGGATACTGTGGTTGAGCAACTGGTTGCGGTTTAACGACCTGACGAACCGGTGGTGTAGGCTGAACACCCAGTGACACTGTAGTCGTACCTGACGGATTCGTTATAATCCTAACGACTGGGGTTGGAGTATTTTGACCGCCCAATGTCAATGTAGTCGTACCTGACGGATTCGTTATAATTCTGACGATTGGGGTCGGAGTACTCTGACCATTAACTGATGTAGTCGTACCGCACGGAGTAGATATGCTTCCTACAACTGGTGTTCCAGGGTTCTGAACAACTTGACCCATCGCATTTACCATTTGTTGTGTACTCCCTCCATTCGGGTCGACAGTGGAATCGACAATGTTTCCGACACCGTTATTTTCTACCCCCTCAGCTGCCTTAGGCCTATCCACTAGGAGCGGACTTGCAAATGAAGCTGCTGCATTTGCCTGCTTGCGTTGCGCCTGTTTGAGTCGTCGCAATCGAGCCCTTTGTAGCTGCTGACGTTTCCGGGCACGACGACCCCCACCACCACCGGAAGTTTCACCTTGAGCTTCAACTGTTGACGTTAAAATCGCAGAGATGAAGATAACGGCCAATAAATGCTTTAGCAAATGCATTGTCGTTTCTCTTTGATGTCTAAATGAGATTCAAGTCTAAACAATAATATCAAAATCCTAGAGAAACAAACTCAAGAATAAAGATCCAGCCTTGTCTGCCGAAAGCGTTTAATAAAAGATGCAATACCGGAAAAATGATAATCAAGAGGTCCCACGACCAATCATCTAGTACTCGAATACTTAATAAAATTAATATAGTGTCACCTCAACTCGACATTTCAACAATTCAATTATTCTGATGTCAACCAATCAATAAGCACTCCAGCAGCACAACAGAAGGCAATAATTCAATTAATAATGAAAATCATTATTGCGTCACACATACGAACGAATCAAGTATTTTGCTGTCATTCCTTGGCGCTGATTCTTTCGAAACCTCATTCTAGAATTTTCATTTCGACGCGATTCTGATTGGCTGGACTGTTAAAATTGCGCGAGGATTGGTGGAAACCCTAGTACGATCGGTTTACGATTGGTTACAACTGAGTAATTGATGTTACCCAGAGGCCGCCCATATGATCAGCGATATTTGAAACCGACCAAAAGGGTTTTTGTGAAGCTCATGTTCTAGATAAACAAAGCTCGCTGCCATTTCCTAATTAATATATTAGAGTGGTTAATGTTATGTAATACGTAACGTGCATATTCTGCCGCTCTCGCCGTCCTTTCTTCCCTTTTTATACTCATAGGTACATACCATGGACTAAGTACACGCATAAACTGTATATATTCCTTTCATTTAAACTCCATGAATTTTTTGAGCAGAAGTAAAAAATAAAGTGATCGTGAATCGGGCGCGTTCATTCACAAATTAATTACATCTTAGTTATCAACTTATTGTTTAAAAGTGAGATGCATCAGGCAGAAACATCTGCTTAAAATGCGAGGATGGATGCTTATCGCCTAATACAAAGACACAAAACCATGGAGCAGTATTATAAGAGATGTAGATTGCGGGGTTTGTCGTTCAATATGCACGAAGATTAAAAGAAAAACTGAAATCATTTATAACGCGAAACATCTACTTCTTACAAGCTACATATATACAAAGATGATGAGCTATATTTAACGTTCTACTGGTTTGAAATACAACTGTAATGGCCAGCACCGCCAACCAAACTAAACCCCCCATCAACATACTTCAACTGAACTATAAATTTCTACACCTTTTACTTAATTTAGGATTCGGTGGATGGTCTAGTGGGTACCTTCTAACTGTCTTTGAATTCTATTCTGACGAGCTTAATCGACGTCTTCTAAACTCCGGGGACTCCTTCCTGGGAGGGGGACCGAAGTCAATACCAGGGTTCGGAAATTGAGAGACGACAGTCGATACTAAAACTGCGGAAATGAAGATCAAGGCGAAGAAATGTTTGGTGAAGAGCATTGTTGATTTTGGTTTTGTTTAGAAATCTGGGCTTGAGCAAGAGTTGAAATATTGGAATTAGAGATGACTGTACTGGTGTCAGCTAGATCTATAGACATCCGAATCCATTTCGCCATCCCTTTAATTATCAGCTTTCTATAATAGAATTAATTTAATACTTTAATACTTTATGTTACCACAATTGGACCACATAATCAAATTGATCCAGTGCAATCCTCACTAGGCGTCAGCACAATACAACTGCTGATGACGACAGCCCACGACGATGCCATGTCAAAGGAGATATTGATCATTCTGATCACTGTGTTACATTATTATTATAAGAATGAGACTTGTAGGATCGGCTTGACGCAATTTAAATGATCAATTTACAATTGTTAAAACAAATTAATTGCTCAGAAGTATTCTAGCAACATCTTAAAAGTAGACGGAAATGACAGCATCTATCGGCTACATTTTGCACAGTGTTACACTGGTGTTACATTAATGGCTGACTTGAGAGAAGTGTCTGACACCTCAACTCGGGTATCACCCTAAAAGGTAATGTAGGATTTTGCAACGAGCATGTAGGCAACATGATTTTCAGGCAAGACTTATACACTAGATACTTCCAATTTAGATTCGTAAGAACTAAATTTAAATATGGAGAATGAAGAACACAAGGAAGGTACAGTACGTTTAAAATAATTTTCGATTCTAGCTGTATATGTGGTCAGTGGTTATGACATTCAACATGCGCGAAGATCCAACAAAGTTCTTCTCATTCAATATATCGATGAAATTTTATTTCTTATATTATTAAATTACATATAAATATCTCGTTTGAGTTTGGTAGACTATGCTTGTGCCCTAGCCTAACTATCTTGATGTTTCCAGTATACATAGCGTACGGCGAGCAGTTTAGATGATCTCTTCTCTCGGTCGAAATACTCTTCAGCTTCAATAAGAGTTCCGGGGTTAGAAGGTACCTTCTAACTGCTTTTGTATTCTATTTTGACGAGCCGATCGGCGTCGAGCAGCTTCCGGCGAAAGGCCTTTTGGAGTGGGACCGAAATCAATACCAGGATTGGGAAATTGAGATACGACAGTCGAAATTAAAATCGCTGACATGAAGATGAATGCGAATAAATTTTTAGTGAAAAGCATTTTGTTTCTTATTTTGTGTAGAATAAACCTCGAGATTTATTAAATCAATGGGGACGAGACCAAGAGTATGGACACCAACTGGCGGAGACGGGGGGATTTTATATCAAAATTATTTACAACCCGTGTACATAGTAAAACGTACCAGGTACCTCTCTCACTCAGCATTAACACAATGCAACTGCTCATGACGGCAACCCACGACGATGGCATATCAACGATGTAGCGATGAATCTCATCATTGCGTTACATTATCTTCACAAGCATTAGCCGCGCACTCCGCGGTTTGAGCTGAAGATTTCCCCGCAATTCTTATTGGAATTATGGCTTAACGCGATTTTAATGCTCACTGGGGCGGGATCGGCTCGCCAGTCGCCGATATTACACGATCGCTTCCACGCTCAGAAGTATGCAAGTAACGTTATTGATGTAAAACACATTGCGACATGGGTTGCATTTCCTGCCAATCGCAAAGTTCATACCATGGATATAGATGGACCGGTTGTCTGATGAACATTTCATGATCATATGTCCATTTATCAGGTGAAGATGAAAATCGTGCAAATGTACGAACTGTACGATTAGATATTAATATCATTTTCTGTGTTTTGAACATCACAGTTCACCAGTCACAAGGATTCACAATTTTTGACATTTGCTAAATACAATAATACAGAATTACCATATATTCTTTACACATCTTGATTCTTATGGTGTATGCACAAGTTAATCAAAATCTACTTTTGAGCATTGCCAGCAGTCCCAGTTGGACCAACACCAGCGCCTTCGATTTTCTGTTTCTCCGAAGTTTCGATAGTTGGTCTCTTTTCAGTTAAGTGAGCGTACTGTTCTCTTTTATCTTCCGGCATCTTAATTACTAGGACCGGACATTCCGAGTTTTTAAGACAATAATCCGACACTGAACCGAGGAAGGTACTGATGTGGTAAATGCAAATTGGAAATGTGAAAAGAATTGTAGAAGTTAGATCACATACGTAACTCCAAAACAATGTCGAATCAACTTACCGTTTCATGGCACCCAAACCTCTTGATCCAACAATCAGTAGATCCACTTGGTTGGCGGAACAAAAGTCAACGATCAATTCTCTGACATCTGCACCTTTCAAGGCATAAATCTCTTGAGAAATCTAGACCCAAGAATATTAGATTAGCATCTTCAGCTCATTACAAGCCAATCGACAAATATTCAGCACCTTTGAACCTTGCAACTTCTGACTGTACCGGTTGATGATTTCAGTCGCTTTCTCCAGAATGCGTTGTGCATATTCTTCAGCTGACTGTTCAAGTTTTATCACTCGTTCCTATAAAATAAACAAACCAAAAGCAACTTAGCGATGAATCATCAACTCCAACGATCAAAGCATCATTGAATCTGATACTTACCGCTGCGTACACCGGTCCTATTTTTTATAGTCAATATAGATATCCAGAAATAGATATGACAGAAACAAGGAGAAGTCAGTATCAAATCGCGTATGGCTCTTTGTAGTCAATATCAAAACTGTGAAGCAGAAGCAACCGCCAAAGAAAAAAAAGAAAAGGAATTCAAAAGATAAGACGCTAAGATAACTACGTTCTTCCTCGTAATATTCTGCCGGGATGTAAGCGGCAGCCAAAGGATTGGCCATTTCTGTAGGGAACACCAAAATACATAATCAACTACTAGAACTTTTACTGCACAGGATAAAAAAAGTTCTCGCAAGCAAGGAACAAAAGCTGAAAGTAGAACAGAGGAGAGAAAAAGCTACCACAACAGAAGCCGAACTAGACTACATATGAAGTAAATAAGCAAATAAATACCCATTGCGGCCATGGCCAAGTCTTTCCAACTATCTGAAAACTGGGCTACAGAGAGCAGCACCACATGATCTGTGGCAGGTTGTACGATATTTGATAAGGCCCAATCAAGAGCATACCAAGCATTAGGGGAATCATCTAGAGATATGACGACTAAGGGAGAGATGTGCGTGTTAATAAACACAGTTCTAGAACTATTCCACCCAGGCTGACTTCAGGATAGGTACCTTTTTTACCAGGAGACGACATGATATTTGTTTGTTTATGATACGAGATATAAAGTAGTGTTGTAGGCGTTGATAGATACTCTGTGTGTAGTGACTAAGTTAAACTCCGCGATGTTTTATATCCTTGTCGTGGCCGCACGAGTTTTATAGGGAAGGAACGGGAGGCTGAGGAGAAGATGACGTCATTCCGAGTCACTGCGTCTGTGATTTTAGTTTTGATTCACTGTGACCAAACTATGATATATCAGTCAGGCCACAATTGGAATGGCATTAGAATGGACACAAAAGCACTCATGGATAAATTATAGTGCATACTGAGGTGAATTTGCAATTACATCACTGCACACACGATGCGACATGCCCAAATGCAAGGATGTTGCCGGTCGGGCAGCCTTGCAGGTGCCAAGGAGGCCCCAGAACGGCTGATGAATCACCACATTAATACTGTCATTGGCGATCACAAGTATGAACTATGGTGGAAATTCTAGAATTCCCGTGACTACACAAAATTCTATGGAAGTGCGCATCACTTTAAAATCGCAATGACAGGACAAGTATCAGGTTCCAACGAAACAGTTCTGATAACACCCAATACTAGTGTATTCATTTTGTGTCCTTTGCGTACTCTACAATTGGGAAAACACCAGACAGTTCAACCAAATAAGGAATACAATAACTATGAGAACGGTTCTAAAACAATATGCAAAATAGTATTTTCAAAACATTATGTGCTTTTATTCACGCCATGTCCGAGGAGTGAAATGCAACATTACAAAAAAGGCACTAGTTTGTATGCAAATGACACAGTTATGCCAGGTCTCCGATAAAATAAAACGGCTGCCCTTCTAAAGATTTGCGTCTATGACTTGTTTGACAACGCAATGATACCAGATACAATGAAAAAGTTGACGCAAATAGTTAGTGAAACGCTGTATTCGACTGGCTTGCTTCGTGAATTGGCATTTCCGTTTTCTTGTATGTGTTCAATTCCTCTCGAATTTCCATTTTCAATTTGGGCGTTAATCTTCTGAATGTCGCATTCGCATCTGGTCGACGATTATATTCTCCTTTTCGGAAAGTTGGCACTATTTCGACAGTTTCCTTAAAGCCTATGAATTTATCCTGTACTTTATCTGGACTCGGCCTAGAGGTAATAAAATTGTTGAGATTGTCTGTCAGCTGGGAACGCTTGAGTTGTTCGGCTGTGTGGGCCAGGGACCGGTCTAGTTTATCATCTGTGCACATGTTTCGGTGGAAATATTGTCAAATTGAGTTGGAGGCAGGCGAAGCGCCCGAGACATATGAACAACCAAGGAAAATACCTCGCAGAATACCCTTTTCAACCAGCTGGTCTTTTTCTGGACGTTTCTTCAGAATAGATTTTAGTTTACTTGAATTTTCTGTGAAAGTTGGTGATGGTCCCGGGCCACCCATCGTGGCTATGGACTCAGAAGAGTCGACTAACGGCAAAGAATCCGCATAATCAGTTAATCAGTTTAAGAACATGCACATTCCAATCCAAGTAAATACAATGCAGAATATCGAGTTACTCGGGATGACAAGGCAGATTTCAGAATATTTAGACCATACCTCGCAATATATTCCGCAATTTGAGGTCTGCTTTCGTTGGACGCCGCTGAATCCTGTCATTAAGTTTTTCTTTTTCTTTTTCCTTCTCCATTTGTACCGTTTTAACTGGAGTTGCAACAGGCGCAGGAATTGGAGGTTCTATTTTTGGTTCTATAATCGACAATTTCGACAGAGATTGAGGGCCATTCCATAATTAAATCCATCCATTCAAACAAAATTTATCCGTTTCGTCAATAAAATAAATAGTAAGAATATGAGGTTACGTGAGAATTATGGATATCAAACGATGGAGAAGCGCTCAATCTCAAGTTGGAATACACATCTCCTCAACTATGACTGAAGTAATAACGAACAAACCTTTATATATATTCCTGCTCACCAACTCCTCTTTATCACTTCTTCTAGACAATTTTTTGCCAAGTTCTAATTCGTGTACATAAAGAAAAGCTGTTACCACAAGAACCACAGCTTCGAGCGAAGAAAAAGTGACAATATGGGTACCTGTGACCATTCTAGTGAATTTCCCGGGAGTTTTTATACTATCTAACGACTCTGAAGTCTTGATATGGATATTAGTCTGAGAACCATGAGAGGTGTTCATTGAATTGGTAGGGGAATGTTTAGGAGGTAATGAATTCGTAGGTTGAGAGGAGCGAGACACTGTTGAACTTGAATTGTCTTTTACGTCCGACATTCTCTTTATGGGTTGGGGTATCTATAAAAAGATTAAAGAAATGAAATATGCTGAGGGAAATGGTGGAATGTAGTTTTGTTCTTTTATTTCTGTGGTGTGGAAGCAGATATGGCCCAGGAGTGCCGGAATGCGACTGAGGAATGCGCGAGTGTGACCAGATTGTTGAGGCGAGCGGACTTTAAAGCGGCAACTCTCATTTATCAGAGGAGACAGTCTGGAAAGGTAAAATCGTTCTCGGTTTATAGCCATTGCAGTGTCCCTTGCATCAATCATCATCATATTCAAGATTTTCAATGCAGCCTATTTTTGATTCATTGCCCGTATATAAATTCAAATGTAATAGCTATAGAAACGCGACCGCATAATCGAGGATTCGAGGGCAAAGTTTCGCGTTATCCGATTTTCGCATCATTCCGGATGTATAAATATATACGTTTCCTCGGTCACTCTCGGACTCAATATACATAATAATAATGATAATTTGCCTGCAATATTTTCATGTATGGTTTGTGCCTCACTAAAGTTTAATGATCATGCGCTGCAGAAGTGAATGTTTTCATGATCGACTGATGTCCACTCTGTCTCCACAGCACCAACACCAGCGAGTCTCTCCCTCTCTCTCCCTTTTCATATTCAATATGCCATTCCACACTCTCTTTTATTTATTTATATGTTAAAGCACATGATTATTGTTCTTCCACTGCACCACTTCGGAATCATTCCTTCGTCCTGAATTCATAATGCATCTTCGTCCCTCCTTTACAGACATCATGCAGTCCACTCAACCAAACAGTTCCGAACAGTTTCCAATGCGTCGTCGAACGGACAGTCGAGTAGGATTGGAACCAGATGCAATACCGGACGAAGTCAACGATATTATCCGGCGGACGATAAAATCTAATCAAACGCTTTCCTTCTCCACCGACCAATTAACAACTTCTAACTGTCTCCTCACCTTACAAGCTGCCATAAACAAAACATTTACTTCGGATGCCATAAACGACAAAACTTCATTCATTAATAATACGACGCTATTCCCTTTTGAGAAGCCTGTCTCCGAAAACACTGACCATGATATCAAAAATACAAAATCCGCGAAACAGTTCATATCCGCGTTCCTTGATTTTTATTTAATTGTGCGAAACTACGAAGCCAATAGTCATCTATTTACCATCAAAGATATTTGCGAATCAATAATACTGCGGTTATTAACCTTTAGTTGGATGATGGTTGACTTACAAAAGTCTGCAGTGGAGATGTCGGAACCAACATCTGATACCAGTAGTCTCGCTGGCTATTTGGAGGATACCCTGAAACTGCTGCGGATATTTTCCAGAGGAGGTGTGTATCATTCTTGAAAATTATGACTGCGAGAGACTTCTGTTGGGAAGCTTTCTATCTTTTAGTTATTTCCCGTTCATCAGTTGTGAACCTGACTTCACCACTCTTTAGATCCTAGCTGTCGAATTATTGGCCAACACAATGGAATCAGTCTCATACATCACATCATGAACTTAAATCCGTCATTTACCAGAATTCAAGTCGAATGTTGCGCGACCTTGGCAAATTTGTCCATTAATTCGGATAACAGAGCTTCAATGCTGCAAGTGGGTTGTTTAAAGCTTGTGGTGGATAATATGCGACGCTTCGACAATATACCGGAAATACAGACAGAAATTTGTGCGGCTCTCACTAATATTTCTTGTTATGGTGAGTGTTTTATATCCAGACAACATTCTTTGCCATATCTACTCTCTTCCTCATCGCTAACTCATCTTGGCTATTCCCCGTTCTTCATCTCTCGTTGCACCGATTAGAACGAAACGCTACTTTCATTCTCCAAGCTGGAGGATGGCAACTTATTGTCCGCGCTTTAGAAACGTATAAAACTCATGTAGATTTACAGGTCCAAGGGTTTCATGCTTTATCTAGTCTATCTAAGCATGCAAAACCTTCGTCTCTAGCGTCCATGACACATCTTAACCTTGCTACGACATCAAGGGCAATGTCGGGAACGAATACTAGTATAGCCTCGACCGACATGAATGACCTTTTGAAATGCATTTTCACAGCCATGAAGTTACATAAGTTGGAAGCTGAAGTTGTGATTGCGACTTGCAATACTCTGGGCAGTTTGTCCTTATCGGGTATGGCTTCATGTCCAGTTACTCGATCCTCGTTCAAAAACAATGCCTAACGTTAATGATTTCAGCTCAATCCTCGATTCGTCTTCAAGAAATGGAAATCGTCACGATGATATTTGAAGGAATGAAACGCTTCAGATTAAACGATAACTATCAAGTGTCCGCTTGTTTCGCATTGGCTCATCTATTTTTCTCAAATGGTAAGCCCCTGTCTCTGGCTCATTTTCCTTGTGTTCTGTTTCTTTGAAATTCGAATCCGACTCTAGCAAATTCTAATCTACTTCAATTAGCCCTTCCACTGCATCTCGCCACTCCTGGGATAGAATTAATACTGAGAGCCATGAAGCAGTTTCCCTTCCACGAAAGTCTGCAAACTACTGCCAGCTTTTTACTGGGAACAGTTACATCGCTCGGTGTGTGTTCCCTTCCTCTTTCATCTTTTTTGTGGTAAACCATGGACTATACGTAGATTAGAGCCAACTAACAGTCCTTTACATGCTCATTTACACACATATATTACAAAACAAAAGAGAAAAATCGTCATGAGTTATTCAAACATGACGGTGTTCCTTTAATATTAGCTGCAATGGGAAGAGTATATCCGAATGAGGAAAGGCGGCGAGGAGCGATTCGTATTGGTTCGTTCATTTTCACTTATGATGATTACTTCTGATTGCCTCAGTAGAATATGGTCGAGCAGGAATGACTTAACTAACACTGCATTATAACTTTATGTTCACTCCTTGGTGCTGTTTTCATTATCTCAAAACATTTTGACATTAGTTCCTTCGCAAGCGATTGCAAACGATCCAGTCGTAGAAGCTGAGCAGCACCAACAGAATAGATCAACCAACACACGAGCCGAGAATGGGGACACAAATGAGACAACAGATAGAAGTCGATCTGATAACGGACGCTCAATGCGCACAAACCAAATCTCTAAGCATTTTTTGCTACAGATGTTTGGCTGTGTCGCCTTATTGAATTTGAGTTCGGAAGACGGTTCGTTAAATTTTGCTTTTAGTATTTTTCTATCTCATGTTTAGTGTCAGAATCCACCTTGTTACCTAAACTGGACGCACTTTCTAACCTTGTTCTTCTCCCAGATGGACGTCGCCAAGAAATCATCGAAATGGGTGGTAAGTAGCGATTTCGCAATTTCTTTGATCTGCTCTTATTGTGTGCCGACATATCAGTTTATTGCCTCCAGTATTATGTTATGTTCTACTCACAGTCTGACTCATTCCTTAATTGCACAATAGCTATACATTACGTGTATCAAGCTTCCCAAAAGGTAAAATGCCAAGAAGACTTGTATTTTGTGATTAACTATATCTTTACAAAGTTATCAAAATGTCAAGGTTTGACTTCTTTATTCGCTTTGTCAGTAATTTTTAAAAACAAGGATTAAAGTATGTTCTTCGAAAATATATCTACACCCAAAATCACATACATTTATAGAATCGCGAAGCTTCTACATGGCATCATCAGGAGCACCTTCTTTAGTTGATTTATGCCGCAAACGAATAATCGAGTCCATTGTCGATTGTCCAAACAATTACTCAGAGAATGCATCAACCCAGACAACTGACTCCTCCCGGTTATCGACCGACATAAAGCTGAGTGGAACACAGTATGATGGAAAAGGATCGTTACGGTCTTTCGGTTCTGCTGTTTCCAAAACCCACGAAGATTTCGATACAGCAAGTGAAGGGGAATGGGAGTACGATGATGATGACGATGATGACAACGAAAATGTGGCAGAAATAATGGATCAGAATATGTTACCCTCAGTGCCGCCTTGCTTCACTCTTTCACCTCAATCTACAACTTCTACCTCCTGCTCCACTTCCTCATCTACCATTGCTACAACAAAGCTCCCGTCATCCTTCAACTTTTCATCGTCCCCGAAGGTTTCCTCTCATCTTCAAACATCCTCAAGTTCACAAATGTCTGCTAGTCATGCAACGATCTCATTGTATTTCCGTTACAAAGAGCATCAAGAATTCGCGAATCAAATGAGACGACAGATTTGGGAGGATGTGAGTAAGAATATGAGGTTCGGTGATAAGTTGCCACTCACGATGTCTGAATTATTTTGCTGCAACGAATCACAACTATTTGAACCTCGCGCAGACCAAAAATCAGAGTCAATTCCAGAAACAAATACAAACTCTGAGTTTAGCGTGGACTCTACTCTCTTAATCTCGGCTGACTCGAGCTCACATTCTGCTTTCAACAACCAATATTTGACACGGTATCAACCAAGTATTCAGTTTTGCTTTCACTGTCGATGTTTGGTCCACGGAAATGCAATCAGAATGTACGTGTTAGAGCATCAACAGCCCAATATCAATTCCTCTTCCTACTCCACCCAAGCAGCCTCATCTCAACCGTCGACCCTGGCGACTGCAGATACAACAGGACGTGTGGAAAGCCCAACTACTCCTCTTTCTCAGCGCCCCGCCATTCCGGAAAAACAAGTCACCAGCGGCATTATCTTCTATTGTTCCCTTCAATGTGCGAAAGAATGTTTACGATCTCGAACTGCAGGTACTGCAGCGATCTCAAAAGGTAAGACTAAGAAGCCCAATGCTGGTACAAATTTGGATGTCTACAGAAGCACACGCAGAAACAAAGGCAGGATTCGAAAATCCAGTATCAGAAAGAGAATCATTGACGAGTTGAATGAAAATGAAGAAGGGGACGCCGATGTAGAGGTGAATAACGGCACATCGAGTCCGAACCAATCAAATATGGATGGTAGAACCGAAGGCCGGATAGCAGATGAACGTAAGAAAGAGGGAAACAAAGATGTGCCAGTCAACATCGTTTGGGTTAAAGCTAGCGAAGGAGTAGATTTGAGAGTATAGTAGATATGGGAGTTTCAAAATTTTGAAAGGTTAGCATTTATGTTGGAGTTAGCGAACTAGTTTATCGGTTTCAGAAAAGCGAGTTAGAATGGATGGAGCTTTGAGAGAACACAGCTCCATTTGGCATGTATTTATTTAGAATATATGCTTATTTATAGGTTTAATTTTGTTTTAGATACACTGTATTTACCGTTTAGGAGTATGTAATTATAATTTTTGAGATACCACTTAGGCACATATGTGTAGTTCATTAGTGCTTGACAATAGAATTTCTGTTTATATTTTTCGTTTAATCTATTACATTAAGAATCTTAAATGCCGAATAAGTCTCACTTACTGCAGCTTATCCGGATGACATACCATCACCACGCATTGTTGTGCCTAATCACGAGCGAGAGGAAGCGCGTCTTTTGATTTGTTTTCTACGCAAGGACTACTCAAGACCAGCATCTATCCCACACAACACAGACCATGGATTTCTCAATCAACCTACCCATAAATAGGTAAACCTACATTTGCTAACTAGTTATAAATCTGCTGAAGTCGACAAGGGCCTAACTTTCATTGCCATTTCCCCTTGAAGACCGCCCATTCGACGAACCTATGCTCGCAAAAAACCAGCAACCGAATCTACTGACTCCACCGACCAAACCGAATCAAACTCGACGAAATTACTGTCATCTTATTCCCATTTCTTTTCACCTTCAAGTTTACAGAACTCCCCTTCTCCGGATGTTGATACTGATGAAAACGTCACTCCGGATTCCAGCTCTTCTTTCGTATCAAAAAGCAGAGACTCATTTATTTCTTCGCAAACTGAAGAACAAAGAGACAAAGATACCAATAATACCAAGATAAATACAGTTCAAAAACCTAAAAGAAGGAAACTAGATTCTTCTCAATTCCAAAATAGAGGTCCATTAGACAAGTTTATTCAAATCAAATCGTCGAATGTATCTAGTTCCGTGTCTGCCGCTTCGCTCAACCCTTCCTCAACGCTTTCGGAAATCTCCAGTCAAAAAAGGCCAGCGATATCAAACAAGTCAAAATCGAAGGAAGCGATGCAAAGTGGATCATCAACATCTCAATCTGATGCCAGGAAACCAACGAAATTTCAACAATTGTATCTGGATTTCGGACAGAAAAATCAAGGTCCTATTTCTTGTTCTGAATGCGGAATGTCATTTCGAAGAGGTCATGAAGAAGATGAAAAGTTACACAACAGGCATCATAAAGCCGTGGTGGGTGGTGTAGATTGGCCGGTTCGTTTTATCATCTCTCGTCCCTCATTTCTCTTGAGTTCGGCTTCTGATTTGGATTCCACGTTAAAATTGACGAGTAGGGGTATAAAACAGAGGATGTCGTAATTGAATTCAATAATGATACAAAGATGCCGTCTGGTGCAATTACTGATAGGATTGTAGAAGTATCGTCACAATCTGGCAGCTTTGAGAAGAAAAAGGTTTGATCTTCCATAACTCGTTCCTGTACCCTTATGCTTGTCTCATACATTTCAAAGGGTCTCACTGTCACTACTATTCCATTTTAGCTGAGAGTTGTGATAGATACTTTGACAACAGAGTTGGGTTCGGTTCCGTTGGATGATGCCGCTTTATCAAAGTTTAAGGTAAGCTAAGTCACTCTACGAACTCTTAGAAGGAGTCTTCAACAAAAGAAGTAATACATTGGTGATGCTATTCATATATTGTATGAATTAGGCCTATTTGTACATTTCCGAAGCCGACAAAAAGTGCGTCGGATGTGTTCTGGTTGAATCCATCAAATTTGGATACCTCACGCTTCCTCCCGAGTCATCTGAAATCAGCAAATCAATAGTATCACTCAGTGAATCAGAACCAAACATAAACCAAAATGATCTAAGGACGAATGGCAACGCGGAAGAAAGAAGAGAAAATTTGAGAATAGATTTGAACAAAAAAGTCTCTGCTGTTGTTGGTATTAGCAGGATATGGGTAAGCCGAAGTTCCCGAAGACAAAATATTGCCACAAAACTATTGGATGCAGTGAGGTACCTTTTTCCTCTGAATCTCCGTGTGTCGGCAATTATTATGCCTAGTTTTTTGTATTTCTCACACTATTATTTCATTTTTACCATGTTTTGGTATCTATATTTCCTCACGGCTTGCACTATATTCTTCTTGGATTTTCCACCTCCTTTAAACTGGAACTTCTCGACTGTCAAGATCCAAGTTCGTTTATGGTTGTAAACTATCAAAGTCTCTTGTTGCATTTTCGCAACCAACTCAAGATGGACAGTTGCTAGCGAAGAAATATACTAATTCAGATAGAATTCTAGTATATTTGGAGAATGAAGACACGATAGAGGCATTCTGATAAATTATGTAAATAGTTAATCTCTCTTTATTTTAATTCCTTTTAGACGGAATAGCCCACATGAAGGAAGAGTCTGGTCGGAAGAATATAGACAAGACCTGCAAACACATTAGGGACCATAATTCATCTGTAGTATAATAATAGTTTAATCCCGGATTCATTAATAATGCTAGACTGGTAGAAGCTAATGGCGGTAAATCAAACCGGTCACATGTATGGATTTTTCCATCCATTTTTATGAGCATTCGCGATGCCAGAAAATATGATGTCGGCATCAATGCTGTTTCTTTCTAGATGAAAATAAAAAAGTGCAATCATTCCTCACATTCTTCAAGTATTACAAAATTTTACGACGGTGCAGCAAAATGTTAACCAATTTAAATCCTCCCCCATGAATAATACCTTTTAAAGAAGCCGTTCTTGGCTCGAATCTTGATTTTAAAGATAAGATGATGTGCACTAAGATTGTACTCATCCGCATGGATTTTGGAACTATTTTACTTGGCATCAAAAGAGCACTGAATATCATAATCTTACAAGCAGCTATCGCAGTCAGTAATATGTGGTGGGGTGATGAATATGCATCAGACGATGACCACATTATCCTCACATTGTCATCACCAAAATCAACTCAATAATTAGCTTGTTCATTTTGCATTTACAAAATTACGCAACGTAATCTATTCATTGATAGACTCAAGTGATGTCCCTAGTATGTTGGCACCGCCCTTCTGACTTTCGCTGCCGTGGCAATCTAGATCACAGGGCAATCAGATAACAACATGTTTAAAGTGCGCTTGATACACTTGAGTCATCTCGGCCCGATTATCAAGGTTTCATCATTTGGAGAGCGGGATGTGTCGGATTTAATAAGTGTTTGTTCTCGCTATTTCGGAGAGACGGTTGTATGGTGCCAATTGCACGGCAGTTGTTAAGCGTATAATAGCACCCCAGACACAGGAGACCTCACCAGGACGGAAGGATCCGGGAGGGGGGAAATTAATGTGTCGGTGGAACTGCCATATTTTCGTCATACATTGGACCTATGAAATTGTAATTGCGGTCGTGAAACGCGACGGTCAGGATTTTGCATGCGTCGCGCGCATCGCTCACCGGATTGGATGCGATATTATTCTTCTGGCGGATGCCGTGATTGGCTCCTGCTAGATGAGGTCGAATAGGGAGGGAAACGGAGACATATCTTATGTGCAGAGCATCCCGTCAGCATCGCTTTTTTACGCTCCTTCTGAATTTCCGCTAAATCGTCCTCAGATCTCTCTCATCTCGACAGAGGCTGCCTGCTACTATCTGAAAGTGCTCGCCCCATAGATTGATAGAAATAGACTATAGACAAGGGAACCGTCACATATTCTTATATACTTATGCATTATGGCCTCCCAATTGGAACAGAATCTCCCCTCACCGTTCTCGTTGCTCTTTAATGATCCGTCAATGTTCTCTTTTGACCCAGTCCTCCCTGGTTCGGATCCACAATCATCGATTAGTTCTTCGTCCTCCCCAGATGATTCAATCGATTCAAACCTCAACGCGCACCAACTTTCCGGCTTTTTCGGTAACACACCGACCCTGGCTGGATTCTTGAACGACATAACTGGCGATGTTGGACAAAAAGAGAACAACCAAAAGATTGAAGATGAATGGACCAAATTGGTGAGCGAAGTATCTGAGCACTCACAGGAAAACGATGTAGATTCGGCCCAAGACTCAAAAGTCACTACTTTTCAATCACTCAACTATGCCAACGTCCCTGTTCCTACCATTCAGCCTGTTCCCCAGAAACGCCGAAAATCTACGGCATCTGTGCTTTCAGACTCGGCATTATCTGACGAACCTCCATCGAAAGTTCCTAGAATCGAAGAACAACTCTTGCCCGCAGAAAATAAGGATTTCGCTTCCGACATTAGAATTTCATACACTCAGCCATTACAGCCAGAATCACCCTCCCCTTCAAACTCATCTACGACTCAGACTTTTGCTGGTAATACTGAATACAACCCCCTCAATCACCTTGGTGTCAGTCATGGTCGTCCTCGATCTGTATCTCTCGGATCTCCGCTATTGGTCAGCCGAATGAGTTATCAATCACCCTCTCCGACCCCTTCTCCTGTTGTTGCAGCACATCCCCAGCAACACTTTTCCAGCAAGTACCAAGCTGTGTTGGATGAGCAACTTTGCAGTATGAAGATTGACTGGGATGACATTACTGTCTCTGAGCTTAAAGATATTTTACGACAACGTGGCAAGCAAGCTACCGGCAAGAAGTCCATCCTTGTAGAGCGGCTCAAGCATGAGATTGAAAGAGCCAAAATCAGTCGAGCTTCTTCATCATCGAATACATCCGGACAAATGCAAACCCCCCTTACGACACCCATTCAACCAAGACTTGATTTGTCACCTTCGCCCATTCTTTCGCATCCACCATCTGTAAAGTCATCGCCCATGCCATCCCCGGCAGGTGTACAAGCTTTTTCATTACAGATGTCGCAAAGCGTGCAACCACAACAAAGAGCAGTCCCCCAGAGATTACCTAGAAAACCTCGAAGATTTTCAGAACCTCCCCTCCCAATGGGAGCCAACGCTTTCGCAGGGCTCTCCTCTGCTGATATGAATACTCTACTCTTAAACGCCAACTTGAATTATGACAACATCGATATTACGTCGGAACATGGTATCCCAACTCGCCAAAGTTGGCCTCTTAACCCATCTTTTCAACCCAGATTTCAGCAGCGATTCCAACCACAAATCCAACAATCAATCCAGCAACAGGTTCAACAGCAATTGCAACAGCAAGCATTAATGTCGACCAACGGTCTTGGTATTCAAATTCCAAACGGTGTCCACTCTCAAATACCCCTTCAACAGAACAATCTAAGTGGGTCACTTACCAATAGTCCAGTTCTAGGCGCAGCCAATTTACCGACAAACCTCCCAATTCAGATGCAACTTGCACAAATTCAAGAAGAACAATCTCAGTTGATCCGAATGAAGCAACAAAGAGATATGCAGCGTAGATTACAAGAACAGTGTCGCTTATATATGCCATTTATGTAATACGAGAGCAATTATGATGTAAATAGTAGAGTTCCGTTTGTTTATATTTTTGTTCTTTCAAAATCGTGCAGATGTGGTCAGAGTGGATCAGCGGATATCGCTTAGACATCTCATTGTAATTTTTCTTTGTTAACTAAAATATTTGTATTGATTTTTTAAAATTAAATTCTATCATTGTTGTATTTTGATGAACATTTTACAAAAATTATGCCACAGCTATTCATTCACAGATCAGAAAGCGAATAAACTACCATGAGGTCCCCTTCTCCTCAAGTTTAGACATTCCATTTCTTTTTTCTGTTAACTAATATTTTATATTGAATTTTTCCAAATTAAATTCTATTATTGTTGTATTTAGATGAATATCTTACAAATATTATGCTACAGCTGTACACTTACAGATCATAAAGCGAATAAACTACTACGAGGTTCCCTTCTCATCAAGACGGCGTGCCAAAGTACTATTCACATTGCTTCCTAAAATCGGTCGTCCAATACCCAAACTTCCCGGTGCCATAGACAGAGTCCTTCCCTCCCTCAATTTCCGTCCAGTCAGTAAATATGTCCTCATGTTACCTTTTCCTTTGACATATATTTCACCGCGTGCTTCAAATTCATACACTTCCTTGAGTCGTTCATACACTGCCTCGGTAACATGGATCGCGTTGTCAGGACAAGAAGCCTCCATACGAGCAGCTACATTAACAGCATCACCCCAGATGTCGAACGAAAATTTCGAGGTTCCCAGTATACCCGCAACTATTGGACCGCCTAAGGAAATAATCAAGTCAATTAACAGGGAATAGGAGTTCATTAAAATGCCAAAACGTACTGTTTATGCCAGTTTTCAGAGTCAGATTCGGTATACCATACTCTTCGCGGAATCGGTTGTTATGAGTTTCGATTACGGTTTGTAATTGCAGCGCGAATTCTGCTATTCTAAATATATGCATATCTTCTGTCGAGATTAAACCCTCATCTTTCGCCATTGCCATGTACTTTGTACCAATTGTTTTGATTTTTTCGACATTAAATTGTTGACAGATTTCATCTACATCTGAAATGATTTCATTCAATAAACTGAGACTCACAGTCGGCGTGATATCAAGTTTGTGGAAGTTCGCGAGGGAACAAAATAAAATCGAAACATCTTCATGAGCATCGGCGATACGGCTTGTGGGGTTGGCTTTTAATCGTTGCGCAATGTCGAGGGGGAAAATATTGAGTAAAAGGCGTTCTGTGTCTTTTTGAACCATTCGCATTTCGGTGTTCTTCCGCTGCAAGAATCTTTTCATCTGGAAATTTCGTCGGAAAAGAATATCCATTGATCGATTGGTTGAAGTAATCATCGCTAATAGGACCGCAAATAACAGTTGGGCTTGAAGATACGAGGCATCAAGCTGGGTGTCTTCAAAAGTCATCGTTATGCGAATATAATAGATTATATCAAACACCACGACCATAAGAAGCCCCAATATTGAGAAGTATCTCATTCTTAGACCCACAAAAAGAGTGCAGGACATCAGGACGATACAAATATAAGCGTAATGATAGGACGCTGCATTCATCGTCAGATTTGTTAGCATGATATGTTCAACCATGCGAATGAAGTTAGACCAACATACCTTTAGGACGTGGATCCAACCATATCAAGTATGGAATCAAGGCAAAAAACGCGCATAACATCAAAATCAGTGCCAACAGATTGGGCTTCCACTTTGTCCATTTTTCAAATTTAGAAAACGAGTCTGCACTGATGTTTTCTTTATCACCCATCCATAAACTGGAATGACTTGAACTGCCGCGTTCAAATTCTTTTCCTTCGAACTGCAGTAGACTCTGCTTATACATTTTGGAAACCGTAAACGTGAAAAATGATATACTAAACAGGAAAATTGCGTGAATGATATACGCGTATACCTCGGTTCTGAATTCGATGGCAAGGTAAGCGAATAACATAAGATTAATGATGCAGAACACTTTGGCAGTTCTAACAAATACGTAGCCCTGGTGCTCCATGTAATCATTTTTGTAGTCTTCCTCGATAGAGGGATTCACGAAGGAACCTAAGGAATCCATGTTAAATATATTGTGGGAATAACTTGACAGATTTCTTAGCTCATACCTGTCCAGCTAATCTCTTCCTCGAAACTTTTGAAAAGTCGTCTTTGAGCGGCGATGGTCTCCTGTGTTGCGGCGTTGTCAAATAATAAACGCTCAACAGTGTCGAATTGTTGAAAGAATAGCATTTTTTGATCGTTGGATCTTGCGGATACATCGGAATGAATACTGGCCAAACTTGCCGCTCTGACGTGCAAAGGGGCAACTGGGGCCGCAATTTTCGCCCGCCCAAGTCCCAGTAAATCTTGATCGTTGAAATTCACAGCGAATTTATTTGCTAATTTTGTCGACTGTTGTGGAGACGGGGATACCAAGTCATAGGTGCGCACAGGTTGATGGTGAAATATTACGTCGGCCGCGGGTTTGAAAATGAAAGTTTCGTGGTTTTTCAGATAAGAATATGTCGTTTCACTGATATGCAATACATCGGGAGATGCGGTTTGCTCCATCAAAGAGGCTAACAACAGGGATCAGAATTGATTGATTGTAGAGAAGTAACAAATGATAAACGCACCTAAATCGACATCTGCTGACCATACATCATATTTGAGTTTATGAATACCGATAATTCCTGCCATCACTGACCCAGTGTGTATTCCGACGCGTACATGCAGCTGATATTTGATTTTCCGTGAAGTTTCTGCTATTGCTGCAATTATTTCCAATGCCATCGAGCATAGTCGAGAGCACTGTATAGAAATTTCTTCATCAGTTTTCGGTTCATCAGGGACACCTACAATATTTTAAATGAATAAATCTGTTCATCATCTGTCAGGTAAATTTTCAATGGGCATACCAGCGACACACTGATAACAATCCCCGATAGTCTTGATTTTCTCTGTTAAGCGGAGGTTAGCATACTATGACTTCCGACTTCCGGTATTGACACAACTTACCCAAATTCAGGGATTCAGCTATACTATCGAACTTCGCAAATAATTCGCTGAGAACGATGACCTAAACTCATTACGGTTAAAACGAAACTCGATATCTTTCAATAACTACGTTAAATACCAATTTTTTAGGAGAAACTTTTGAAGAGAACTCAGTGAATCCCACAATGTCCGCGAATAATATGCTAACATTGCGTAGCTCGGAGAACCTTGGACGTCCACCATAAGGTCCTTCTACAGCGTCTCGTCCAGACTTTAAATCTGATATAATTTTGGCTGGTAGCACCATCCTTAACAATGCTTCACTTTGTTCCCTCGCCAAATGCAGATTTGCCTGGTGCTTATAGATCATTCGTGTTTTCAGGAATGACTGCCGGTTAATATACTCAGAAACATACGCGAAAAACATTCCAACACAATTAGCTGCGCAATACAGAATCGCGTTACTGATTTTTGATTCGACACTACATAATCCGATGACATCGACAATAATTTGTAGTCCAGTGAATGACCAGCCAATCGCCGTTCGCAAGTGGTATGAGATACGGAGAAACCAGTAAATGTAACCACAAAAAAGGAAGGCGTTTAGGTGAATGACGTTGTCCCACCACATCTAGTGAAAGTAATACACTTAGTATTGTTAATACGGATAAGATTCTCATAAAGCACACATACCCTAGGCGAGCACACGTCACGCAAAATGTTGTTCCATAACAGAACCCCACCTAAACAACACCCAATGATGAGATTAAGCACGACCATGTCTGTTTCTAAGAGTTTGTATCTCCACCAGACTGCCACTAGAACTGTGATGAAGAGACTCAGAACCGGACCAGGCAATGTCAACAAAACCAAAGGGCCCCTGTACATCACTATACTAAACGTAATGTAATTGATGTAAATAGCGAAGAGATGTACCAACAGAGCCCCTAAGATTGCCCGATTTTGATGGAAATAATAAATAGAGTACAGTTGTTCCAAGTCGGGATCGAACCTTAAGGTAAAAGGGCGAGGTTCAGTTTTTGTTCTCGCTTTCTTGAGACTATCTTGAGACTTAAATTTCACAGCTGGTTCAGGGTCCCCAAACAGATCCTCGTTGACGTATAGAGCAGGAATAGTAAAATCTAGTTGAGGATGTACATCTGGAGTATTATCTCTTTCTGATGATGTGTCATTCTGTGAAGGATCTGAGGAGGCTGGATCCTTGGAATCAGATGCAACATTAGGGATCGGATTAGAGATGTGGTAGCTGTTAGAAAGATTCGATTGACTTCCGAAACGTTTCGAATTTTCATTTGAGTTATTTCCGGATGCCCCACCAAGACTCGGCATAGAAACCGATAAATCTGCGGAATTACTGACGGGTTTTAAAATTTCCCGGGATGTTGAACTGTTGGCGCTGGATTTCAAGGGAGAGTTCTGTTTATTTTTGTTCGATTTTACTGACTCGGCTGGGCGAACTAGCGAGCTAAACGAAGCGTGTAGTTTTGATCGAAATCCTGATGAGGGAGTAGAGACAGAAATATGATCGAGGGAAGTATTCAGAGTAATAGCCCGCGGGCGTAGATCAGAATTACTCCCTGAAAAGTTGACGAGGGCAGTTTTTACTTTTGGTGTCTTTGGTTCGGAATTACATGTTGATTGATTCATCGACGAAGTCGAGCTGCTATTCGCGTGCGGAAACATTAATGCAGTCGTCTTCGGATTGAAGCGAGATGAGGGTGAACGGTCGAGACCTGTTTCTAATGAGGATTCTATCGGTGTCAGTGATGCTTCCTGCCGAGATGAAACTTCATGTACTACGGAGTCCGGGAGTGTTAATTTGAGCGCTTGATTCCTAGAGGAGACAGAGGATGTTGAATTTGAAACCAGCTCATTTTTCAGACCGCTGCTACTGTCACCTGTAACCTTTGTTTCAGCTAAGATCTTCCCACCTACGAATTCATTTCTTCCTCCATCGATTTTCCCCTTACCAGGTCGGCTCAAGACGTCACCGGCACTAGCCACCCTAGGCCGAAATCTTCCTGATTGTGATAATGGATCCTTCATGATGTCCTCCTTCGACGCATATTTCCTTTCTAATAGTCCGTGAACCAATATATGTATATTCTCCATAGGTGTATCGTGTGGAGCGATATCAGGTTCCCCTTTCATTATTTCCCGGATAACTACCATTTCCTGGCTTTCCAAATCCTTTCGTTTCGTACTGGTCGTGGAGCTTCGCTTTCTAAATGGTAAAGTTTTGAATCCTTCCGAAGAGTCACTTTCCAGAGGTTCTTTCGGAGCTTGGAATTCCTTTGATGCTCCGTTCGGCGGACTCTGACTTTGATCATGAACGGCAGGTGGAGACTGGAGGTTACCGTGTGAATTGTTGGACACAGATGGTGTCACCGGGGTCGCAGTCGTCGAGTTATCATTTGCCCTCTTGGACTTTGCACTCACAATCATTTTTGAGAGTATTCGCATTTTTGTCATAGCCGAATGAACAGCCTTTGCAGTATTTTCCGGCGACCTTGGACTGGTACCGGTAGTCGGTATAGTTGTCTTTGAAGTATCTATGCGAGGAAGCGTCGTCGCCTCTGAATTGGCAATTCCGCGAACCATCCAACCAGGAAGTGCGGAATTCCGACCATCGTTGACTATAGGATTATCTTGAATATTCCTTCCGGTATGAATACTCGCTCTGTCCAACGTAGCAAACGAACTTCGAAAATCTGTCGTTGCCCTCCTCGGTATATTTGCAAAATCACTCGTACGAGGCTGTAGCTGCATCTGCTCTTCGGGAGCAACAGCTATCCGAATTGCTGCGGTAGATGTAGTGTTCTCAGTCACATCTGTGCCTACGGCGTTGGGAGAATTTTCGTCCTGTAAGGTATCGTAATTATTCATATTTCTGGCGGGTGGAGGACGCTGAGAAACTGTATGCCGATGAAAGGCAGCTACATTAAGGTGCCAGATACAAGCTGCCGAGAGGTTATAATTTTCTGATGATAGTGGAGAATGATAAAAATATGTTTTACGAAAAGGCCGAAATGGAACGCATAACGTCGCGTCAAATCTGTTGGCCAACGCGACTTGTCGTGACCGAATCGATCAATAATAATAATCGACAACCCAAGACGAGGGGGCGACAGAGAAGGCCGCTCGATACTTTATATCTTGTTCGCAAAACTAATCTCGACAAAACACTTGTGAGGGAAGTGCGAAGAATCTTTGCTTGTTGTGTGAATGAGCGACCCTTTGGACGTGGTCGATGAGTGTATCCCGCAACGGGCCAAAGACCTTCAGCCACACTCAACACGTGCTGGTTGCAGCAAAACAACATCAAGCACACACTTCAATTCATGATAGTTGCACGACTGCGACTTTGAGTAAAGCTATTTCAAATGTTGAGATCAAAGGCCTTTGTGAAAAAGACCAAAAAGGGTGCGGTTGTAACCGTTGTCAAGGAACATTGTAAGATAAATCAAAATTTTAGTTGATATCGGATATCTCTGTTCACAGTCTTAACCTCAACTGTTATAATCCTTCGGATTGAATTTGTAGATCTTCGAGATGATATATACTGCGGTTCCCAATATTGTCGCACTTGCGCTCATCAAAATCCTGTATTATCACAATCCCCCCAAGTTTGCTCTCTTCTCCAATCGCCGCATTATGTGATTCCGGATACCAATGTATTTCTGCAGCATGTGAGTTTAATTGAACTGAGATACTCATTTCATCAAGTTAATTGGCTCTTATCTTTGATTTTCAGATCGACTTTGTAGAGCATCCGGTCATGAAAGACGTCATCGTATTACAAACTGTGTTGGAAGAAGTGAGGCATAACAACTCGAATATCTATAACCGGTTGAGGACAGTTATCAATAATGTGGATAGGCGGTTTTATGTATTTTCGAATGAGCATCACAAGTGCGTGTTTATATTCGGTAAATTATTAGCTGATATCAGGCTGACAATCATTTTAAGAGAAACCTACGTCGAGCGTTTAAAAGACGAGTCACCGAACGACCGGAACGATCGGGGTATGTAAAACCATTTTTGTATGTATGCTAAGCTCGTATGACTAAGCTAGTCTATTTCCTCAGCAATCCGTGTCACGACAAAATGGTATAACGAGCATCTGTTGAAGTCTGTTCCTAGCGGGGAAAGTGGTATCAGAGTTATTATGTTAAGCGATGACCGTGCAAACCGAGAGAGGGCGGTTGGTGAAGGGCTGTACGCTTGTTCTGGTATGTCCGCTCTTAAATATTGCTAATTCGCCTTTATTGAATAATTTATCTTTCTTATTCTGGTATGCCCAGTTCGAGAATATGCCATGAGCTGCACCGATTCACCGGAAGTGATAGATTTGGTCGGCAGTACCGAGGAAAATGTGGTCGAGGACCAAAAAAGCCAAATTATATATGAAGAAGTAAGGACATGAGAATAACAAGACAGATTATTGCGAAGTTATCTTTAACGGACTTCAATGTTTGCTCTTGTAGTACTTATCTCAAAGCATGCTAGCTGCTGGCGTCAAGAATGGATCATTCTATCAAGGGACGCTGAACATCAGTACACACAATTACCTTGAAGGCCATATCATGGCTGCTCTCTCAGAATCGGATGGAAAAATCCACATCGCTGGAAGGTCACACTTGAACCGGGCCATTCATGGGGATGTCGTTGCCGTAGAGTTACTTCCGAGAGATCAATGGATACGGAATGTGGGCCAGGTTATTATAGAAGAGGGTACGTCCCATATGATGAACCACGTTCACTACAAGATACTAATTGCTAATTCTATGCAGATGAGGAGCCGGATGAAAATGAAGCATCTTCTCAACCAACCCCGCCACCCTCTGATACTAATGAAGAGCCAGTACCTACGGGAAAAGTGGTCGGTGTCATCCGTCGATCTTGGCGTCCCTATTGTGGTACATTGGAAAAATCGTCGGTTCGTCAAACGAGCACCTCGCAGACGCAAGCTGTCTTTTTTTTCCCCATTGATAGAAGAATTCCCAAAATCCGCATAAGGACTAGGCAGGCGCCGCAACTGATTGGCCAGCGCATAATAGTTACTATAGATTCATGGGATCGGACATCCAAGTATCCTAATGGACATTTCGTTCGAACATTAGGACCGTCACTTGATAAGAATACTGAAACAGAAGTGATCTTGCTTGAGCACGGAGTCCCGTATCAGCCCTTCTCACAGTCTGTATTGGCTGACTTGCCGATCGAAGGGGAGAATTGGGTCTGTACTCCGGCTGAACTCTCTCGAAGAAGAGATTTGAGGAGTCTTCTTGTTTGCAGCATTGATCCTCCCGGGTGTACTGATATTGACGACGCATTGCATGTGCGAGTTCTGCCGAACGGAAACTATGAAGTCGGAGTCCGTACGTATAACTTTTTTTATTCTAACCTACTTGTCTTGTGAATGTGCCCTAATGTATAATTGCAGATATTGCTGATGTTACACATTTCGTAAAGCCGAATACAACAATGGATCAGGAGGCTGCAAGTCGGGGTACAACTGTCTATTTGGTTGATAAGAGAATTGATATGTTACCGGCTCTCTTAGGAACAAGTAGGTTTGAAGTTCTGCACACTTGAATTTTTATTCGTATTAATACCAATTCGGTTATAGATTTATGTTCACTTCGTTCGAATGTTGAACGTTTGGCATTTTCTTGCTTGTGGGAAATGAATGTTGACGCGGAAATTGTTGGGGTTGATTACTGCAAAAGCGTCATTCACTCGAAAGCATCATTTACGTATGAAGAAGCGCAACGTCGAATTGATGATGAGTATGTGATACATTTGAAATGACAGACGTCAACAATTTTTAACGATTCAAACTTTAGGCGCTTGCAGGATGACCTCACAAAAGGGATTCGCGTTCTAAATCAGTTGGCCAAGAAACTGAGAGCAAAAAGAATTGCTCGCGGCGCATTGACTTTAGCTTCTCCTGAAGTTCGGTTCAAATTAGAAGGAGATGCACAGGATCCAGTTGACGTCGAGATGAAAGAACTGAAGGAGACGAATGCACTTGTTGAGGAGTTCATGTTGTTGGCCAACGTGAGCGTTGCTGAAAAGATATTTTCAAAATTTCCCAACACGGCGCTATTACGGTACGTATAATATAATGAATCCTGACACAGGTAAGTTTATTTTTCTAATATGAGTTATCTTCTACTTTATAGACGGCATCCAACCCCACCACCGGAGAACTTCAATCAATTGAACAAAGCATTGGAACCGTTTGGAATTCATTTACATTGCGACAGTTCAAAATCTCTTTCTGATTCTCTTGATTTAGCCGTGGTATGTTGATTTTTGGAACCCTAACAAAGCAGCAATTTGACATCACATCATTGACACGATACCAAATCACAGCGTCCTAGCGACCCGTATTTCAATAAATTGGTCCGAATTATGACAACGCGCTGCATGATGCAAGCTGTCTATTTTTGTTCAGGAACTGTTCCACGCGAAGAGTTCAGGCATTACGGATTAGCAACCCCAATTTATACGCATTTTACCAGTCCTATTCGTCGCTATTCAGGTAAAATAAGGTTTTCTGACTTTAATATTTCATTTACTTACATTGACTTGCTGTTGTTATGCAGATGTCATCGTCCATCGGCTATTGGCTGCTTGCGTTGACCCGAATACTAAGTATGGAACAGAGTTGACTGAACGAGAAAAGATGAGGGAGCTGTGTGAAGGTATCTTCATATTCCTCGTTTCTAAATGGAATTTTTTGGAATTAAGGATTGACATTGTGATATCTGTCGCTTATAGTCCTTAATTATCGACATCATATGGCACAGTTGGCATCCAGATCATCAGTTGAATTATTCACCCACGTATTCTTCAGGAGTAAAACTGTATACGAAGGAGGTTATGTCACCCGTATCCTGAAGAACGGATTTATCGCATTGATCCCCAAATACGGCATAGAAGGAATTGTTTATGTCGCTGAAAAAGATAATGAATCAAAACGATACCTGATTTACAATTCTTCCGAAAATTGCTTGGAATCTAGTTCAAGCACTGGGAAAGATGTGAAAATTAAGTTGTTTGCTAAAGTCATGGTACAAATTACCGTTGTCGAAGAGAACAAAGGTGGTGGCGGACAAAAGATGGAAATGAAATTAGTTAAACCAGTTGTTAAAGGGTTAAGTGTGAATATGGAGAACGGGAAAGGGGTTTCTGATGTAGTGGAGATGGATTGGGAATCTGATAGTAACGAAGGAACGTCAAGAGAGAACAAGAAAAGGAAGATGTAAATGTTTCGTATAGTAAAATTCCAATTAATTATTTGGAGTTGTCAAGTGAATTGTACCCGAGGAACATATCGGCCGGCCTTTTCAATAATGGATCTCATTTTTGCTCAATTTTATATTCATAATAAATAACTGCTTGTAGATATATACGTTTCTTTATGTCGATTTGAATTCATGAGTATTCCCTAATTGTTCAGTCTCTACGAAACAGATAATTCCATAAACCTCTACATTGATATTTGCTACTGAACATACATCACCTGCCGGATTAGACGTGTACTCCATGGGCCCTTTGCTTCAGCGCGAACTCTTATTTAACATCTTTTAGAGAAACTGAATGAATGTTGAATATTTATTAACTTTTTTTACTATACATAATTCTACGGTCTACTAATCTTTTAGACCTTCCAAAGCCAATGCTTGCACCGTTCGTGAAACCGTCGCTTCACCGTCACTTTCGTCGCTATATCCACCGGCATTATTTCCCATTCCTAGCCCTATATTTCGATTATTTCCGACCATATTAGACTGTAATTGTGCGAGTCCACTCAAACCGGACAACTCGTCATTTTGCATCGTCATGGCGGTGCTTCCTGGTAAACCCATTCCTATCCCCATACCCATTGATACGTTCATTCCAGTGCCATCAGGGTTAACAAGTATATTATTCGGTTGTTGTGAGTGTGTTCCAGAGAGGCTATTGAGGTTACTAAGGTACTGAAAGTCAGATGGAAAGATGAAGTCAGGATTTAAGCTGATTCGTTTAGAAGGTTGTGGCACTGTGGACGATGATGTTTGAATTGTTTGTGGATTTTGATAATGTTGTTGGAGAGAATGAGGATAAGGGGATTGTGATGGTGTATTGGGAGATTGGAAATCGCTTGATTCGCCCGAATGAGGGGCTTGTCCAGGAATTTGTATTTGCAACGGGAGCGGCGGAAGTTTCAGCTTCAGAGAAGGATGTTTACGGAGAATTTGACCCTGCCAAAGCCATTTTGGGATGACCGGAATAGCTATAGGAGTCGATTGTGTTTGAGTTTGAGTCTGTGATGTACTCGTCGATACTAATGACGGAGGTTGACTTAAAGTCACAGATACAGGAACAGGATTCGGTAATGACTGTACAGAAACGGCTTGATTTGGCGGCACTGTTGATGAAGTTTGACTACTTCCACTTGATTCTGTTTTTTGATTCTGACCTGATTGCAGCGTCTGGGTCTGAGGTTGTTGCATTGGCAGATATGTCGTAATAAACGGAATTTCAATCTCTCCAGTGAACTTTTCGATAAATTCTGATTCTTCACTACTTATCACACCGCCCCTCTGATACCTCAAATATTCCACTATAGCACTACTAACCGTCCAACATTGCAATTTTCTCAAACACATTATAACCAACCCGGTCACGGTCGCTCCATCTAGGCAATGCACAAAGACGGGTGCAGAGTGATGCGTGTCTATTAAGATCTGTACAGCCTGTATTGCCTTTGCATAAGTTAACGGAATGTTTTCTTTGGGTTTATCGACTCGAAGATGAACAAGCTTAATATTTTGAGAAGCACAGAATGAGACTAATTCAGGTCGAGGTGGATCAGGTATTAGTGACAGAATTGTTTTGAGGTTTAGTCTTTGGAGAAATCGAAAATTTCGTTGCTTTGGGTAAGCCCCACGGTAAAGGTTTTCTTCTATCGCACCATATCGAAAAGGCGGTATCAGAAAGGGAAGGTGCTGTTTTGTCGAATCTGATGTCATATGAGCTGTCTCGGGCCAACTCCGTTGTTGAATATATTTGGGTAAATTCTGCAACTGGGCGGTTGGGCTTTTTGGCGCACTGGCAGAACTGAGGTTACAACTCCAAAAATCCAAAAAATTACATTTAGAGAAATTGATCTCAATCTTTATTATCAGAACCACAACAGTCAATACATTTAGAATACCACCGATATGTTGTACATGACCATAATAATCCCCAACTTGATTTTTCTCGCCATCTAACCATCTCCCCAATAAAACGAAAATAATATTGGTACAAACACGCTATTCAAAATTTGAACGTGGACACCTCATAATATAGAATAAAAGTCTGCACTACACTATTGAGATGTCACTACTCGTTCACATCCTTCGCAAACCCAATTTTGCGGCTTCTGGCCGATTTCTGCCACTTCTTTTGACCTCCTTTCGACAGTTCCGAAGATCGAAGAGTACAACGATTCAGGAACAAACCAACCGTGGCAACCTCTTAATCTACACAACATTTTCAAGAATTCAGATGAAAATGGGGGGTTCGAAAGAGGTTTGCCAGAAGAGAGAGAAGAACGATATTGCTCAATCCATTCCGTCTCCACTGTGCATCTCTTGCAGTCGCACTGAAAATGGAACACGCCATGTAAGCCTTCACGCCGGTCCAACACACTTTTTATAAACACTTCGTTAGGCTGGTTTTTCGAACCTGTTAAATCGTGAACCATGTCGACAGCACTATCTAACCTGGTATCATCTGTTGCCCCTTCACTAAGGCTAACATAAGTGATGCAGGCTTCTTCGCCCTTCCTAATTGTGTCGAGAGCGTAAAAAACCATGTCTCTACCGTTATTAACATGTCCTACATTTGGGGCACAGCTGTGGTTAAAGAATACAGCGGTAGGGTACAATGCAAGTCCGTACGGTTGACGTGGAGCAGAAGCGCCATGTTGAGTGAAATTATAGAGCCCGAAGGAGTTACATTCTTCTTTGCAGACGAGTAGCGTTAAGAGTGTGTGAAGGGGGGACGTTGTTGGCAACACAGAGTGCGGATGAACGACCTTAGCTTCTTCAAGAAGAGAGCGAATAAAAGTATTCTCGTCGTTGACTGGTGCGGTTGTCGGTGTCGATTCAGAGTTCAGAGAGCAAGATAACGGCGGTAACGACTTAACAAATTTCTCCAATACGGACGCCACATCTGTGAATTCTTTGATCTTTTCTTCCGAGAATTCTTTCTCATTGGAACACAGATACCACACGTCTTGGAAGTTCAAGCCATCGTTATTCCTTTTTGTTTCGAGGGTAGCATCTCCATGATTCGCTTCCTTCAGGTCGCGGTATTTTCTTATCAATACCCGCAATAAGAGCCACATATAGTCAACAGTGTAGTCATTCCAACCCATTATATTTGTTCTTTTTGCGTTTGATTCATCGTTGGTGAAAAATTCTTGGAAAAATTCGGATTCGTACTGATGATACTCTTCCCAGTCTGTTCTCCGGCAGACATCAGAACAGTAATTAAGATGTCCATACCGGCTGGAAATTTTGTTGACTTCGGCAAGGTTTTTCAAGCAGCATGCGCATAGGGAAGTTTTAGCATCGGAATCCGGAATGATTGAATATGGTGGGGTTGCGATCAGTATTTCACCCGGTGAAATGTCCCTGGAAGCGAGGAAGCACCGTCCCTTGTGAGGAGTGTTCTTTATTATGAGAGCGGACGAAGATGATTTTATCCGTTGTGGCGGTGACCCCATCTGGAAGCGAAAGTCGGTGGAAAAGAGTGTCGGATTTGAGTTGTAGCGACGAGAGTGCGGAGGTGAGAAATTCGAGGGAGGATTCGGGGATACACAAACCTCTGATCCCGGTCAACAACACGCTAGAGTAGAAGCATGCCATACGCATAACGGAATTAACCTGACAACGGAGCTATGTAAATCATGCCAACTACTGTCAATTATCAATATTTCTATGAATGCGGATATATACTGTAATGGGTTATATGAACAGCGAGTTTTCTTCGATCAGTCCGAGCCCAGTGCTAGATGTTCACTGAACAGCAATCATTTTCGATACAGCTTTCAGCAGGATCATGAGGATTACAACTGATATAAGAATTTGAATATATGCAAGTTATTATCCAATTATATTTCCAATGTTAAGATCAGGTAGAATCTTGGGGACTCGACATTGTGTTCACAGATGGCAAATGAAATCTGGAGATGTTTGCACATTTAAAGATACAAAATGGGCGAGCGAAAACAGATCCGAGTACATTTTACTCGGCTATTCAGGTGGAATTTCTCTCTATATATTGAATTTTTCACTTCTGGGTTCGGTCCTCGCAAAGATGTTTGTACACGTCGAACTCCTAAATCTTATGAGTGGGCTCGACCATCGCATTTGCAGTTTTCCTTTTGTCCGATTATATATTTAAATTTCTAAAACACACTGCTTGGGAGCTAATTTGCATCTGGGAACAATATAACATGAGTATTTTTAATTTGAACGGGGAGCTTTATGAGACTTTTGCTTGTATCTGTAAATTGGCGGGTTCATCGCCAAATGGATCGCCCCGGCGAGCCTTGGGTTCAGACGGTTTTGCTTTTCCTCTTCAAATTCCCTTCCATCTTACCGCAGGCAGAAGACACGAATGTGCCATGAATGGTCAGGACATATCTCCCGTATTCTTGATATCGCCGTCTCTTTCTTCAGTTTCGTACAGGCCTTCAGGGTCTTCAATGACTGTTGTTGTTAATCTGGATGTACAGCCCTCGTCCGTGTGTCTTTGGACAAATGCAGCCACAAATGACATAACAAAATGGAGCCCCATCCCTCTGTCTCGCTCTATAGAAGCTGAAGACACCTATAATGTGACTTTCAAAGTCCCCGACAACTCAGGGCAATACGAATTTACTGTCTTTGCAGTCTTTCCTAACGCGCCGCAACAGGTTTGGGCCTCCAGTTTTGGTGAAAATGGAAGGATTACGGTGTACGACAGCAATCATTGGAATGAAAACGCAGAGGAAATGCTGAAGAACGTCTTGAGCATCGAGCCTTCGCCTTCATTCACTTCTTATGCACCTCAAGCTGAACGAGTGCATCATCACAATTCGGCCAGACCGCACTATTCGTTTCTGGATTTCGACGTTCGTTCATCGTCACCCTCCAAGATCGTTTTACATGACTTGGTTCAATATACTTTTCTCCGTCGAAAATCAGTGTATTGGTTTGAGCCGTACACCGGGAAGTCCAAACTACCAGTTGGGTTCAATGAAATTGACATCGTCTGGTTGCTCTTCCGCAACCTACGTGGTCAATGGGTTCTGATAGTACCCATCTTTGGCCCCGAAGACAGATCAGGGCTTACTTTGAAAGTCAACTCAGGAAACGAATTGGTTATTCGGCCTCTCAAAAGATGTGTGAAAGCAGAATTGTGCGTTGGTGTGCTAGAAGCGGAGGGGAGCGTATGGGACTTATTTAGCTTACTTCCCAAACACATCAGGAATCGAAAGTGCCTAAGTACTCCCAGAGATATTCCTACTTCGGCAATCTTGTCTTGCCCCCAAGAATTGTCGTCTCAGATGGCCGATCGCTTAAAGCTATCTCCCCCGCCGTCCTTTCATCACTACCTCGGGTTCTGCACATGGGATGCTTTTTACACTTCAGTTTCGCATGATGGTCTCATATCGGCTTTATATTCCCTTGGAAGTGCCAACATTCCCGTGTCATACATCATCATTGATGACGGATGGCAGTCAACTCAGTCCAATGATAAAACACTCAAATCATTCGATCCGGACCCTGTTAAATTCTCAAGTGGAATGCATCAACTGATAAAAGATATCCTCAGAATCAGTGAACTAAAATGGGTCGGTGTTTGGCATAGCATTTTGGGTTATTGGAGGGGCATTGATCCAAACGGTGAATTAGCCAAACAATTCAAACTGAGAAAGGTTCATGTTGATGGTGAAATGTGGATTATTCATGAAGATGACGTTGGGCGGTTTTATGATGTATTTTATTCAATATTGAAGTCATGGGGAGTGGCTTTTGTTAAAGTGGGTAAGTAATAGTTCACTAATTTTTTTTAAATTGAATTCATTAAGTTTATTCTAAATTTTGATGCAGACGGTCAGGCTATCCTGGAGCAAATTGACTCCACACTTTCAGATTCAGAGTCCATTATGATTCCATATTTATCTGCCCTTCGAATCGCTTCTGCCAAGCATTTCTCCCAAGATTCTGTAATATATTGTATGGCGCATTCCCCTCCCCTTATATTTTCGCGCTTCATCCTGAATTCCGAAGTTGAATTTGACCACAACACCACCGGACCATTTCTGCGGAACTCGGACGATTTTTTCCCCAAGGACTTGCCTTCTCACTCTTGGCATATCTACACCAACTCGATTAATAACCTTTTTACCTCTACATTTGTATCTCCTGATTGGGATATGTTTCAATCCTCGCATCAGTACGCTGAAATCCATGCCGTAAGTCGTGTCTTCAATGGAACTTTATTCTACATCTGTGATCTAGTTGATAGACACAACCCGACACTCTTGAGACGATGCATAGCACGGGACGACGGATTAATCGGGACATCTTGGCAACGCCCAGCATTACCATCAATGGATTGTTTCTTCCGCCAATCCGATGTAGACATCCTAAAATTAACCAATGTGTCGTTTCGAATGGTGCAAGACAGATTGGTTAAAGTCGGTGCGGTACTTGCCTTCAATCTCACAGACTCAACAAAGATGGTCACAATTTCTCCGTCGGAAGTCGCTGGTTTTATGCATTCATTGGAGGCGCAGTCACAAAATGAGCATACATTGCCTGATTCTGAAATCTCACATGTTGTGTACTCGTACAAACAGCAGAAACCAGTCTCCTTCATTTCGAATATCCTTTTGCAGAATTACGTGATCCAACTTCGACCTCAAGACTTTGATATATTTTACTTCATTCCGGTGTCCATGTCAAATCACCCTCTCGCAGATCAGAAACCTTCGCTCGGTTCCGACTCGTCGATCTTGGTATCCGCCTTATCATTGCACCCGCAATACCACGGGCCAACGCTCATTCAACAAACATCGTTAACCTCCAACTTGTCTTTGAACAGCTTAACATTTCATGTGTTACTAAGACATTGCATGAATGGCATGACATTGATTGTCTTGCTAAAATCGGATAAAAAGATAGACAGGTCTTTGATTAAAGTTTTCGTGGGTAAAGAGCCAGTAAAACCGGACAAGTTTATCTCTAAGTGTGCCCTTTACTTATGCAACAGAGCTTGGACAGCTTTCAGTACCGCTAAAAACCGAACTAAAAGATGCAGTATGGGTTTCCATCTGTCTTGGTCATTCTATCGACAGTTGTGCCGATAGTCAATAGTTCTGCTCTACAGCTGTTATCGCTTCGGACCGAGATACTCCTTTTCAATAGCCACATGTAGCAGAATTATCAATCATTATCGATTTACTTTGATCTGACGAAATCGGTCTATGAGCTAAAACGAGGTCTCCGCTTTACATTGGGATTCACGGTTGAAATAGTTGCAGCCGTCTACAGGAATACTTGGCAGCGTTCAGAGGAATTGCGGGGCGGATCTTGCGTTGGATGGCTCAAAGAATCGACAACATTGAATATTTTACTCGGTTCACAAATTGAACGAATCCTAGGCTGTCCGTGGAAGCTACTCAATATGCTGAAGTGTTGGCTTTCAGTGTCCTCACTTATACCCTTTGTACCGTGCTTTGCTTGAAATCAGACGGTTTTTGGCGTAAATTCAAGAAGGGTGTAAATCAAGATAGCGAAAAATTAACTTATTAATGTAATTGTACATATAATGGACACAGGACTGTACAAATGGTTTTCCGATAGCCATGGCTTTTACATGGCTTCCTCCACTTCCATTTTAGTCTTATAATCGTCTTCTTCCTTTCTAACGTTGCTAGGCCTCAATAATTTCATATTAATTTTATCCCTAAATTCGTAAATAAAGCTAATAGTCATATTCTGATATTTCGCCACCATGTCCCAATCCAACCGATGCTTAAAAGTCCTCATGAACTCTTCCGATAATTTCTGGGTTTTCGATATCGCACTCCAATCTAACAATTCTTCATGCAATGCGATAAACTCTTCACTTAGTTTTTGAGATTTTGATATCGCATTCCAATCCAATTGGTCGTAATATTTCTGTATAAACTCCTCGCTTAACTTTTGACTTCGAGAAACAGCACTCCAATCTATCATATGTGAAAATTCTGAGATAAAGCTCTCCGATAAGCGTTGATTCCGGGATACGTCTTCCCAATAGACATCTTCCTGATGTTTACGTAAAAAGTCTTCACTTAATTTTCGAAACTTGGACACAGCTTCCCAATCAATTTTCTCTGTAAAATCTTCGATAAATTTATCCGATATATTTGCATGAGGAACTTGATACTGATTTATCCTTCCCCAAAGTTCAGATTCCAGGTCAAATTCAGTTATCACTCCAAACTCTTGAGGCCAAACCTCGCCTTGCTGAACGTCCGATGAAACCGTCCCGTTTACTTGTCTGTTAGTATTTTGGTCGTTATCGTCAGATTCTGTCGATTCATCCGCCCAAGCAGATTGGTGTATAAGAGCCCTTATCACTTGTTCTGATATATTGGGCCGCTCCGCTAAATTTAGGATATCGTCGACTTCGAGAAGGAGGGTAGTTTTGAGTAGAACAAATCGATTTGAACGGATAAGTTGGTCGCATGATTTATTAATGAGGCGAATAGTTTTGTAATCAAATGGATGAATGAAGTTTTGTATGAAATAGAGTAGAGTATCTGAATCGTTGAACCACATTTTTTAAAATGATGTAAAGTACTGCCACGGTTAGAATAGTATTCAGATGTCGGAATTGCCAGATACACCAAACTCAGTCCAAAATCCAAATGCTACGTCCCAATTACTTCTCCGAAGCCAAAAACCATGCTTTTCTGATGCGGAAAAAGCCATACAAAATTGGACATTCCTCGTTCAGTCAGCGCTACAATCTTTTCACTTTCCTATTGCACCAGTATAATGTGTTGTCATACAGACTTCCGAGTACTTCAATGGACCGTTAAAAATTCCCATATCCCCGAGAGATCAGTAGAACATCGGATTGCATACACTGGAGATTGTTTTTGTGAATATCAATCTAGAGCAGAACTGCTTTCAGATACGACTGACGGCCTGCTGAATTCTGAAGGAAGCCTACGGACATGGCGCATCAGAACTCGGGTCAGATATAATGAAGGCGAAAAGGAAAAAAAATTATTTCTGAAGATCCGTTTTAATGAGGTCTCTAACCGATGGAAGTTGCTATTCTATGGTAATTGGCGTGCTATACAAAGGTGAGATAGAGGAATTGGCTTATACTCCCAGATGGTAGCCACCAATTCCATGTGCTACAGGAATGGCAAATTGTCAATTTCAGGTATATGTCCTGAATCCCGAAAACTGCAGGAATCATTTGAGTGGCGTACGTCCAGGAAACTGAAAAGACAGACCGGCATTATGTAATGAGATGAAGAAATATATTATAAAGGAAGTACATATACAGTATATAAACTGACATTGCTATAGTCAACGAAAGAAACGAACTTCAAATAACGTTAGATTACTACGAATTAATATTTCTACTTGCTGCTACAGCTAAGGGCAGTACAAAACTAAATAGGTACTATTTAATTATCACTTAATAATAACCATAGGAAGGACCTTGAGTTGGTTGCTCATGGGGTTGAGAACCGTTGTAGTATGAATCAGCTGGAGTGGTTTCCTCGGCTTCGGCAGGGACAGTGGAAGTTGGTGTGGAAGGAGTGGAGTAAGTTTGTTTTCTGGGGGTACAGGTGAACGAGTTAGAAAATATGCACGGTTCGGAAATTGAAGTAGTCTATTGAACAAACCTTCTTACGCAAACTCTCTTCTTTTTCTTGGCAGGGACATCGGGAGTACCGTATGAATATGTAGGGACTTTAGGCGATTCCTTAGGGGTTTCGGGAGTGTATGGGGTAGAAGGTCTTTGCGGGCTATCAGGTTTATATTCTTGTTTAGGAGGAGTGTACGGTTGTCTAACGGGAGTGTAGGCTTGTCTTGGAGGACGAGTCGGAGTGGGTGGGGGAGGAGTGGGTGTGTATTCCTGCTTGGGTGGTTGTGCGGGAGTTTCCTTGCGTGGGACTTCAGGTTGCTTATAGGGAGCTCTTGGCTGTTGCGGGGTCTTGGGCTGTTCAGGACGTTTAGGCTGCTGTTCTGGTGCCTTTGGTTGCGGATTGGAAGGATAACCAGGATTGCCATAGTTTGAGACACAAGGTTGATCAGATCTGCCGTACATTTCAGTGTGATAACTATCGCGACCATTGGTAGCAAAACCGTAACCAACTGAAAGAATAAGAGGGTTAGCACATGAAATTAAGCTACTGTTAAGTGCCATAAACTTACTTTGATTGACGTCAGGTTTCAACATATTGACACGGTGTCCTTCAGAATTGTAAAGTTGACAGGAGGCGTACTTGGCAGATTCTACAGTGTCTCTGATTTTGGGGAAGTAATTGCCAACAGGATCACGACATTTCTTTTGTTGCTCGGCGTTAGGCGCAATGATATTCATGGCAACATTTTCGGCAGCGGCACTACCATAACCATAGGCCTTTGCACGATTCTATGTAGGAGAGTGACAAGAACGCAAAAGAAACAGGAGCGGCGGTTAGAAACAGAATTAAAATTGCCTGCGCTTTTGTATGAGGCTCCACGGCCAATAATAACAAGTGACACGATAGCATATGTTACACAAACGAAAACTTACCCAGGGACTACCATAACTAGTCTCATGACCCATATCTTTTCTCCTCAATTCTCGTTTGCATGATATTCAGCAGCTTTTTGCAAATTTTCATTGATACAGACTGGACCAAGACCATGCTTAGCACGATATTGGTTGACGAGGTCGACATGAGCCCTAACTTCTGGAGTAACGCCGCCGTAGGATCTGCCAGTGGGAGGTGGGGTAGCGGGAGTACGTTGAGAACCGCTATTGCCGTTGCTGACGGCCGCCTGCGACCCAGCAACTAACAATGCCAATACGGCAACAGTGGAAAATTTCATCATCTAGATATGTGATAAACAGAAAATGGTGAAGAGGGGAGGGGTCGGGGGGATCTATGGGTCTAACGGCAACAGAAAAATAAGATCAAGGGGGCAGCTGATATATAACCGCAGTTTCGCCCGGAAACCTTCCCCGCATGGTGTTATTTTAGAAATAATGAGGAATTCCAGGGACCATAATAGGGGCCCTAGTCAATTTGAGTTTCAAGTCGTTGCGGTATTGCGTCGATATTCGAGGAGGTGCGATGGATGCATTGCTCTTCCAATCGCGCGCGCGCACCCCTGCTAAGCTGACCCCTTCGACGGCAACGCATGGGGAAGGCCTCCAATGAAAGGCCCCCCTTCCGACAACAGAAACAGGCACAATCCTCCCGAATCATCTTGTCGCCTGGATGGAAGTTACCATGGGCGTTGAACTCAGTGAACACTTTGCCCATTGAGATGATCTGGCCATCACGTTGGGAATGCAGAATATAATGGTAAATACTTCCGAGAATACCTGAGGACTATTGAAAATTAGTTTATTTTCCAAATTTTAGCTCAGTATTAAATACAAATTCCTGCAACACTCGCAATCAGTTCTCTCAATTGCAACTGGACCTAGGAGGATTGGTCTCGCCACTCTCGCATCACTGCAAAGCAGGAATTCCGAAATCCCGTTGCGTTCTCCTATTACTTCCATCTCCTCATGACCTTATTTAGCAATTCATTAATGTTTGACTAAGTTGTGATCAGAATCCTCAGCCTTTTCAATATTATTTTTGATTCTGCTGGTGCTTAGCATATTCATAAGCGGCTGAAGAAGCTCGCAGAGTCCTTAATGTGCATATCATTCAGCCGCAACGAACCGGCAAGGATGGTCTCTGTAGAGTGTTCATGACAATGATCCAATAATAAGCCACACCTTTGAGATTAGAATTGCAGTGCTGGGTGAAAAATCATTGATCCCGACGCAAACCTGCCAATAAGTACTGCAGCTACAGTTTTATGTATTACGCCCTTCATAAATTCTTCATTCTAATCATACCATGAATCCAACTTGACAGTTCCGGACTTGCAGCAGTGAACATTTCTTTACGTGTCATATATACACTTTTTAGAGTGAGTGAATGTCTCAAAAACTGACAACTCGTAAAATAAGCACTAAAGAATATGGCAGGACATATATAAAATATTCTATTTCAATCTACGCTAATAAATACATAAACCTGTGTCAAACCTTCCAATAAATACATAAGCTGCATGTCAAATTGTTGCGATCCCGGACGTCAATTAATTCCGACAATGGAGCATTTGTACCGGTCAAGGGTTTGTACGAATTAGAAAATACATTTCGCGCGACCACAGTTAGAAATTCCATTACACGTAATAGAGTGATCACTCAACAGAGGCCAAGTAAGGGCAGCCACTTATTGGCTGTATATGCAAGGAATGGCCGTGTTCGTGAATGGTGAAGATGTTGTATTTTTTTAATTTTCTGTTGGAAAGTGCGTGGTGCGGCAGGTGCATTGGTTATAGCCACCTAAATCCCGGTAAGAATTCTTGAAATTCCGGATTTGCGCTCGGTGCTGCATTGCAATTGATCTCATGAGGCCTCAACGTTATGATAGAAGTCGTTAGATGCGCAATATTCTACCAGTTTTATTAATATGACCTATAGAAAATGTTCTACGCTTCAAGACTTATGGCAGTCCATTCGTGTCATTCTACGTTAAACTTTCCAGAAGTGTCATTACCTCAATGACATTGTTTACCTGTAGCATTGCCAAATTCGCTCCAATCGCAATGCAGTTTACTTGCAATTTAAGATAAAAACATTAGTACATTCAGCATCCTACAAACCACGACTGCAACCCCTTATTCGATGGTAGTCCCTAATAAAGTCAATGAAGAACTCGAGTGTGTTGTCTTCTCTTAAATTGCATTTGTGAAATATATAAGACTCACGCGGATCACGCGGAATGAAGTTAAAAATTGTTTATGGCACAATGAATATAGCAAAATTTATTTGAGATGATAAACATTGATATCGCAGAGAGACACCGCCAATAAATATATAATGAATACGATGAACAAGTTACAATCCAGCAGTTAACCAGTTCGACTCGTACGAAAACTAATATCTCATAAAGACCAAAAATTCAAAGAATTGAACATTCACAATCAGGAATAGGAACTTCAGTTTATCTCTCTGATGTCTACTGGTCTTTAATCTTTTAAATTTCTACAGATACATAGAAGGTTTGAATTGAAGTCCTCTAACAGAAATGTAAAAGAAAAAATAGCTGTTAAAAGAGAGCTCTACTCGCGAGGCAAAAGTGGTAATTGAATACAAACCAACTTTTAAGCACACGAGCACGCTTAGGAAGAGTACGTTCTTAGTATTTCCCGTATGCCCCACTTGCCTTTTGGCGATATTGTTCAGTCGGGGAATAATTTCCGACACAAGGTTGATCGGATTTGCCGTACATTTCAGTGTGATAACTATCGCGACCATTGGTAGCGAAACCGTAACCAACTGAAAGAATAAGAGGGTTAGCACATGAAATTAAGCTACTGTTAAGTGCCATAAACTTACTTTGATTGACGTCAGGTTTCAACATATTGACACGGTGTCCTTCAGAATTGTAAAGTTGACAGGAGGCGTACTTGGCAGATTCTACAGTGTCTCTGATTTTGGGGAAGTAATTGCCAACAGGATCACGACATTTCTTTTGTTGCTCGGCGTTAGGCGCAATGATATTCATGGCAACATTTTCGGCAGCGGCACTACCATAACCATAGGCCTTTGCACGATTCTATGTAGGAGAGTGACAAGAACGCAAAAGAAACAGGAGCGGCGGTTAGAAACAGAATTAAAATTGCCTGCGCTTTTGTATGAGGCTCCACGGCCAATAATAACAAGTGACACGATAGCATATGTTACACAAACGAAAACTTACCCAGGGACTACCATAACTAGTCTCATGACCCATATCTTTTCTCCTCAATTCTCGTTTGCATGATATTCAGCAGCTTTTTGCAAATTTTCATTGATACAGACTGGACCAAGACCATGCGTAGCACGATATTGGTTGACGAGGTCGACATGAGCCCTGACTTCGGGCGTGACGCCACCGTAGGACCCAGCAGTCGGAGGTGGGGTAGCGGGAGTACGTTGAGAGCCCCTATTGCCATTGCTCATGGACGCCTGCGACCCAGCAACAAATAATGCTATTAATGAAATAGTGTAGAGCTTCATAATTTTTTAGAGTGGAAAGACTGTAGGCGTGAGAGTGATAAATAGCGATCGCTCGAAAGATATTTGAGATGAGGACTTGATTGTGCCTTATAAAGGCAAAACGAGGAAGAAAAAGAATAACGTAATATTTTAACTATAATTAACGCACAATCAAGCAATTTTTGATCAGATTACTTATTTTTGAGGAAGCCTCAAAATTGTGACCTATGACCCGTGAATCAATGAATATGGTGCGGCGAAGTACACACGGTTCCAATAGACGCGAACAGAATTCTCCGAAATTTTTCTTTTAGATTGTGCGTAGCATTGCACTGCCGTCATGGGAAAGTTTTTAGCTATAAGGAATGCAGTCTGGTTATAATATGAAGAACTGATTCTGCCGATTTCTACAGGTGGCTGGGGAGCCGAAATTGGACAATCCGTGAACAACTTCAATACGTATAATATTGTGCAGTTAATATTGGACTATCGGGCTAAGCAATGAGCTCACAATATCGCTCATATTAGGACCCGGAAAGATTGGCTAACGAAGAACTGTATGTCTTGTCATTATTGTTAGTTAACCGACTTGGGGGCTTTTTGTCCTGCCTCTTAACTAGCAATCCCGCCGCATCTTAGCGTCAGCAATGATTCCAAATGCATGGCAGTTCTTCTAAGCACACGCGCTGAGGGAGGCTATCCGTCTCTAGAACCGTTTGTATGTGATGAGTCATACTAAAAAGTTTATTTAAAATGGACAAAATATGGGCAAATATATCTATAATTCATCTAAGTCAAAAGATTGGTCGTTCCAGACGATAACAGATCTTGACAATCTAGCATTCTAAGGACCTAAGATTCTAGTTTGTCTACCGCTCCAGTATAAATTATCGCGAAAGAAGCATCGAGCTATCATAGGGTTGGCTTTGAGGTAGTAGTTCAGAAAATAAGTTATTGTGATGAGACCATCTGTTGCAGTTAATGTCGAGACAGGCAATAGATACAGCGATCAAACAGTTTAGTATTTTCTCCTGTTAACGATTGGGTTAGAGATATGCGGTATCAATCTTATGATGAATATAATGAACTGACTTTCTAATGCAAACTTTTTTCTTTTCTTTGGAAGGGACGCTAGGAGTGTACGCTGGCGGAGGCGGTGTGTAAGCTTCCTTAGGTGGCTGACTCGGCCTTTGCTTGCTGGGGACCTTCGGTTCTTGGTATGGAGTGCGCGGTTGCTCTTTTGGAGGCTTTTGTTGCTGAGGCGAGCGATTACCTGGAGGGCCATAATCAGAGGCACAAGGTTGGTCGGATCTGCCGTACATTTCAGTGTGAAATGCTTCTTGTCCATTGATTGCAAAGCTGTATCCAACTGAAAGATGACAATGTTAGTTCTCTGTGATGCAATGTATTAAGTGTTGCAAACATACTCTGGTTGACATCGGGCTTCAACATATTCGCGCGATGATCTGGCGAGTTATAAAGCTGGCAAGCGGCGTACTTGGCTGCCTCAACAGTATCTCTTATTTTAGGAAAGTAATTGCCAACGGGATCCCGGCATTTTTTTTGCTGCTCAGCATTGGGTGCAATTACATTCATGGCGACATTTTCGCTAGCGGCACCGCCGTAACCATAAGCTTGTGCACGATTCTATTTTCCAATTAAAGGAAGACCGTTCATAGATAAACTGCGTTAGAATAATTAAAGAAGACCTTTCCTATCGCAATTTCCTTCGGTTATGTGGCGGGCCAGCTAGAAAAGAGCACTTACCCCGAAACTGCCATATCTTGTTTCATGACCCATGTCTCTTCTCCTCGACTGTTCATTTGAATGATACTCGGCAGCCTTCTGTAAGTTTTCATTGATGCACACTGGACCGAGCCCATGCTTTGAGCGGTACTGATTGATTAAATCAACATGAGCTCTTACTTCAGGGGAGATGGCCCCCTGTGACCCAACCACAAATAATGCCAGTACGGCAACGATAGAAGCTTTCATAGTTGCAGGAAATTGAAAAGTATCAAATAATTTGACTTGAATGCGGGGGTGTCAAAGTGAGTTGGTCTGAAATGGGGGGATGGCCTAGAAATATTAACACACTAATTTCTAGGTTATTATTGAGGTACAATAGAATGATTAGCGATCACAAAAGGATTTATTTGTTCAGATAGTTTCATTCTGAAGTCGTATTCTCTGAACCCCTTGGTAATGCGCGAATTGCGGTGCGGCAGGTGCATGAATAACCAATTACAGACACGTAGAAAACGGTGTGGTGCTGATTTTTCCGTGCTGAACAGCACAGCACTTGATTTATTCGTGCAGCACCCTTGCTGAATGGAAGCGGCCAAATCTCGACAGATTTAGGTGATCCCTCATGACATCCGCTTTGGTCAATTATATTTGATTGTTTCATAATACCACTTTATTATGAATGCTCGTGATCGGTTGGTCAGCGCACAGTTTCTGTCTGTAAATCTGAATCTGGTAATAGTGGCTGTGAGATTAAGCATTTTTTGAATAACACCAACTAGTCTTTTGGAATAATACTTGAAAAGAATTTCTGCTAATTTATGACAATATGTAAAGTAATCGCCCTCATAATAGCACGTCTGTGAGGTGTAACGTATAAAAAGCTTTAAATATGCTCCTTTAAACAGGATAATCGTTTTCACAGAATGCAGTGCATTCACATGCTGTCTATTATGTTATTGCTTCTACCGGAAAGCCATGGTGTCTAGGCGTCTGGCACTGGATTGACTTAACTGTCGCAGACTAATGACAGGACTGGGACATACATGCGTCAACCCCGGCAATTCTTGTTTCGCTGTGGTAAAACGTTTTTCGTGAGAGAGCACCTCAAAGCTCAATGGAATTCATACTACAGTTTGGCAATTGCGATTTTTGTATGACAAACTGATGTCAGTTCATGAGTCGAAACCTGATGGCATACCTCTACTGTATGAGTCGCTTTACGATTGTTACTTCTAGGCTTTTGAATGTTATGCTTAGGAGCTCTCTTCCGCAAAATATAAAACAGTATATTGCTAGGATCTGAAAATGTTGCGATATTCAAGTAGTCGCAACCTGTGACTTGGCCTTCAAAAGTCGAATGACATATATGGCCATTCCGTTCTTGCACATATTTAGCCACATTAGCCTTCCAATCTTTTAAGGACACAGTGCTTAGGTTATCTGGATTTGTCAACTAAATTGACGTGGTACAGAAGTGATTCAGTCTGAAGTAAATCTGATATTTAGGTCATCAGAATATGTACAATTCATGTTGTACCTCCTTCGTGAGTGATATTACCAATTACCATTATATAAACAACAGTTGCTGTTAAATTAGAAAACTAGAAAAACTTTGCATGCCGATATTGGTAACCCAAAGAATATTGATTGTGTCCCCTCAGACTGGCACACTTTGTTTCTAAGAGCCCCCTATTGTAGGATTATGAGCTATTGTGCAACCACAGACGTGATTGGTCTCCAAGAGGTTGCGATGTGCATCTCAGTCCGCCAAGGAACGTTTGGTCTGCGATATCAAGACCACAGAAATTCCAAGTGAACTCAATTTGCATGCGCTTAGCTGTTGTGTCATGAATAATGAAAGGAACAAAAGGGATATCTCCTCCTGTTCTGGTCTCGTCTGTCCCCGACAACAAGTATAAACTGGTACCAATTAGTCAGTTGCAGAACGTATCCTTACCGCCGTCTTCACTCAAATCAACCCATTCAAACACTGAGTTGAACGACACTCTCGCTAATGAATTCTCGCCTACAAACGTATGGAGTCCTATAGCAAGTCAAGTGTCCCCAAACTTCCCTGACTTATCAATCTCATCCCCGCCGAAGCAACCAACTGTCAAGAACGTTTCGGACGACTTAGACCCGTTCATCGTTTCTCCTGCAAATAAAACGAAAACGACAGATGAATGGGACGACCTCGCCAGACTAGATATGATGTTGGAAGAGAACTTAGAGTCTGAACAATTTGTTCTAGGAAGTGCGGAGCACGATGGAGGTGAGAGAGATAGCTGGCTCATGGAGGTCTTAAATGAAAAGGAGAAGAAGTCGGACTTTTTGAAGAATAATTATGCAATGAACTCGAAAGAAGAAAATGCGGTTGCTCTTCGTAACGACGACGACAATTATATGACTCCTAGAAAGATAGTAAGGCCTCAGCGGAATGAAAGCTTATATTTGGAGCGACCTCAATCTTCCAAACCGACCAACCTCAAAATAACCACATCATTACAGTCCCCAACAAGGCAAACCAATGATGTAAGAAAAGTTTCTCCCCGGTTAATATCCGCCAGTCCAGTTGAAATGAACTTTCCCGCCCGTACTGTATCTCGGACTTCAGCATCAACGGCGATTACTATTCAAACTTTGAAAAGAGAAGAAATTTCACACCCTCCGATATCAAAATATCCCGCTAAATCATCAAGTCGTATAACGACTGACAATATTCGACGAAAGAGTTTATCTGACGCTAAGAATGTACTGAAAAAGGCTACCGCAATGTGGAAGAATAATGGCAAGAAAGTACCGAACCCGCCAACCATGAAAATTGAGCATATTCCGAAATCAAGATCATCCATATCAGTTTTAGCTAATTACAAGGAGCCTTTGTTGGACTTGTCGAGGTTGAAAGGTGGTGAAGTACAAGGAGTTAGTGGTATGCCCCTACGCTCTATGGAATTTTTAAATTTAATTGGGTTGGGTCACTAACTTGCCTCACTTTATAGGTGAAGTTCCTTCAGATGACGCCGATGCTCTGAGCCTTATCAATTCGTATTCTATTCGCGGCGAAGATGGATATCTCACTATAAAATCTGAGGACGAGAATGATACTGAAGCATTTGGTGGAATCGGGATGATCGGTCTACCTTCATCTCGCAAATCCGAAGACCACATAGCGCACGACAAATCAGTCTTAAACAGCGACCATGAAGCTACTGGGTATACTTATCAGGAAATATCATTTCAACCTAAACTATCAAGTCCTCCAAAATTTTCCGAACGCTCATCGTATCCTTCGCCCCCGTCATCTGTGAGTACGCCGTACACGGATTTTATTGGATCTATCAACCAAACGACATTCCATTCGACATCCGTGGATACTCCTTCTCCTGTTAAACCGCTATCTTCGCCTTTATCGAATGCCTCTCGCGAAGCCTTGAAAGCTCAAGCTCTAAACTTACCCCCACCACCACCCCGTACGTCCTCATCATTACATTCTTCCCCACCAAAGCACAATTTACCTCCCGAGCTCAAAAATATCAGCGGCCCACCTACCGTTCAACTTAATTTTTACACTCCACCATTCAGTCGTATCATGGACCCCAACCATCCACATCTCACTCCCTCTTCACCCTCTCCCAACAGAAAACAACCAACTCCATCTTCCCCCTCTCCGACTCCAAAATCACCCTCTTTCCTTGCATTACCTACTGCTTCCTCCTCCAACAGTCTAGCCCGCGCTTCATCATTAGCCGAAATGTTGACAGATATCTTATATTCACCACGCAATTCATCATTTTTCGAAGACTTAACAAGTCAATTAAACTCTGTTGCAGATTCTCAAAGTATTTCAAATCCACCAGATCATATGCATTCATTTTCTTATTCTTCTCCTACCCCAACATCACATTCAAATTCAAAATACTTTGAAAATAATGAGTTCAGTCCAGTTTTTAACCTCGATTTTGGGGTAGAATTGGTCAACTCTCCTTCTGATATTCAATCTACTCAATTTATCACAGAGAACCAGACAAGTCAAGTTCAACGTGAGAAGAATCAGAAAGAAAAAGTAACAAAAGATGAAGCGAAGCAAACTAAATCGATTAAGACTTCAAAGATGGAATTTGAATCAATGATAGATAATATAGATAATCTGATGAAGGAATTGGAGATTGTAGCTACGCATTCAGAAGAGTAAATCGTATTCTGGTGTGATGTTTGAAATTAGATATCATTACCTATTTCTTTTGTATAATTGGAACGTGTTGCTACGTATATATTGCTGATTATCTTTGTGGTATCAATAATTGGTTATAGTAAGAATAAATGATCGTATATAAATGTTATAAATTCATTCAAGAGGGCCTACGGGAGTTGCCATATCTTTTTAAACGTTCATTAAATTGTTTTATACAATAATATTCTCTAAAGAACATTCACCACACGAGTGTGACAACCAAAAAATCCATTTGAGACTCATAGGACAACATTAGTTACACCTAATACGTACTACTTAACCTTATTATTACATGGATGTTGTTTAGCATTTTAAAAGGGACTGTGTAACAAGTTTACAATTTTTCAGCCTTGACACCATCCTTGAAGAAGGTGAAGTAAGGGGTGACACCATCCTAAAGAGAACAACAACAGTCAGTTAATGATATGGGACAGGCAAAGTAAACAAAAAAAAGAGAACGTACTTCTCTGTAGTTAAGAAGAGCAACCATAGCTTCGGGGTCCATGGTTTCACCAACGTAGAATTCATAGTCCTTGAAGTTTTCGAGGATCCTACAAGAGCGGCAAGGTTAATTAGATATTCAATCACGATATAAATCGTTGCCGTTCAACGTCATATAGGAACGGAAAACTAAAATATGATCATACTTCTTGACAATAGTGGTGGCGTTCTTTTCAAAGATGGGGACTCTTTCAGGGTTGGAAGCTTGCAAGTGAGCCTTCAATTTCTTCATGTAACCCTTGATGTAAGTCATATAAGATTTCTTATCGAATGAAGTTTCTTGCAGACGGAAAGAGTAGACGACATTGTTGACGGTTTGGACACCCTCTTCGAGAGCTTCTTCACCTCCTTCGGCAGAAGGGTTGGCACCGATATCGATGTCACCTTCCTTAATTTGGATGGTCTAATATCATGGGATTCGTCAGACAGGATATCCAATGTTTGGTGGTAGTTTTCACATTAAATGGTGCGGCAGCAATGGAAAATATTGGAACGGAAAACCCAACACATACTTTGCACTCAACTTCGAAGATAGCATCATCGATTTCCTTGCAAGGGAAAGCATCAGAGAACAATTCGTCGCCTAAATGATTGAGTATAGAGGTAAGACACTGGCAATACAGAACGTCGAAGCCGAATAAACGAATGTACCGGATAAAACGTCTTTGTACAACAACATTTTGAGTTATTTTTAATCTATCTATTAATGACGGAAAGCGAACGTCGGAGGAACGACACAGCCAAGTCAGTTACGTCTGCCAACACATATGTTCTCTAACCGTTTATCGACCCAAGAACAGAAAGTAAGCGACGACTTACACTTGCGGAAACAAAGTAATATTAGATGCGGGAATTATGATTGGGAAAAAACAACAAACAAGTGGTTAAATTTTTTGAATCACGTGATTAAGCACTATAGCAACGCTGAAGTAATAAGACAAACGTTTCGTTTCGCCGATCTCTGTACGAAATTTATTACTGGCATAATGTCATGTCTACAAAATATGATTTACCAACTCTTCAACCAACCTCGTATTCCACCCCATTCTTCAATTCCGTGATCACAATTATTTTCCCGTCGCAGCTCCATCGCCTTGGGCAACCACTCATGAATCTTTTCTATTCTTGTAGTGGAAGCGGGATGGGTCGACATAAACTCAAGATTGCCTCCTTTTTCGCTCTTTCCCATACGCTTTAAGATGTTATTGATTAGTTTTGCATTGTGTGTCAAACCTCAAGCATAATAAACCAACGGATCATGAAAACTCACCTGCCAAAGTCCAATAGCTTCTCGAGGATCGTAACATGCTTGCGCAGTCAACATAAGACCTATTTCATCAGCTTCAACTTCCTGAAATTATTGAAAAATAATAAAATTCGTTAAATTTCAGAAGAACAGTAGCACAGCCCACGGAATCGTACCATTTTTCGGGAAAAGGGAAGAAGGATACCCAATTCAAGGAACATTCTATTGAAAAATAAAGATGTGTCGAAAACAAAGGAGAGCAAGAATTGCGCCTATCCAATGACTTGGTTAACAAGTACCGCTTCGATTTGTGGGTTAAAAATCCAGCAGCCATACCAGCATCAATACTTTTAACCATGATAGTTTCTCTGATGAATGCCGAGCCACTTGATGTGCAATTTCATGTCCTAGAACCACTGCCAATCCATCCTCATTTTTTACAACCGGTAGAATGCCCTATATATATCGAGTAGTTAGCCGACATCCAGTGATAATGAGCGCCAATATGGAGGTGACAAGACATACCGTAAAAACAAACACTTTTCCGCCAGGCAAGACAAATGCGTTTTGCACCGGAGCGTTGATGACATAAAATGTCATTATTGTTAGTTAACCGACTTGGGGGCTTTTTGTCCTGCCTCTTAACTAGCAATCCCGCCGCATCTTAGCGTCAGCAATGATTCCAAATGCATGGCAGTTCTTCTAAGCACACGCGCTGAGGGAGGCTATCCGTCTCTAGAACCGTTTGTATGTGATGAGTCATACTAAAAAGTTTATTTAAAATGGACAAAATATGGGCAAATATATCTATAATTCATCTAAGTCAAAAGATTGGTCGTTCCAGACGATAACAGATCTTGACAATCTAGCATTCTAAGGACCTAAGATTCTAGTTTGTCTACCGCTCCAGTATAAATTATCGCGAAAGAAGCATCGAGCTATCATAGGGTTGGCTTTGAGGTAGTAGTTCAGAAAATAAGTTATTGTGATGAGACCATCTGTTGCAGTTAATGTCGAGACAGGCAATAGATACAGCGATCAAACAGTTTAGTATTTTCTCCTGTTAACGATTGGGTTAGAGATATGCGGTATCAATCTTATGATGAATATAATGAACTGACTTTCTAATGCAAACTTTTTTCTTTTCTTTGGAAGGGACGCTAGGAGTGTACGCTGGCGGAGGCGGTGTGTAAGCTTCCTTAGGTGGCTGACTCGGCCTTTGCTTGCTGGGGACCTTCGGTTCTTGGTATGGAGTGCGCGGTTGCTCTTTTGGAGGCTTTTGTTGCTGAGGCGAGCGATTACCTGGAGGGCCATAATCAGAGGCACAAGGTTGGTCGGATCTGCCGTACATTTCAGTGTGAAATGCTTCTTGTCCATTGATTGCAAAGCTGTATCCAACTGAAAGATGACAATGTTAGTTCTCTGTGATGCAATGTATTAAGTGTTGCAAACATACTCTGGTTGACATCGGGCTTCAACATATTCGCGCGATGATCTGGCGAGTTATAAAGCTGGCAAGCGGCGTACTTGGCTGCCTCAACAGTATCTCTTATTTTAGGAAAGTAATTGCCAACGGGATCCCGGCATTTTTTTTGCTGCTCAGCATTGGGTGCAATTACATTCATGGCGACATTTTCGCTAGCGGCACCGCCGTAACCATAAGCTTGTGCACGATTCTATTTTCCAATTAAAGGAAGACCGTTCATAGATAAACTGCGTTAGAATAATTAAAGAAGACCTTTCCTATCGCAATTTCCTTCGGTTATGTGGCGGGCCAGCTAGAAAAGAGCACTTACCCCGAAACTGCCATATCTTGTTTCATGACCCATGTCTCTTCTCCTCGACTGTTCATTTGAATGATACTCGGCAGCCTTCTGTAAGTTTTCATTGATGCACACTGGACCGAGCCCATGCTTTGAGCGGTACTGATTGATTAAATCAACATGAGCTCTTACTTCAGGGGAGATGGCCCCCTGTGACCCAACCACAAATAATGCCAGTACGGCAACGATAGAAGCTTTCATAGTTGCAGGAAATTGAAAAGTATCAAATAATTTGACTTGAATGCGGGGGTGTCAAAGTGAGTTGGTCTGAAATGGGGGGATGGCCTAGAAATATTAACACACTAATTTCTAGGTTATTATTGAGGTACAATAGAATGATTAGCGATCACAAAAGGATTTATTTGTTCAGATAGTTTCATTCTGAAGTCGTATTCTCTGAACCCCTTGGTAATGCGCGAATTGCGGTGCGGCAGGTGCATGAATAACCAATTACAGACACGTAGAAAACGGTGTGGTGCTGATTTTTCCGTGCTGAACAGCACAGCACTTGATTTATTCGTGCAGCACCCTTGCTGAATGGAAGCGGCCAAATCTCGACAGATTTAGGTGATCCCTCATGACATCCGCTTTGGTCAATTATATTTGATTGTTTCATAATACCACTTTATTATGAATGCTCGTGATCGGTTGGTCAGCGCACAGTTTCTGTCTGTAAATCTGAATCTGGTAATAGTGGCTGTGAGATTAAGCATTTTTTGAATAACACCAACTAGTCTTTTGGAATAATACTTGAAAAGAATTTCTGCTAATTTATGACAATATGTAAAGTAATCGCCCTCATAATAGCACGTCTGTGAGGTGTAACGTATAAAAAGCTTTAAATATGCTCCTTTAAACAGGATAATCGTTTTCACAGAATGCAGTGCATTCACATGCTGTCTATTATGTTATTGCTTCTACCGGAAAGCCATGGTGTCTAGGCGTCTGGCACTGGATTGACTTAACTGTCGCAGACTAATGACAGGACTGGGACATACATGCGTCAACCCCGGCAATTCTTGTTTCGCTGTGGTAAAACGTTTTTCGTGAGAGAGCACCTCAAAGCTCAATGGAATTCATACTACAGTTTGGCAATTGCGATTTTTGTATGACAAACTGATGTCAGTTCATGAGTCGAAACCTGATGGCATACCTCTACTGTATGAGTCGCTTTACGATTGTTACTTCTAGGCTTTTGAATGTTATGCTTAGGAGCTCTCTTCCGCAAAATATAAAACAGTATATTGCTAGGATCTGAAAATGTTGCGATATTCAAGTAGTCGCAACCTGTGACTTGGCCTTCAAAAGTCGAATGACATATATGGCCATTCCGTTCTTGCACATATTTAGCCACATTAGCCTTCCAATCTTTTAAGGACACAGTGCTTAGGTTATCTGGATTTGTCAACTAAATTGACGTGGTACAGAAGTGATTCAGTCTGAAGTAAATCTGATATTTAGGTCATCAGAATATGTACAATTCATGTTGTACCTCCTTCGTGAGTGATATTACCAATTACCATTATATAAACAACAGTTGCTGTTAAATTAGAAAACTAGAAAAACTTTGCATGCCGATATTGGTAACCCAAAGAATATTGATTGTGTCCCCTCAGACTGGCACACTTTGTTTCTAAGAGCCCCCTATTGTAGGATTATGAGCTATTGTGCAACCACAGACGTGATTGGTCTCCAAGAGGTTGCGATGTGCATCTCAGTCCGCCAAGGAACGTTTGGTCTGCGATATCAAGACCACAGAAATTCCAAGTGAACTCAATTTGCATGCGCTTAGCTGTTGTGTCATGAATAATGAAAGGAACAAAAGGGATATCTCCTCCTGTTCTGGTCTCGTCTGTCCCCGACAACAAGTATAAACTGGTACCAATTAGTCAGTTGCAGAACGTATCCTTACCGCCGTCTTCACTCAAATCAACCCATTCAAACACTGAGTTGAACGACACTCTCGCTAATGAATTCTCGCCTACAAACGTATGGAGTCCTATAGCAAGTCAAGTGTCCCCAAACTTCCCTGACTTATCAATCTCATCCCCGCCGAAGCAACCAACTGTCAAGAACGTTTCGGACGACTTAGACCCGTTCATCGTTTCTCCTGCAAATAAAACGAAAACGACAGATGAATGGGACGACCTCGCCAGACTAGATATGATGTTGGAAGAGAACTTAGAGTCTGAACAATTTGTTCTAGGAAGTGCGGAGCACGATGGAGGTGAGAGAGATAGCTGGCTCATGGAGGTCTTAAATGAAAAGGAGAAGAAGTCGGACTTTTTGAAGAATAATTATGCAATGAACTCGAAAGAAGAAAATGCGGTTGCTCTTCGTAACGACGACGACAATTATATGACTCCTAGAAAGATAGTAAGGCCTCAGCGGAATGAAAGCTTATATTTGGAGCGACCTCAATCTTCCAAACCGACCAACCTCAAAATAACCACATCATTACAGTCCCCAACAAGGCAAACCAATGATGTAAGAAAAGTTTCTCCCCGGTTAATATCCGCCAGTCCAGTTGAAATGAACTTTCCCGCCCGTACTGTATCTCGGACTTCAGCATCAACGGCGATTACTATTCAAACTTTGAAAAGAGAAGAAATTTCACACCCTCCGATATCAAAATATCCCGCTAAATCATCAAGTCGTATAACGACTGACAATATTCGACGAAAGAGTTTATCTGACGCTAAGAATGTACTGAAAAAGGCTACCGCAATGTGGAAGAATAATGGCAAGAAAGTACCGAACCCGCCAACCATGAAAATTGAGCATATTCCGAAATCAAGATCATCCATATCAGTTTTAGCTAATTACAAGGAGCCTTTGTTGGACTTGTCGAGGTTGAAAGGTGGTGAAGTACAAGGAGTTAGTGGTATGCCCCTACGCTCTATGGAATTTTTAAATTTAATTGGGTTGGGTCACTAACTTGCCTCACTTTATAGGTGAAGTTCCTTCAGATGACGCCGATGCTCTGAGCCTTATCAATTCGTATTCTATTCGCGGCGAAGATGGATATCTCACTATAAAATCTGAGGACGAGAATGATACTGAAGCATTTGGTGGAATCGGGATGATCGGTCTACCTTCATCTCGCAAATCCGAAGACCACATAGCGCACGACAAATCAGTCTTAAACAGCGACCATGAAGCTACTGGGTATACTTATCAGGAAATATCATTTCAACCTAAACTATCAAGTCCTCCAAAATTTTCCGAACGCTCATCGTATCCTTCGCCCCCGTCATCTGTGAGTACGCCGTACACGGATTTTATTGGATCTATCAACCAAACGACATTCCATTCGACATCCGTGGATACTCCTTCTCCTGTTAAACCGCTATCTTCGCCTTTATCGAATGCCTCTCGCGAAGCCTTGAAAGCTCAAGCTCTAAACTTACCCCCACCACCACCCCGTACGTCCTCATCATTACATTCTTCCCCACCAAAGCACAATTTACCTCCCGAGCTCAAAAATATCAGCGGCCCACCTACCGTTCAACTTAATTTTTACACTCCACCATTCAGTCGTATCATGGACCCCAACCATCCACATCTCACTCCCTCTTCACCCTCTCCCAACAGAAAACAACCAACTCCATCTTCCCCCTCTCCGACTCCAAAATCACCCTCTTTCCTTGCATTACCTACTGCTTCCTCCTCCAACAGTCTAGCCCGCGCTTCATCATTAGCCGAAATGTTGACAGATATCTTATATTCACCACGCAATTCATCATTTTTCGAAGACTTAACAAGTCAATTAAACTCTGTTGCAGATTCTCAAAGTATTTCAAATCCACCAGATCATATGCATTCATTTTCTTATTCTTCTCCTACCCCAACATCACATTCAAATTCAAAATACTTTGAAAATAATGAGTTCAGTCCAGTTTTTAACCTCGATTTTGGGGTAGAATTGGTCAACTCTCCTTCTGATATTCAATCTACTCAATTTATCACAGAGAACCAGACAAGTCAAGTTCAACGTGAGAAGAATCAGAAAGAAAAAGTAACAAAAGATGAAGCGAAGCAAACTAAATCGATTAAGACTTCAAAGATGGAATTTGAATCAATGATAGATAATATAGATAATCTGATGAAGGAATTGGAGATTGTAGCTACGCATTCAGAAGAGTAAATCGTATTCTGGTGTGATGTTTGAAATTAGATATCATTACCTATTTCTTTTGTATAATTGGAACGTGTTGCTACGTATATATTGCTGATTATCTTTGTGGTATCAATAATTGGTTATAGTAAGAATAAATGATCGTATATAAATGTTATAAATTCATTCAAGAGGGCCTACGGGAGTTGCCATATCTTTTTAAACGTTCATTAAATTGTTTTATACAATAATATTCTCTAAAGAACATTCACCACACGAGTGTGACAACCAAAAAATCCATTTGAGACTCATAGGACAACATTAGTTACACCTAATACGTACTACTTAACCTTATTATTACATGGATGTTGTTTAGCATTTTAAAAGGGACTGTGTAACAAGTTTACAATTTTTCAGCCTTGACACCATCCTTGAAGAAGGTGAAGTAAGGGGTGACACCATCCTAAAGAGAACAACAACAGTCAGTTAATGATATGGGACAGGCAAAGTAAACAAAAAAAAGAGAACGTACTTCTCTGTAGTTAAGAAGAGCAACCATAGCTTCGGGGTCCATGGTTTCACCAACGTAGAATTCATAGTCCTTGAAGTTTTCGAGGATCCTACAAGAGCGGCAAGGTTAATTAGATATTCAATCACGATATAAATCGTTGCCGTTCAACGTCATATAGGAACGGAAAACTAAAATATGATCATACTTCTTGACAATAGTGGTGGCGTTCTTTTCAAAGATGGGGACTCTTTCAGGGTTGGAAGCTTGCAAGTGAGCCTTCAATTTCTTCATGTAACCCTTGATGTAAGTCATATAAGATTTCTTATCGAATGAAGTTTCTTGCAGACGGAAAGAGTAGACGACATTGTTGACGGTTTGGACACCCTCTTCGAGAGCTTCTTCACCTCCTTCGGCAGAAGGGTTGGCACCGATATCGATGTCACCTTCCTTAATTTGGATGGTCTAATATCATGGGATTCGTCAGACAGGATATCCAATGTTTGGTGGTAGTTTTCACATTAAATGGTGCGGCAGCAATGGAAAATATTGGAACGGAAAACCCAACACATACTTTGCACTCAACTTCGAAGATAGCATCATCGATTTCCTTGCAAGGGAAAGCATCAGAGAACAATTCGTCGCCTAAATGATTGAGTATAGAGGTAAGACACTGGCAATACAGAACGTCGAAGCCGAATAAACGAATGTACCGGATAAAACGTCTTTGTACAACAACATTTTGAGTTATTTTTAATCTATCTATTAATGACGGAAAGCGAACGTCGGAGGAACGACACAGCCAAGTCAGTTACGTCTGCCAACACATATGTTCTCTAACCGTTTATCGACCCAAGAACAGAAAGTAAGCGACGACTTACACTTGCGGAAACAAAGTAATATTAGATGCGGGAATTATGATTGGGAAAAAACAACAAACAAGTGGTTAAATTTTTTGAATCACGTGATTAAGCACTATAGCAACGCTGAAGTAATAAGACAAACGTTTCGTTTCGCCGATCTCTGTACGAAATTTATTACTGGCATAATGTCATGTCTACAAAATATGATTTACCAACTCTTCAACCAACCTCGTATTCCACCCCATTCTTCAATTCCGTGATCACAATTATTTTCCCGTCGCAGCTCCATCGCCTTGGGCAACCACTCATGAATCTTTTCTATTCTTGTAGTGGAAGCGGGATGGGTCGACATAAACTCAAGATTGCCTCCTTTTTCGCTCTTTCCCATACGCTTTAAGATGTTATTGATTAGTTTTGCATTGTGTGTCAAACCTCAAGCATAATAAACCAACGGATCATGAAAACTCACCTGCCAAAGTCCAATAGCTTCTCGAGGATCGTAACATGCTTGCGCAGTCAACATAAGACCTATTTCATCAGCTTCAACTTCCTGAAATTATTGAAAAATAATAAAATTCGTTAAATTTCAGAAGAACAGTAGCACAGCCCACGGAATCGTACCATTTTTCGGGAAAAGGGAAGAAGGATACCCAATTCAAGGAACATTCTATTGAAAAATAAAGATGTGTCGAAAACAAAGGAGAGCAAGAATTGCGCCTATCCAATGACTTGGTTAACAAGTACCGCTTCGATTTGTGGGTTAAAAATCCAGCAGCCATACCAGCATCAATACTTTTAACCATGATAGTTTCTCTGATGAATGCCGAGCCACTTGATGTGCAATTTCATGTCCTAGAACCACTGCCAATCCATCCTCATTTTTTACAACCGGTAGAATGCCCTATATATATCGAGTAGTTAGCCGACATCCAGTGATAATGAGCGCCAATATGGAGGTGACAAGACATACCGTAAAAACAAACACTTTTCCGCCAGGCAAGACAAATGCGTTTTGCACCGGAGCGTTGATGACATAAAATTCCCAATCCATACTACCCATTCCTGCGGCTGCAACGAGGCATCAGATCGAGAAAAGGGGAACTACCGGAAATGCCACTATAAAGGTGTACGAACCTTGGATAATGCGCGAGGCTACAGTTCTCACCATCACAGAATACTTCTCGGTAGGAGGGGTTAATATACAACCTTTACAATACAAGAGGTTGCGCGACTCACCGGATGTGTTGGTGGCAGTACTTGTCGTCCGTATTGCGCCATGATTTCATTAAAAGCCTGTTTGCCCATCGTTTTCTCTTGATGTTCAGATACATCGATAAACCTGCGTCTTCCTACACATCATGTAGAAGCCGATGATTACTCACATAATCCACGCAATAAGTCATCGATAAAGTACCGATTACCTGATATGGGGACTTTTTCCAAATGCGAAACGTAATATAAAGTGCCAGCACCCGCTATACCACCCATAATGTAATGATTCCGCCTTTGCGTGTACCATGGCTGGTGGTCTTGAAAATATCTATAGCTTTGCCTGTGTCGAAATCGTATCTGAAAAAATAAAAATGGGGAGGTGACTCGGTGTCTCGGAGATTGACGATTTAGAGTGAGTTTGGCGGTTTGCACATTCGCGAAGGGACGATGAGAGTATTGTCTGATTGAGCGGTACAAGGTGGACACAGATAGTGATTTTGGCGGGGAGGTGCGGTGCAACGCAATGAAAGCGGGTGCGTTTGCGAGTCGAGGCAATGATTTGGAGACTGAAGGGACATGTCGCCAAAGTGTAGAGCGGAGGACTCTGTGCATTGCTGGATGAAGGAGTGCAGCAGAGGGAGTGTGTATCTATGTGCTCAGGGAATGCAGGAGAGGACAGCACTCTGTATATGTGACGGAGAGTGTGTGTGCGATATAATTTAAAAGTCCAGAGTGTCGTAAGGATGCGCACCGCAGTGAATTATCACCGGCCGCGCCGCGCAGTAAGCGAAGCGACTGCAGTAAGCATTCGGCCGGCCTCTCCTCCAAATTCAGTCCATCTTTGCTCCGTCATTCGTACCTTAATACTTTGCTCTTTCTTCCACTTCCGTCGTATCTATATCGCATCGCAGATTGTGGGTGTAATTTCTCTACCGACCCTCCTTTTTCTCTCGGCCCTCTACCCCCACAGCGACCCTTCATGTCTCCGCATATGTGATTCCGCTCGCCCGCTCTGTTTCAGTTTTTATTGCTTATTTCAGTATCTGCCTCTCAATCCTCAATCCTCATCCCTGGGCATTCCCCGCCCAACCGAAATTTCTTTTTCTTTAGAGTATATAGAATTTAGATTATAGACATTCATACAATAGAGAACCCTAATCCTCATGTCGGAGCCATATCCGCTGAGTTCTCCGACAAAGTCAATCCTCAGATATCAGGATCCAGACGATATCGATGCACAATCCAAATTATCAAGATCTTCAAGCTCCGAACATGAATCATTGAGAACCCTCTACTTTGACGACAACCATCGATATTCTGTAGTATCAGTGTTGAAGAAGAACAATGGAGCAGTCCTAAGTCATGACGGAGTGATCTACACTGAAGGCGAATCCCTGCCTGAAATTCCACAGACAGTCAACAATGATGAAGCAAAGAGACAGAGTGATAGGAAAAAATCAATGTGGTTGGGTGCATCAATTGGAATCTTTTGGTTCTTGGTTGCCCTCGGAATTATTTTGTACTTTCTGCTAAGGCCGGCTCCAACTTCGGTACGTTTTCGTCATATCGTTTTTTCCGTTTTCTAAATGCGTTACTAATTATTCTTGAAACCAGACAACACAGTCATCACAAAATAATTTTTGTACCAACTCGAGTTGCGTCAGTCTTGGACAGTTTTTTCTGGATCGGATTGATACCTCAGTCTCTCCTTGTTCTAGCTTTTATGACTTTGCCTGCGGAAATTATCTAAAAAATCATAAGAATTTGCCAGACGACGTTTCCACTATGTCTACCTTCACCGAAGTCACATCAAATGTACAAAATGCAATACTAGAGATTCTGCAGTCTCCGTATTCTGGAAGTCAAGATGATGTCGCCGAAAGAGAAAATTTTGACAAAGTCCAGAAATGGTACAAAGCCTGCTTAAATGAAGAGATTTCAAACAACTCTACTATACGGTCCTTGACTCCTTACATCAATTCCATCAATTCGACCTCGCTCGGGCGATCTCCAAACGAGGCTGGGTTTCTCACCAACTTAACTACATACCTACATACATTGAATGTCGATTTTCTGTTCACACGGTCAATTAAATCTGCTATAGGAGATCCGTCCAAATATTCTCTTCATTTCAACCAAGGCGGCATCGGCATGAATATTGAGTTTTATTTGAATGCGACGAGATCTGCTAATTACAAACTATTCATTCAAGAGATGTTTGTAATTCTGAATGTGACCTCGAATGAGACTCTCGCTCGTCAGTTAGCCGACAACGTATTCCGGATAGAAGAGAAATTGGCTAATATCAGTTCAATGACGTCGGAGTTGAGAGGCAACACTGTCAGTCAATCCAACTCTTCGTCTACTACTTCAGCTCCCAGCATAACAACTTTGACGCTTTCATCATTATCCGACAAATTATCACCAGTTATTACACTCTCCCGATATCTGACGGCACTCAATATATCGGCGTCTAATACATCGGTTGAAGTGATTATTGATTCTCCTTTATTTTTTGAGGCCCTTGCAAACGCAACAAAAGATATAAGTCACGAATCGTGGAAACAGTACGCTGTTTGGCGATTTATATCGAAATATATGCCCTATTTTGGCGAAAGGTATCTTCAGCCTCAGCGTGAGTGGAAACGACGGACGACTGGATTATTTCGCATGGAAAGTCGCACTACAACTTGTATTCGTAGTGGTACGTGTATTTTCAAGACTTCTTCTCGTGATGACTGGGCTAACTGATCCGTTGACAATATAGCCGACAACCACTTTGGACGACATCTTACACTTCCATTTCTCCGCCGGCTACCACCAGACACTATCCCCACTGCCAAATTACTTTTGAACTCTTTAACCTCTGTAGTGTCGTCGAACTTGCCGTCCTTTTTCGATCAACAGTCTCGTGATTTTGCATTGGAAAAGCTGAAGAATCTAAATATCCAACTGGGCTATGATGATCGATGGCTAAACGCATCGTGGGTAAGAGAATGGAGTATTAACATGAATGTTGAGGCCAATGGAAATGCGTTGGATTATTTGAGTGCAGGCATTGCTTGGCAGAAAGCGATGGCCGAGAAAGAATCAAAAAAGTGGGGTGAAGCTGTAGATACCAACGAGTGGACAATTAGGTACGTTCAAAGATATTACATGCTGTGTGATACCTCCGGAAAGCGACTAATAGCGCTCTCATCTTTTCAGTTCCCAAACCGTAAATACCTTCTATTCACCTCCGCAACACACTCTTACACTGCCTCTCGCTCTTCTCGTTCCTCCGATATTCTCCCCGCATTACCCAATTACACATAATCTGGGCACGCTTGGTTCCTTCCTTGCACACGAACTGACCCATCTATTTGACACCAGAGGGCGTCTATATGATTCAAATGGCAAATTCAACCCTGCTGGATGGATATCATCCGACGCCAAGTCACAAGTTGAAAGTCGGGAAAGTTGTTTCGTAAGCGACTATTGGAAATGGTTTTACAACGGCACTCGAGTAGAAGATGGAGATTTGCGTCAGAAAATAGAAAGGATTCGATCTGGTGCGTTTGGTTCCAACGAAACAGAGTCGCGTCAACTACTGGTAGAGTTGGGACTTGCAGGAGTGGTCAACGGAAACTTGACGTAAGATTGATCAATTTTTCCTCGTTTCTTGTTTGCCCTCTAAATTTAACACTTTCCCTCCCAGCCTCGCCGAAAATCTAGCAGATCACGGAGGATTAGCCTTCTCGCGTATAGCGCTTACGTCTGTTCTCTACCCCTCACTCCCTCCAACTTCTCTCGCATCTCAAAACGAAATACCAAACCCTTCGACACCTGTAATTTCTTTACCGCTTGAGCGATCTTTTTCACCCATGCAACAATACTACCTCTCCTGGGGTAGTAGTTGGTGTGCCTCTGTTCGAAAAGAGGAAAGCGCACGTGCAGTAATGAGCGATTCGCATGCTCCGTACAGGTTACGAGTTCAAGAAGTGGTCAAGAACGATGCGATGTTTGATAAAGTTTGGGGTTGTTCAGCTAAACGAGAAGAAAAGTGTAATCTCTGGGACATTCTCTGATTCCATTGATTTCATTGATTCACTGGTGTTCATTGATAGGAGTAGTTTAATTAGATTTAACATTCTTTAATTGATGACTGTTATCCTGGTTGTATCTGAAATTTAAAATGCCAATATTTATTTGTAGAGCGTAGAGTCGTAGACTGAGGGTGCGGAATGTGTGTGTGGTGTCATTTGCATTTGCTGCATTGTTAGATCACCCAGTAATGATTGTATACCTTAAAATATTATTTTATAATGAGCGCAGCGCTAGAATACTATTCGGAAATAAACAACACCATATGTTTGATATATATCTTTGATAATTCTCTATTGCATTCCACTCATCAATGATATTATGATGTGAATCTCGTAACGCTCAGGGAGCGGTGTTAATGCGGCGTTTCAATGGAAGGGACACACCGATGCGTCGATGCTCCCTTTCCGGCCATAAAGATTAAGAGATATCCACTCTCCGGGTTTGTACTTTGTAGTGATCATTATCGATCGGTATCCAGCATCCACTCACCGGTTGACAACAGCGTAATTTAGAGCCGGGACACATTCCATCCTCTATAGACAATTTGGTTGCCTGAAATCAGCAACAATCCACAGACATGGAATCTCCACCACCTTCACCCACTCGTCAATTCACGGCGTTCTTATTGAAAGACAAAGAACAAACAAATCCACTCGTCATTCCGACATCATCATTGTCCAATTTCGAAGAAGTAACACTCAGAATCGGCAAACATTTCGCGATTGACCCTAAAAATGGACGGTTAACGTTATGCGATAAATCTGGGACACTCATTAACAACATCAACCAATTACAACAATCCGAAATTGTATCGGTCGAGTTTACTGGTCTTCGTAAAATTCCTGGTCCGGTGAGTCTTCTTTTTGAATAAAAAACCTGAAATTCTCTCTCTGGTCGTCGCCAAAGGCTGACTTGGTGGTTCTCGATGTGTAGAAACCGCAACCTATATTTGGAAATTTACTACAATTGCTAAAAGAGGATAGATACGAACAAGGTTTAAAATGGTTTGAAGAATTTGGGCCGGTTTTTAGACTACATTTCTTTCATGTTAGTCAATACGATACGAATGATCCCGAAATTTGTAAATTCGTTATCGAAAGTCCATTGTTCACAAAAAAAGTAGAATGGCCATTATCCGAGATTAAAGATATCGGGGGTAACTATCAATTACCGTCATTCTTTCAGAAACCAAATATTTATTGACATGATCGGTCTAGGTGACGGACTTTTCACCTCCGACACAGACCAAGTAGAATGGGCTAAAGGTACGAGCGAGGATCTCGTGTCTTTCTGTGGTGCAGTTTCCGGTACGATAGATTAATCTCTTAATCGACCTTTCATAGCGCACAAAATATTGCTTCCAGCGTTTAGTGGGAAAGCTATTAAAGGGTTTATTCCTGATATGTCGAATTTGTGTTTGAAGTTGGTGAAAGTGTTTGAAAAGATGGGTGACGGTGCACAAATCGATGTACAAGATTGGATGACTAGAATCAGTGAGTGTTTTATTGTCATTTTTATTGATGAAATAGTGTTAATTTATCATTCGATTGTATTTGCATTGATTAGCATTTCAAACCATCGGTCATTGTGGTTTCAGTTACGATTTTCAATTGTTGGATGTTAACGCTCCCAAACATCCATTCGTAAGTGTCTTCACTACTTCTATAATATTGTGTCTGTCGAGCTAAATATTTTCTGTAGATTGATGCAATGAATTTCTGTTTACGAGAAGCGTTAAATCGAATGTTTAAAGGCAAATATTGGAAGAAATTACCTATCCCAGCGAACCGAAAATTTCGTGACTCCATGAACTTTATGAACAGCGCTGTTGATGAAGTGATTATTGAACGTCGAAAACATCCGGAAACAAAAAAAGAAGATTTATTGGATTTTATGTTGAACGCTAAAGATCAGAATGGTGAGACTTTGAGTGATCTGAATGTGAGAGAACAAACCTTGACGTTCTTGATTGCTGGTAATTATGCGTGATTTTAATTTTGTTCGATGATTTACAACTAGTTATTCGAAACAGTGCACTTATATTATGTATCTTCTAGGTCATGAAACCACGAGTAACCTGCTTTCTTGGGCCCTTTATTATTTGCACCAAAATCCCGAGGTAGAGTCGCGTCTTGTGAAGGAATTGTACAATGGTACGTTCGTCTATCTTCATCTCCTCGACACAATTTCGTCATCAATGATGCTAATTCTATATTGAAGTCCTCGGAGACGATATATCTATATGTCCGACACCACAGAAGATTGCAGAACTGAAATATCTGCATCAAGTAATCAAAGAGACACTTCGAATGCGTCCTCCTGTCCCATTTATTGATAAATATTGCAAAGAAACGGTAGTAGTACCTGGTGGATATTCCATCGAAGCTGGAAAAGTTGTTTCAATATCTGTAAATGGTCTCCATCAAAATAAGTCTATTTGGGGAGAAACACCGGACAAGTTCAACCCGGATCACTTTTTACCAGAGAATGAAGCCAAGAGAAGTTTCTATACATGGCTTCCATTCGGAGCTGGTAATCGGGCCTGCATTGGTATGGCTTTTGCAATTCAAGAAGCAAAAATTGTATTGGTATGTTTGAATTGCTTTTACCGCTTAATGAGATTGAATTTTAACTTATATAGTATACTGCCGCGTATAGGCAACACTGTTAAGACGATACTCCTTCCGACTTGTCGGCGAGGGCCCTGTCAAAGTTGGTTCGTAACATTCATTGTCATTGTCATCTTCGCCGTTATGATCCTTACATGTTATTGTAGATGTCCAAGCGCTCACTATGCGACCAAACGACTTCAAAATGAGTGTTCATTTACGTCCTGGAATGGGTGAAATTAATTCGTTACTTTCACCGATAGTGAAAACCACTCGCATAGAAAACCAATTAACAGCATCATCAATGAAGTTGCACGTTTCAGAAAAAATGCCGCCAGTGATTATTCTGTATGGATCTAACATGGGAGCGTCGGAAAGTTACGCAAAAGATATGGTCAGTCTTGTGATAGCAATGGGGTTCCCCATGATATCATCGTATCCACTGGATGAATGGGATATATTGAAATCAAAACAAACTGAACCGGTTAGAGTGAATGGCCAGATTCCCCTGGTTATTATTATCACCAGGTACTTACATCACCATATCATTTCGTTGTTCGTTCAAATCTAACCTTTGTGAATTGCAGCACTTACAACGGAAATCCCCCTGATAATGCCATGAAATTTGACAAATGGATTAGTCAAAACTGGGAGAACGCTAAACCGTTTCAAGATGTTAGATTTACAGTTTTTGGATGTGGTAATATTCAATGGAACAGAACATTTCAAGCGTTCCCTAAGAAAGTCGCCGATAAACTAGGTAAGTTGTACATGTCCTGGATAATTAATATATCGATGGTACTGATGGTTTCTATGTAATAGCTGCGCTTGGTGGAGATGTGTTTTTTGAGTATGGTGAGGGTGATGCTAATCAAGATTTAGACGGTAAGTAAAATTTGTGTTTGAAAATGTTGCTTCATACTTCTAACGATACATGCGTTATTTAGAGGCGTTTTCCGGTTTGTAATAAGGCTATGACTATCTTTCCTCTAGAAATGAAAACATGACATTTGTTTGCAATTTAGAATGGAAATTTCGGTTTTTCGGATTCGCCCAATCGATGTTTGGATCTTCAACCAAACTAGCGACAAAACCAAAATTAGCTATCATTTCCAACCCAGAAGTAGCAGTATTATCACACAAAAGCGAATCCAAACCGCATTCAGGCGCCGTCTTGAAAGGACGAAAGGATTTGGTGCCTGAGACTGATGGCCGACATGTTATCCATGTTGAAATCGAAATACCAGAGAATGGTGTGACATATCGTCACGGCGACCATTTCGAAATTATGCCTCAAAACGATCCAGTTTTAGTGGACGCTTTGGCGAAAAGATTTGGTTTGGACTTGGATCAAGTCGTTCAGGTAAAGGGTCAATGGCAGTTTTAGATAGTCGTTTAAAAGTTGATTTGAATTTAACTAACTACTATGATTTAATGATAAACAGTTCAACAGCATTGACGGGAGTCTTAATGTCAATTCTAGGAGTGTCGCTGCTTTCATCACCTGTCCCATGACCGTACGTATGACTCTTGAATCTCACCGACAGTCTTGACATTTTTTAATTGTTTTCTCGCTATAGATCGGATATATCCTAACAAACCTGGCTGATTTGCAAGGGCCTCCATCGAAAGCACTAATTCATACACTCATTGATAACTGTAGTGATCAGACAATCAAAGATAGTTTAGAAAACGTCTCCAACAACTCAGCAGAGTCCAACGCTCTCCTCACTCATCCTGTCTTCTCAAAATGCAGAACTGTAGTTGATTTATTAGAGGCGTTCCCGGATGTTAATATTCCACTCGACTCCCTGTTACATTCTTTAAATCGATTGTCACCGAGACGATACTCAATCGCCAATAGTCCGTTGGCCAACCCTAGGTTGATATCATTATGCGTGAATGTCGTGCATGATGTACATTCCGTTACAGGGAAATCATATTTAGGGTTGTCGTCGGGTTACTTATCACGATTACCACTTTCTTCGCCGTTGAAAGGTGCAGTTCGAGGGTGCAGCTCAACATTTAAATTACCTGATGATCCATCGATGCCTATTATTCTTGTTAGTATTGTTTTACATTGGATGTTTTCATTGAAAAATGATTATCGCTGATTTCTCTTCAATGTCAATAGATCTCGTCTGGAACCGGTTTCGCACCTTTCCGTAGTTTCTTACAAGAACGAGCATTCAAGAATTTAGTGTGCAAAACCAAAGGTGGAGTAGCAACCACACATGTGTACTTTGGTTGTCGTAATGAAAATGAGTATTTGTATAAAGACGAAATAATGAATTGGAAGGATACTGGGATTATCTCTGAAGTTCGTGTGGCATTCTCGGTATGTACATTTGCAGGTTTAAGTTCTTTACTGTTTGCTGTGATCCTAACTATTACTTTAGCGACAGCAAGACGCGACGAAACAGTATGTCCAAGATAAAATTCAACAACACCGTGAAGAAATTTGGACATTGGTTCATAAAGAACATGCTCGTGTTTTTATTTGCGGATCATCCAGTATGCGAAAAGAACTTCTCGAGATGATGAGACAGATTGCAGTAGAAATTGGAGGGTTAACTGTCGACGCTTCTACCGAGTATTTTGATAAACTAGCTCAGGATGGTATTTATAATGAAGATATTTGGATCTAGAGATATATTGAATAAATGATTTCGTATATCAGGACAATAGATTTTCTGTTATTACAGTTTAAATATTACATTCATGCTAACCATGACTGAACTTCTCTCATGACTGGACGCTTTTCTTCTTCCTCGTCAACCATTCTTGTTACCAGTTCTTTTAAGTTATCTGTGAGTTCTATCATTCGATTTTCTATCGCCTTCTGATCTTCCACTTGAACAATACTTTCCCTACTTTCTAAGTCACCTCCACTGGTACCATCCAAATCCGGGCTGTCGTTCGCTTCTTGCAAACCCTCAACTTTACCATCTTCGGCATTTGCGCCCTCAGCTTCTGTATTGCTAATCGGTGATGCTTCATCTGTAATTTCCTCGGAAATTTGTACATCCTTCGAATCATCCTTCGGTACTACTTTTTCACCTTCTTTCGATTTGTCTTCACCTCTAACACTGCCGTCAGAGTCACGTCTGAGAGGTATCTCAAACTCAGCATTTTTCCAGGATTCAACGATAGCAGCGCCTAACATTTCTGGATTCATAGTTTGCCTGTATAATCCCTTCAAATCGGCTGTCGACTTGGACGTTGCAGTTGACTGCAATTTACTGCTGTCACCGGTGGACGGATGATAACTGAATCTGCTCTTAGGGTTACTTTGCGCTCGAGGACGAGACTTCGTACGGAGAAGCTGAGTCGGGATAAACTGAGGTCCGGTCATCAATGGATCAGACGATATTTGAGATCTTGTTGTATTGGTTGAAGTTGGGTCAGGGTGGGGAAAGTGGTCGGGGAAAGACGTTGAACGATTTGCGTGTGTTATTTGAGTGGGGTCTTGAGAAGACGACTTTGGTGGCAGATCAATCGGCGGTAATTGTTTCTCGGGTAAAGATGATCCACGGCTCGGGATATCGTCTTGCGTGGAAGATGTAGATAATTCAGTCACCTTTTCCGGCTCTAGTTCAACAGGGGAGGAGGTTTCCAGTGGTGACGTGGGTGCATTGGGTAGAGGAGGAAGAGGGGCGGCTGGGCGCGCAAATTCAGGATTTGTTGCGGCATATTGGGAAGCGCGTTTTTGTTGTATTGTATGTAGTATCTGAATAGAGTGCTGACGACGAAGACGAGCCGATGATTTCACTTTTTCAAATGACGGAGGGCGTGTAGATTCCGATCCGGAGTTACTTTCGGTACTGCTCTCAGTTTCTGATAGCGCTGATATCTTCGGCGGTGAAAACCACCAAGCTCGGAATATCTCGTCAATCATTTCACCAAACAATTTAACATCATTGGCCAATGTCGAATCATATTTGCCGGTTAATCCCGCACCTGGGGTAGCAGATACTGCGTTGGCTTCCTGAAGCTGACGTGGATCGAAGAGGATAGAATCACGATTGCTTGATTGCTGTAAGAATGACGGTGGAGGTGGGACGTCGAGAGATGGAATGGTAAGGATAACATGGGGCAGACCATTAGTAGAGGGTGATGGTTGTATCAATATATTGTCTGAACGTATTAAACCATGTGCCAAATTCCACTCTTCATGAAGATATACTAGAGCATCGGTAATTTGTCTTAATAGGCATATTAGAGCGTCATTATTGCTGTAAGCTTTGGTTCTGTCTATAATCCATTCACCTGGTTTTGGGCTCGGTGATTTGGGGAGGTGGAACGTCAAGGAGAGGTACACTTTCAGTGTACATATTTCTTGAAAGTCTGTCAGGTTTTGAGGAACTTCTGGCAGAGGCAGTTCAAAATAACAATGAGTCGAAGACAGGAAAGATTGGGGAAAGATAGTCGGGAGTTGAGAATTTTCAACGGGCCGTCGGGTTGCTGAATTTGATGGATAGTATGATATCATCTTGGTAATTTCTTCGCGATTATGTGAATTTAACATGAGAATGATTCTCTTTAAGCGCTTCAAGTACCACTTCGCGTCAGCACCAGTGTTGAGACGCTTCCTCGATCTGTTATCATGAGTCTCCGATTCCGATACCTCATTTTCAGCTTCCAAACTCTTAATGTTATCGCCTAGACGAGATTTAACAGATAAAACGTGCTGTTTGGGAAGACATAGCTTTTGGACCAACAAAGAACATCCGTCCATTGACTGACTCAGGAAAATGGATGACGATTCGTTAATTGGATACGAGTACAGGTAATGGTTTTCCAGAGGATTGTCATCGAGTATGCTCGCACCAGCGGATGGAATGTTACGGACCTGCCGACACACTGCGCGGATTTGCTCTGAAAGTAAGAAAAATATTCTGTTACAAATTACGGAATGACACGATAAAAAGGGGCAGTGGCATACCAATTTCGTCAAACGTTATCACTGGCTCAATATCGCATAGATCAGATAGCCGAGAGACAAACAAAATGAGAGCATAAATGACATCCTTTTTACCAATTTCACTGGCGATCACAATCTCGAAGAGGTCCAGCCCACTTGGGATTAATTGATCCCCTTCCCAATCAAGATATAAGGCAGAATAACACGATCTATGCAAAAGCGAAGTTAGGACTCCGACGTTCGTAAAATTTGATCAAATAACAATGCAAACCGTATGAAATGCCTCCAGTTCTCTAACTTCTCGTAGAGTTCGCAGTTTCCTTCAAAAATTGGCTGTATCTTCAACGAGTCATTACTGGTATCACTGCCATTGTCTTGTTGTTCCTTTTTGAGACATTGCTTTTCCAAAGCAAATTCATTGAACAAGTGGCAAAATATGGAGCCGTTGGTGAGCGGCAGAGCGAATTCAGACAGAGAGTTGAAATCGAGGGAGCCAGCCACAAGAGTGGGCAAAGGATGGGAATGGATAGCAGTCGAGTGATGGGATAAAAATCGATGGCATTTTACTTCAAAACGAAATAGATTGTTAATAACTTAATAAAGAATTCATCGAAGCTGCAAATAGCTTACGCAGAAGGCTCCCAAGCAACTTAATTTCCAATTCTTCGGGACTCTTTTCTTTTCCTTCCTGCTTAACTGGATCCCATTCGCGAAGTAAAGTCTTGTCGACAACTTTCCTAAATTCCCCAGCTTGGGTCCACCAATCCATTAATTTTGCTCTGTCGACGAACTTCATTAATCCTTCGTCAGTATCTGCACCATATTCATTCTTTAGCTCTGCAATAATGCATTTCATTCTCTTCAACTCCGGCTTGATTATGTTTAGATCAGACAAGTTGACACTTGATTCTTCTGACGCCAGTAATAGTTCCACTGATTCAACAAGTTGATGTAGCGACTGAAACAAGGCCGCCACCGCAACTTGCGTTTCCGATGACGATTCCTCTTTCGGCGTGAAAACTTTCCTGTCGTCGCGGTCAAGATACCACTGGCTTGCCATCTTTCGTACAGTTTTATGGACTTTGCCAAGAATTGGCTCTTTATTGGGATGTGGAGGGCGGGAGGGAGATTGGCGGTTTGGTGGTGTCATCGGCGGAGTAGGAATGATAGCGGAATTTCTCCGTTGGTCGTTCTGAGTATTAACGTCTTCGGAATCCTGATCATTTTCCAAATCTTCTAATGATATACCGAAATATGACTCGATATATTTTTGAATATCGAATGCGTCTTTCCCTTTGTCCGCTGCTTCTGTCTGTTGCACGATTTGCTGTTCATAGAATTGCTGCCTATCTGAAACTAAGTTTGACGGGAGAGCAAGAATGGAAGCTCTTTTCGAAGCTGATGCAGACAATGAGAGCAAACGTTTCACTTCGGGAAGTTTTGACAACTGTGGAAATTGCTTTAAAATTTGGGCCGGGGTAATATGGGGTGGCAAGTTTTGCAGGAATGATTGAACTGCTTGGGGTGATACTGGCGAGGGTGAAGTAGATTCGTCATTCTTTGATACGGATACAGTGGTAGGAGGAGCTTCATCTATCCTAGAGTTCTCTATAATTCCTGCTTTCGTCGTATCCGATACCACCTTCGAGGAGGATTCCTTCGGCCCTGTTAATTCTACATTGTCTGTTCCCGCACCAATTGCGGCCCCTTCCGCATTATCGTTCGGACGTTGATCTTCCGTGGCGCTGTCCGCTCCGTCAGTTTCGGTAGTTTCGCTGTAATTTTCAATGATACTGTCACTGTCAATTTGGGGCGCCTCTAAGGACGTTTTGTCATCTTGTTCAATTAAACCCAGCGGTTGAACATCGCCTGAAGAAGTTGATTCCATCTAATAATCGATTTCCTCTTTAAGCGCTCAAAAAGTACGAAAGTTGTTCAGTATCTAGTTTGAAAGTGAATTAAGCAAAGAAGTTAAAGATTCCTCGCATCAAGTGGCTTCGGGCGGAACGTGATTGGCAGGAAATTTATTCAATTGAATACGATCGAATCCAAAAATAGTAACTAGTTTATTTCCGTGCTTATATCTAACGGTTATGAAATGCGGCAAGAGAAAATGTTATACCGAAAAATTATATCTTATGACAGAGAAAAAAATGTAGTTTTCTATCTATATTAACTAAAATCAAACTCTTAAAAATACACAGGGTACTGGTGGATAATACTATATCTGTGCGGTTGTCAACAACCTAAGCACTGTAGTTATATGTCTCTTCATCTTCGTATTCTTCGCAATCGTCATCTTCATAAGATTCTTCTTCCTCCCATTCTTCGCAATCTAGGAATAAGAGGGTCAGCGCAATTCGACTTTATGATCATGACGCGATTTCACACTCACCTTCCACATCCACGGGGCTGGTCTCTTCTGGCAAGTCAGCTGGATAAGCTTCGGACGGAGTGTCATCATCTACTTCTGCCCATTCCTCGCAATCTGTCGAAACAGTTAGAACAGTGCCCGCAAATAAGAATTATGAAACGTGTACACACCATCATCTACTGGGCTGGTTTCTTCCGGAACATCAGCTGGATAGCTTTCGGTGGGTTTATCGGGATGTTCTGTGAAAAATAACAATTAAGCTAAATGTAATATATTACACAATCATTATTCCGTAAACTCACCATCGTCAGCAGGTTGTGTTTCTTCGGGCATATCAGCCGGGTAAGTTTCAGTGGGGGTTTCGTCCTCATATTCTTCACAGTCTGTCAAACACGATAATCAACAATGAATATATGAATTGATAAAATAAAATCTCTAGGTGACATACCATCTTCTTCAACTGGGGCGGTCTCTTCAGGCATGTCAGCGGGGTAAGTCTCAGTGGGGGTTTCATCTTCATACTCCTCGCAATCTGTCGGTTAAGTATTAGCATCAACTTATCTATGGTTGACCTAATCAACTAAAATATTTCATTGCCATACCATCTTCATTAACTGGGCTAGTTTCTTCGGGCATGTCGGCCGGATATGTCTCAGTTGGGGTTTCGTCTTCATATTCTTCGCAATCTGAGATTCAGCAAAATCAGAATATATAAATGTATGACTTAACAGAAAATTTAAAGATTTTGGTAACGTACCGTCTTCCTCAACCGGACTTGTTTCTTCAGGCATATCAGCAGGATACGTTTCGGTCGGAGTTTCATCCTCGTATTCTTCGCAATCTGTTACAACCCCATTTATAATGATGAATACATGAACGCATCTTTGAAATCTAATAAATTCGCGGACATACCATCTTCCTCAATTGGACTGGTTTCTTCCGGCATGTTGGCAGGATATGTCTCAGTTGGAGTTTCATCCTCATATTCCTCACAATCTGTAAATAACGACGAGTATAAATCAATACATAAACAACTGCAGCAACTAAAGTCTGTAAATCGCGTGCGACCTACCGTCTTCTTCAACTGGACTTGTTTCTTCGGGAATGTCAGCAGGGTAAGTCTCGGATGGAGATTCATCCTCATATTCTTCGCACTCTGCGCAAAGTTAGTTTCTTTTCCAAGGTGGATCCGCGCCAGAAATCAAGCAACACAAACCCTCCTCTTCAACTTCCACAGTTTCAGTCACTGTCGGTTCTTCTTGATTCACGGGCGAAGTTTCTTCGGGTGTGGTAGGGCTAGGACCGTAATCTCCATGGTCTTTATGGTCCCGTTAGTTTCGCGGTTCCGCAACTGCCAAAAAAAAATTAAACAAACCTTGATTTTTATCGCCTGGATACTCCTGGTGATCGCCGCCGTAAGAGTTTCTAGGATAGTCAGGGCTAGCTGGAGCGTCGTACTGAGGTTGTCCAGGATTGTAGGGTTGTTGAGGAGCGGGAGTGGGAGTCTCGCACGGTGTTGAGGATGTGGGAACTTCCGATGGTGCAACAGTTGTGGTAGTTTCACAAGGAGTAGTTGACTCTTTTGTTTTTGTTACCGGAGTGGAGGTAGTATCGCAAGGGGTAGTCGACGCCTCAGTTTTGGTCACCGAAGTGGTAGTTTCACAGGGAGTAGTCGATTCCTCAGTTTTGGTCACTGAAGTAGTGGTGGTTTCACAGGGAGTGGTCGAAACCTCGGTTTTTGTTGCTGTCGAGGTAGTTTCACAGGGAGTGGTTGACTCTTCGGTTTTGGTCACCGGAGTAGGTGTGGTCTCGCAGGGAGTTGTAGAGACTACGGTGGAGGTTGCAGTAGAGGTGCTGCTAGTAGATCCCTCGGTATGTGTTGTGGTCGGAGGTGGAGGAACCGAGGTAGAAGACTGAGTGGTCGTCGTTACGATCGATGAAGTTGACTCGGTTGTTGGCGGGACATACGGATTGTAAGCATACGGATTTGCAATGTTCACTCGTTCGACATTACGGACAGGAACGGCATCAGTGAATTGCAACAAGGCAAGAACAGCGATGATGGTAATACTGATTCTCTTCATCTCTTCCTCTAGTTAAAAAAAGTTTTGTGTTTAAATAAACGTCTACCGAAAAAAAATTGTGGATGCGTTCTGGTGAGGGCGGTCTAAGGTTAATGCGACTTCTAAACTCTCAGTATGTCGCAAAAAACGTCTATGTCTAGATTACCCACAAACTTTAAGAGATATTAGCAGAGTGCTACCAACAAGAAGACAAAACTAAGCGGTCGAAGAACAGAAACTGGACTTGAGGCAAATTCACTCCTTAGCAGGATGGGGTACCATGGCGCGAAGATTTAAATCAGCCCGACATCGCGTCCCCCTGTTACAGAAACTAAGAACTGTATTGTCAAGTTACGACTGAGGTGGAAGAATTCTGTCCGCCATGTTGCCGTAATCAATGTCACCCCGCATATTATGTCACTTCTGTATGAACGACGACCACCCATCTTTAGAATGCTTAACGATGCTCAAATTGCCAAAGTTGATCTCAGGCGAATGTTCCAAAAGCCATCAGGTTATTACAAAGTCATCCCAGGCGAAGTTGCTCCTGAACTTGCGTAGCAGAAATCATTGGATAAATTTGGTGCCAGTTCGTACAATAAAGGTGCAGATACGTGCAATAGAGAGTAGGCAGTTGTAATTTCCAAGCATACGACCGCATATCTTCCGTTTCTAATATTTCTAGACTAAAGTCTTGGTGGCAAAAAATTCCTAATTAAACTTGTATATATTTCAATTGAAAAAGGCGCACGGCTGATATTGATAGCTCACCAGCCATGTATTGGCCTAAATTAAATGCTACTGAACCGTCTCTGGATCGCCTAATATTTCGTGAACTGAACCCCAATACCCTTGGTTTGCGACCATACAAAAAGATTATGATAAAAATGATTCAATCCAGGATTGAACTGGAGACCTTTCGCGGACACTTTTGTGAAGCGAACGTGATAACCACTACACCATTGAATCAGATTCACGGCCAGCTGATTGCAAAAGTATAAGTACCTTGTAATGTCTGACCATTAAGTCTGAATTACATAAAATAATACGAACAGGAGATTGGAATTAGTGATGCTTATGAGCATTACGGAAATACAATGATTTCAGTCGAGCCATTACTGCTTATCCGAACACATTCCGAATCCGAGATGTCGTGCTAGTGTTTGTCCTTTTACAATCAAACCGCGCACCATTCTTACACCATCGGACTCTGATCACCACAACTTTAATCTTTTGACTCGAGCATGGTGGCATACACTGAAAAGGAATCCTTCCTCATCATTGGAGGCGACGGCTTTCTTGGTCGTCATATCGTAGAAAGACTATTGAAAACACATCCCTCCGCTCAAATACATATTCTCGACTTATTTCCGAAATCCCGCTATCCATCACATCCATCGGTGACTTACCATCAAGCCTCGCTTCTCGATGATATCACTTCCCTTTTGAAGACGCAACAAATTACCGCTGTCTTTCACACTGCCTCGCCTCCCCATGGTATGGGTAGAAAGTTCTATGAAAATGTGAATGTCGAAGGAACAAAGAACGTTATCAAGTGTTGCTTAAGGGCCGGTGTCAAGAAATTGATTTATACTAGCTCTGCTGGAGTTGTCTTTGATGGTTCTGATTTAGTGATGGTTGATGAAGACAAAGAATACTGTGCAAATCCTTACGATTCTTACAATGAAACAAAGGTTTATTTGGATAATCCGCTTCACTTTCTCGTTGACTCGAATTGACATGTTACCGAATCTGAATTAATTTTGATATAACAGGCGATAGCGGAAGAGATTGTTTTGCAAGCAAACAATAGTTTGACCGATGAAGGGTACCCCCTGTTGACATGTGCTATTCGACCATCTGGAATATTTGGACCAAGGGACGGCCAAGCTATTCCAAATATGGTTGAGGCCATTCGACAAGGAAAGTTGAAAGTGGTAATTGGATCAGGAGATAATTTGTTTGATTTCACATACGTCGAGAACGTAGCACATGCTCATGTATTAGCCTGTGAAAAATTGGAACGAGAAAATGGAGTCGATGGAAAGGTAATGGAGTGCTGCATGTTGTATGGACCATTCCATTTTGCTGACTGTACCTTCCATTTTAGGCCTTCCACATTACAAATGATGAGCCCATTCCATTCTGGGACATGCCTAAACGACTCGCGCTGACCCTTCTTCCTCCTTCACATCCCGTTCTGCGTTCGATCCAAACTATTCATCTGCCGATCGCAGTTGCACTGACACTCGCTTATATATCTGATTTATTTGTCTGGATACTTTCTCCTTTTGTTCACTTGAGTCCCGTTTTCACTGTTTTTCGAGTCGGTTTGATAACGAAGAACAGAACATACAGTATTAAACGAGCAAAGAAATCATTAGGTTATAAACCTATTTATACCATGGACGAGGGAATTAAGCTGACAGTAGATTGGATCAAGACTCAGGAAAAGTGGAATGGAGTTTGGATGGTTGATAACGAAAAGAAATACAAGGGTGGAAGTCATGACAAGCTGTTCATTTTTGCTGCAGGTGCGATGATAGTATCTGCTGCCGCCTACTACCTCGTTGCCTAGATCACCATAACATTCAGTATAAAATGTTGTGTATTATGTAATTTAGTTTTATTCTTTGTTGCATTTACGATGTCTAGTTAAAATTGATATATAAATAAGGTTGACTATACGGCAATTGCTCAGGATCACTTTTTTCCTTTCACCGAGATAATCTCCTGAAATTTAGCCATCGTAATTAATACGGCCTCCTCTGTCCGGATCGTCCTGCTGCCTTGGTCTGGGCAAGTATTTATCCAGAGGTTAAACAAATCGCCCGCATCTTCTGATGAAATTTTTAGAGTTTCATCTGCGTCTACTGAAGCTTCGATACCACGAAGGCCACCGAATACAATTAAGAGATGTCTGAAGACAGATAAAGTAAGTTTAGCATGACGGCACATGAGAACGAGTGTTTGAAGGGATTGACAAAGGCATATCAACGAACCGAAATTCAGGTATTGACTCTTTTGCTTCCTCCATAAGTTTTCCTCTCTCAGATGTCCCCACAGTTAGATCGTAACCACCCTAATAAGAGGAATCAGTTGGCATTCCTGTATTACGATACTATCAACTAAACTCTCTCAACACACCTCGTACGGACATTCCTCGAACACCTTGTTAATCCCTTCTGCTAACCTAACTTGATAGCCCCAGTATAAGCCGCTTTCTTCCCTCGGTTTGGCCGGGCTAACAACCACGCCTGTGAATTTTGCCTTCCCTGATTGATATTGCTCTATTGGTTCCGTTAACTCAACTGTAACTCGCACGCCAGGTTTTAGCTTTTTATCTATGGAGACCTCTTTCCGAAGACCACAGTTTACAAGCGAAACGTGCGTTGTTAACGCGGACGTAGAAGGTAATTTGGTAGTTTTCGGAAGAACGACACCTTCACGATAAGGTGTATATTCATCTATTCGTACATGGTGAGGACAGTCCAGAGGGTTCAATAGCCCAGCAAATTTGAGATCTCGGTGAACAGGGAAAAAGTTCTTCCGTAAATATCTACATCATAGGATAGATTAATACGCTGAGGTATTGATATAATATCAACTGAGGAAACGCACTGGGGGCATTCGAGGTACTGCAATATCCTAGCTAGGAATATATTAGGATCTGATCTGCCGGAATCTTCCGAGGCGGCTGACATTGGCTTATTCGATTCATTGTAGATAATGATTTCATCTACATTAAATACCGCAAATGCTCTGGCAATCTTGCATTCACGGTAAGCATATAATATTTAAATGCGCCAATTGCATCCAACTGAACGAACCTGCCCCGCAAGATATGTCTTTAACTCCGCACTTTGAGCATTCTCAATGATACTCCCCGGCAGAGCTACACTGACTGTATAATTTCTACCTGTTCCTCTTTGGTTACGTGCAATCAACACTCTGGATCTTGAATTATTGTTAAACGAGTTTGAAGACGGCCCATTGGGTTGATTGTCCAGCCTATACTTTGGAGACTTCTTGTTGACCTTAGGTCGTTTGCTGAAGGTGGCAAATTGGTCGGAGAGTTGTCGTTTCTGGCGTGCTGAGTTAATACTAAACCTTATCAATTGTTGGCACAGAAGTTGTACAAACCTTATCCATCGTAAGTTGATTTCAGTAGTCAGCGATTGCCGTCACACTACAGACAGTTGTTTAGGACTCCACGTGACCGTCGCACTGTGGCGAAAGTACCGTACCTCGATGTGCTTGACAACTCGAGAAACTCACCGGCAGATTGAGGCGTGGAGAAATTCGTCGAGGTTTTGCTCTCCCAATGAACGTCAAATTCTAACAAATACTATTTAACTTATATTCACATAAAGAGCATGCCAGGAGATAAATTTTCCGTTGTTGTTGTGGGGAGTGGTGGTACCGGAAAAGTATGTCTTGTCCTTCTTCCACATCTCAATCCATCATTACCCCATCGCGAAATGCTTACATGGTTCCATCTATAAAATAGAGTGCGATAACATTACAGTTTATGCGAAACCAGTATGTTCAAATTCGTCTTCATGAGCCATTGTAAATATTTAAAATAACTTGCATATTACATTTCACCCCCGACAAACCTTTATGGCGACACTTCAGATTCGTGGAAGAGTACGTGTTTACTCAGATAGTCTAGGACAGCTATGGTGGCTCTTATACTGACATATATCTAAATTTTTTCACGCAGATATGATCCAACAATAGGTTAGAAACTAATCATTTTTTGTTTCATGTGCCAGTTCCTGGCTCATTCCATTATGATGTGATTTTGACCACTTCTGCTTCCTCGGCTTTATAACGTAATAGAGGATTCATATATAAAGTCATGGGTGGTCGACCGAAAAGATTGCACTTTAGAAATTACTGATACAGCTGGGCAAGAAGAGTATCGGTACGATAATGGTCATTAGGGACGAATGAATTAACATGCAAGTCGTCTAATTTTGCTTTAACATTTTAGCGGTCTTTGGGGCGACAAATTCATAAAAAATGGAGATGGCTTTATAATGGTCTATAATATAATTTCGAGGGACTCGTTTCTGGAATTACGCTCATTCAAGGAGCAAATATTCAATGCGAAGGAAGAGAACAAGGTGAGTGCATTGGGGTTCCGGACATTTGAGCTCTGTAGTCGGCATCTTAAGTGATGTTTATGCACTGAACACTCATTATGCTTTGTATTTTGTTACTTAAGATTCCGATAATTGTGATAGGCAACAAATGCGATCTAAAGGATTTACGGGAAGTTTCAGATTTCGAAGGTCGACAGTTTGCCTCGTCATTTGGAGCGGAATTTTTAGAGACAAGGTTTCGTTCAACTATCTGGATCATTTTCCCATCTCTTCATTTTCTGACTTTTAATTGTGATTCGATAATTCGATTTATAGTGCCAAGCTCGGTGTAAACATTGAACGTGCATTTGCTACTTTGGTGCGACTGATGAGAAAGCTAGCAGAACCGGAGGAACCGGAATTTCCTATTTCACCTAATGTGCCGGCGAAAGATAATCGATACAGTTATATAGATGCCGACGAGAGGCGTTGCAAATGTGTCGTTATGTAAATCCTCTGGGAATGTTTAATATAAAAATTATTTTGCTTTGGTCTGTTCATTAGACTTCGCCTCAAAAATGTATTCAAATGGGACTACAAATGTATCTGGATTGACTCTGAATTTGATCCGTTCATACATGCTAACATACAAGGAGTTTGAGTTTGAATGCGTCATGGGACGCCCCTAGACCGTTGGGCACGAGTTCACACTCTAACTCCTGTAATTATGCTTGCTTGCTTTTCTGCTTGCTGGCCAAGAGCATTACATCATTTTTCTGCGCTGACCATAATGGCTTCAGATCAGCACATGCTGATGTCAAGGCGGGGTAAGAGCGAAGAATGGGGTGCGTTGTTTGCTTGAGGCATCCAGATTTTCCTTGCCAGAAAGTATGTCAGGGGAGGCCATATTTTCCGTGAGTCCATGACGACGGTATAATCGGCACAGTTTTGGTTGCCCTTTGTCTCCGTGGGGACGGTTTCACTCGCCGTGTGAAGGGCCACGTTGGTCATGTGACGCTCGCTTTCCTTAACTGGCAGCTCGCTCCTTCGCTTCCCGCCAGAAAATCATCCACAAACACATCCACATCCACATCCATTCCCGAAAATTATCTGTCTGAAGAACACTCTGACCCTGCCATAGTCCCTGCTATCCGCCAACAACCGACGATGGAAGATTTGCTGTCCCTGCCCGCCGCCCTCTATCCCCCTCTCGCATTTCCCTCCAATCGCCAAAGCAATATGCTTCCGTCCATACCAACCCACAACTCTCTACGCCACTCCAGTAATCCGGAGTCAGACACCTCAGACATTCTGCTACAATTTAATTTGGATCCTTATGTCTACTCTACAATGCAATCGCCCATCACCGAAGCCTCCCCTCCCATTTCTCAAAACCAACTACACATTTGCACCGACACTTGTGAACATTTTGAACATTTTGAACAACCTTCCGCTTATCACCCTTCGATATCATTTCCCTCCCCTTACCTAAATTTTCCCTCACCCCCAATCACCCCCTACCAAGATTTTGTTTCGTCTGCTTCATCCGTCACCTCTTCCCCAAAATCCAATTCATATACCACCATTTCTCCAAACGCTGTTTTTGGTGTCACAATCGAGGACGCGAGGTCATTTGATCAATCTGTCGTCAATGTGAACACTCATTCAATAAATGAAGTACCTTCAAGTTCCTACGAGTCAGATCTGAATTTCAATGATAATTCAAAATCTTGTGTGGGTCATGTAATCGAGGAATCTGATAGGAAGAGTCTAAAAGAAACCAAAAAGTTCAAATGCCCTTACTGTTCAAAACTGTTTAGAAGGAAATCTGATTGTGTGCGTCATTCTCGGATACATACAGGATTTCGGTATGTTTGATATGGATATTGTGTGATTGTATCTTCTGTATTCCTCAGTTAACCGTTCTCTATCTCTTCCTCTTTCAGTCCCTACCAATGCTGTCAGTGCGACGCTTCATACGCCCGACAAGATGCATTACTTCGCCATTACAAGAATAACGAAATGTGCAAATCAAAGTTTGAATCAAGTGCGCCAAAATCGTTTCACGGTAAAAAGAGACGATTGAAAATGGAAACAGCAGGGGATTGTGATCCTGAAGTTATATCATAATTTAATGTCTCTGTACCTATATTTTATTGACTGATAGGAGACTGTGTAAATTGTTCTTCGTTTTTATTGACTTTGTATGGATATTGGTGTAATGTAATTACTGCTTCTGCCCGTTTAATAAGTTTGACTATTGTCACGTGTTTATCCCAGTTCTGTCCATCTGCGTGGAGATCGTTTCTCTCGCAAAACCGAGAACCAGGAACACCCCAACTCGTATACAAAAATGACCGCAGGAAAGAAAGCACTAGTCGTTGTTGCGGATGGGTCTGAAGAAATGGAAGCAGTTATCGTCATTGATGTGTTAAGGCGAGCACATGTAAGTGTCCCTGTCGACAGAAACCAACTTGTCTAGCCAAAGACAGAAGTTCTTAAAGGAAGAGAGAAAGTTCTGTATGAGAATTTTACAAACGGAGGGACCAAATATAACGTATCGTCTATATTACAGGTAGATGTTACAGTTGCTGGACTGAAAGGATCTCGTAAGTACACTGTTATGATTACCGTGTTTAGTGATTGAGTGAAAGTTTATAAATTGGCAATTCGTACAGACTCAGTTACTTGCAGTCGAAAAGTAAAATTAGTACCGGATGTCGGATTCAATGACATACAAGATAAGGTATTCTTTGTTTTGAGTCATGGAGAAAACATTCGGCGTAAAGTTTGACGAAAATGTTGATAGACTGCGTTCGACGTAATCGTGCTTCCCGGGGGAATGGGCGGGGCCGAAAGTTTTGCCAAGGTAATTCAACAACGATTTCAGTCTTTTATGTATACGAACGCTCAATGATATCAAACTCTAAATGTTGGAATCAGGATACCAAACTTCATCAAGTGCTGGAACAGTATTCTCAACACCCTACGAAATACGTTGGCGCGATTTGTGCAGCCCCAATCGCTCTTGAAGCTGCCAATTTGTTCAAAGGCAAGAAAATTACCAGCCATCCCAGCGTCAAAGACAGGTTAAAAGGATACGTCTATCATTCTGATGAACGGGTTGTGGTAGATGGCCACTTGGTGACAAGGTATATATATCTTTCAAGTCTGTTGTGGCACTGTTGCGGCCAAGCGGCTTTGTTTGCCATTTCTCGATGATTGTCCTTTGAGTTTTAAGTTGACCACTCGCCTAATCTAAATTTCATGCATGTTTTTAATTCTCACATTCCTGAATGTGCGTTACTTTCGGTTTCTTTATGGAATAGTCAAGGGCCTGGCACAGCCTTTGAATTTGCGTTGAGACTAGTGGATTTGTTATGTGGATCTGAGGCCCGTCGCACGGTGGAAGGCCCAATGTTGTTAAAGTTGTAAAACAATGGGACTGTGTATCCGATTGCATGTATGGCTGCTTGTATTTTGTGTATTCTTAGAGGCAGGTGGTCATTTCGTATTAGTAAGGGACTTAGGGATCTAAGATACTGGTAGCAGTTAGCACTATAGAAAATCATGTTGGGAGAAGAAGTGTCAATGGTTTCGCGTTTTTCCCAACACGACCGCACATCATCGAACATCATTCCATCTTCAGTCTTATCAAGAGGGATGAAGCAGATGAAGCCGTGACTGGATGGCGATCCGCTATGCTTCTGCTATCAAAGTGCCTTAGCACACTGCGCAGCGTTGTGAATTATATTGGGAATGAGAGAATATAATAGTGCAAATATGCAGGAATGTTTCCCACAAAAAGAGGGTTCCAGGTTCCTTGTTATCGCCCGTGTTGACTCCCTCGTCCCTTTGTTTGCGAAGGAGTGTCAAATCTGTGCGATCACTGAAAATTTCCCATGCAAATGCCTTCTCCACCCCGTACGGCATCATCATTGTAGGCCCTAGTCATCTGGGCTCACATCCATCATTGTAAATTGCCTATTCCTCCATCCCTGTGACTGTGAGACCCCTTTCCCCCCTCTTTTACCCTGCTGCCCTTGTTTTCCCTTTGTGCCTGTCCCTTCTCGTTCATCCTCTGTCCATTTCTTCAATTCCTACAAATATAAACAATGCCGGTCACTCGATCGCACAGAGGAAGGAAGAAAGGCTCAAAGGATTCCTCGGGTCGCAAGACTCATTCAAAACTCCCTCCTCCAATTTACTCGGCTGGAAACCCCCAACCCCTCAAAACGGCGATGCCAACCTCTGCCACTTACAACCCGAATCTAGGCTATACTTCTATCGACTGGTACCATTTTCATCAATCATGTCAACAACCCACCGCTGGATCTCACTCCAAGGCGGTCGATTCGAAGAAACAAAGTCTGGCGGTGAGAATAAGGTCAAACGTATCCAAATCCGCCAAGGCCAATACATTGGAATCATTCGAGCAAACTGAATTCCCCCATATCATATTCAAGTCCCCATCGACTAAGCCAGCTAGTGTGGTAATTGGAAATGGCAATAACCTCTTTGGTTTGTTTAAAATTACTTATGTTTGAATCAATGACAGAGATGAAACTTAATGTAAATGATCCCAGTTTCAATGGCCAAAGGAAAACCGAGCTCAAGCCCTAGCGATCCGGTCAAAGGTGATGCTCACAAAGAAGGAAGAGTTCCCAACTCGAGCAACATTTTCCTTGGTGGTGCATCGCCTAATTTCATCTATGGTCTCGAGAACTTTAGGCCCATTCAGGTAAGAATTTCGAATATTTCATACCGATGCACTCTTATACTTTCTGTCGATTTCCAATCGTTGTATGGTGATGCGATGGTTCTTTCTCTTTCGTTCGTCTGCTTTTCTCCACACCGTGTCTCGCGAGTCATTTTTCATAACTTTATTGGATGGCGCGTCCCTTGCTTGATCTGCTTGTTGATGGAGGTTGTGGCCTTCGATCCCGTACTTCTTGCGGGAGCGACCTCGCAACCCCATTCTCAGTTACATTCCGTTTTTCTACAATTTATTACCCAAAAAGCGGAGAATAACCCTTCTGTGTTCACCAGAACCCACTGAACGTTTGTCGACCGTTCGATCAGAGGAAGCTTCCCCACATTACGAACTGCCAACTTGGTATAACCATGGTTGAAGGAACTGCCCGTCCTTACAAATGCAGGGGCTGTACTCGTCGATATAAGTTTGATTATGGCGTGGTATCCCACTTACAGCAATGCGACCAGTGGAGGAAACTCTATTACTCGCAATTTGCATCCGAACCCGCCTCAAAGCTGACCCTTCCCGCCCGCCCCATAACCGGCGCTCCGGCGTCTTCACCTCTCTCTCCATCTTTCAGTTCTCCATCACGTAATGTCAAATTGGGAAGCGACGAGGACGATGATATTCGTTGCATCTGTCTGGATAACCTGACTCCTTACGGCCGTCCGGTTAATCCCAATGGTCCGATGGTTCAGTGCGACATGTGCGACAAATGGCTTCACTTAGAGTGTCTTGGATTAACAGAAGATGAGCTACCCGATCTCTGGCACTGTGGGTTCTGTTCAGGGAAATATACGCTGTTGTCCTGTGGATTGGTGAACCAGTCAGCCGCATCTTCAAGCAAAACCCCATCCGTCGATGGCGAGTTTGATGATACTAGCAGCGATATGACTGAGGTCGCAGATTTCGACGAAAAAGATTATGACGATGAAGAAATTGTTACTCTCAGTAAACGTTTATGCAAACGACCTTCGTCTGTTTCCGATACTCCACCTCTACTTCCGACTCCACAATCCGATAATCAAATGAAACCATACCAGCGACCTCAGATACATTTAACGAAATCCCACTCATTCTGTGGATCCCCGTCAAAAGGCGCAGATTATGAAACTACTGCACCGAACTCGACTTCCATGAATTCTGCCGCATCTACTTTATCTTCCCATCTGCTAACACAGCATTTGGTAAATCCAAATGTTTGCCAAATGCCTCAGCTCTCTCGCACTGTTTCAGATTGTGTCATTTCATCTCTTCAAGATGCTCGCAAGCGAAAACGCTCGAAAGTTCCTATTCCCGTTCGATTAAAGATGCGCGCAAATAGTATGAGCTCCATCCCCGCCGTTCCTTCATCTTCCGTTTCCTTCAACAGTCGGAATTATGTACCTCCCCCATCTCCAGCTAAATCCTTGACCATTTCTTCTACCCCAACACCGCCGAAATCGAACTCAGTTCTCCAATACCCTGCTCAGGGTTTCTCATCGGCGTCCCCACACAATACTCCGAAATTGAAGCTAGTTATCAAATCCAGTAATCTTGCCACCATTTTAGAGAAAGATGTGAAGTCATCCGACTTGCGAAGATATATTCCGCAGAACGAGACTCGTTCAGAATCATCAAATATTGCAAATGGAAAAGTACATATACAAAGCCAGCAATCGAGTACCCTGACAAAAAGCAAAGAAAATACCTTGGACCAGAAGAAAGATAGTTTCGGTGTCGCAGTCAAAGGTCAACAGTCGAGTGTGAAGAGGATTGCGGAGGACGATTGCGCGGTTTTGGCCAGCTCCGGGAATCAAAACGAGATAGAGGTTTGTCAACGACATGTCTCTGTTAACCCAAATTCATGAGCTAAATTATGGTTTTATTTGTAGGACGATTCTTTCAATTTATCTTGTTCCTCTTTCAGCTTGACTGATTCGCTATCAATGTTCAACAACGGTGCTTTCAATTCAGAATTAGCAAGTTCCCTCGAAATTACCGGGTCATCAAACAGTTCCAATTTATCGAATTCACACTCGTATACATTCAACGATTTGCAGTTACCAATAACTGGGTCCTTCGAAGGTGTTTTCGGAGAAACTCCATTTCAGTTTGTGCCCCCCAATGAATTCAGTTCTCCTCAGTATTCCCAAACCAGTCAAATCGCTTTACCCGATTTGAACACCTCAATGTCCTCTGTCGCCGACGACGAATCGGCGTTTGACTTGATCAACATGAGTATGTTGGATATGGATATGGGATTCAACATGAACCTAGAACTTGCTCATGCTTCTCCCACTAACGACGGGTAAGTATTTCTTTGTGGTCCAAATTCGTTTTTGTATATATTATCTGACAAAATCCCTATTTGTAGAATGTCAATGAAACCTACCTGCTTCTCTTCTGTCTTCTTGCCAACACCTATTTCTTCAAACTCTCCGTCGCCTGCCCCTCAAGATGGAATGCCTTATTCGGCTAAAACAATGAGCGATCTTCCAGACTCTTCGATTCTAAATCAATTTCTGAATGCTACTTTTACTTCCACCGTTCCAATGCAGGCGAGTGTCAAATGTCACGAGTTGAAATTCCAAGCGAACGATCAAAAGCCCGAGATTGCAACTCTTCCTCAAAATGATCAACAATTCACCGAAGTATTAAACGGAAAACATGAGGAGAAAAGCGCGGAAGATGTCGATTTTGAGAAAGAAATGGCGGGTACGTGTTCCTTCCATTATGTATATTCATCCGAATGATCTATGTGACGAAGTTAACAATGATCATTTCTATAGGATTAATCGATATGACTCAAGTCTGCTAGTGTACAGAGTCTGCTGTTTCCATTTCATGAGGCATTCAAAGCTCATGGCGCGTCGAGCCTAAGGATACGTTGACGTGCACCTTTCATTGCAGTTTTCAGTACATTGCTTTGTTATATCTTCAGTTTAATTTGCAGTTTTAATTCCCTTATGGTTTGTTTTTATAAGTTCTAATAATAAGGTGTACCTTTGGACTGAGAGGTGTGACAATCCGTGTTACCTAAACAACTTTCATGTACATATATTCAGTTCCCCGCGTTTTAGATTTTTCTTCTTTTCTTTCTTCTTTCCCTTGTGCTTTCCAGTTTGCGATTAATACCAATTTATATCGTGTAGTCTTAACCTTCCCTTTTTATTCGACCATTCTCATGTCTATATTGGATTCATTTTTAAAAGGTTTTCTTTTTGCTTGTCACATACGTTAAACTTGAAATCGGACAAATAGATCAGAAATAGGAAAAAACAAAAGGTGTGGTTGGGTGTTTATATTGTTGTGGAGGGTACAAGTGCATTGGTAGGATTAGACGACATGGAATGTATCACCGTCTGCACTCTGATGTGCAGCGGAAGAAAGAGTATTGAAGCAAAATACAAAATGTTGTTCTTTATTTTACGTCTCATTTTCTCAAATCATTTCAACATACATGTGTCGCTCGTTCATAGAAATTCGAAATCTTTCGAGTCGAGCACTTCAGCTTATTTTTGCGAATTTTGCAATCATGTCGTCATGATTCGCAATTTGGCAGTTGTATTGAAGTGCTCTCAGGCCTCAGCTCTGAAATTCACATGTGGTCCGAAATTCCGGAATTACCATATTTTTGACAGGTCTCATGCAAATAAGTTCATGAAACGGCAAAGCACTGGCAAAGCGCATTCACAATTCACATTTCACTCCGCCGAGTGGTCATGATTTGCAATGTTGCGCTGCTCAGTGCTCAGTGGAGGTTGTTTCCCGTTTTGGGAATATATCACTAGATCATACATGGTAGATCATAGAACTCCATGGAATTTAATGAATACCAAAGTTAACCATTTTTCCGGTTCAAGCCGCAATTGGCCGGCGCCCCCGCAAGAGATCCACTCTCGATCAAACGGATTTCCACTAGGATCCATCCGTTCATCTTGACGATACTTTTGCTCAAAGTGAAACTACTCACTTCCTAAATGTTGATGTATGGTATTGTCATACTTTTCACACAAGCCACTTACAAATGTAGTCAACTCTACAGCTGTCAACTTGTTGGAATACAAACTTAACTTTATCAAACGTATACTACCTTCCTCCGTCTTTCTAGTCACAACTTTATCTATCACAAACATGATGTCTTGGTCAGCCTCTATGGGTTGGCCTTGAGCATTGACAACCCACCCATTCCCGTGTACCAATTCTAAAGAAGGTGTATTCAGCAATGAACTGATATGCCTCAACACCGCATCCGCTTGCTGATTCTGCAGTCTCACCTCTATCGGCTCGCCACCTTCTCTGTTTTTTGGAGGATCATAGTCGCGCACCAAGGTTATACGGTTTTCTTCAGCCATTTGAAACTGACCACAAAATATTTTTAGGGATGTGTCGCGTTCAGCGCGTTCAACAAAGGTTCAAAAACTAGCAATCACTTTGTGTATCGATAACGAAATGAACTATAAAGTAGACATTCATTCACAACCTCAATGATTACTACGCCATGGGCATAAGAGATTTCATGATACTTGTCAAATGTGTTCTCAAACGTCCATTCCTATGGATGTTTAGACTTTAGAGACCTATAGCTCGTAAGCAGCCCATAAATTCTTACGAAGCTTGGAAAGCGCAATTTGGATTTCATCCTGAACAATATGGTAGTCACTTCTATGACATGTTGTATGTGCTCTACCAGCGCGAACTTGCAGCCGTAAAAGAAGGACGACTGTCGCCTACAGAACTCATGCTACCAATGTCACATCGTTGTTGAGACCGTCTGTAAATTGATGTACCGTCTTGGGTCGTTTGAATACCGAGTTAGCTTGCTCGCGTGACGAGGTGCGGTCTCAAACCAGTCTCAAACCGCTTTCAGTCTGGCATCGAGACTAATGTAATAGACTGGGGGGTATTCAATGTTTGTTTGCTGTCACGTGGATATGGCGCAACACGTGGTCTTGATTGTTCATCCATGCATTGCAGCCTAAGAATTCCATAATGACGACAAGTGCAACCCAGTATCAGTACCAAACCGGTACTGACTGTTGGGGTATTCTTTATTTGATAGGAGACGAATATTTGGATCAGACGTCCTCGGAATCGTCATTGGACGCAGACGAGGTCTCCTCTGTTTCCCCATTGGTCATAGAGGAAGCATCCGACGGTTACCAAATTAAAGGGAAAGTATCAGATAATCTGGTCGATGTGTCAGTGGCTAAGGTATCTAAAGGCATCGACTTCCCCCCTCCACTTGAACAAGAGCAGCAGTTACTGGAGGAACTTCGTAAAGTTTTCGGGTATGATTTAAATATTCTGTCACCGAAAGGAAAATACTTATTATCGTAATGCAGAATCAATATTTCTCGCAAACTGGTTACGTTCAAGTACTGCATTGAACGAGAAGCATTGGGTGAAGGGGACAGAGTTATCTTCAAACGTAAAAGTTCTCACACTGGTGGAGAATTGGTAACTACAAGCAAGGGTCTCGGTATCCGCTGCGAGTATTGTCAGAGCGAGCATGGCTCTTTCAGTTCCTTCATTAGACACTTAGGGAATAACGACTTACCTCGTTTACAGGTAGGCATCTATCGAGCAATGATATTTTGTTCTTTCAAGTCTCAGTCTAATTCTTTATTGTAGATTGTATTACATAAATCCAAGGAGACACTTTCATGGTCAATTTTTCGTCAACGGGTGCTTGATGCGAATGTTACAGGTAAGTCCATAAAATATGCGCTACTACAAATTCCAAAAACAAGTTGTTAAGCCCCTCTGGTAGACATGACATCAAAGTCTCGAAACACAACTTTATCTGGAGTTGAGGACATAAAAAGCCAAGGTACGGGACCAAAGTGTTTGTGGGTTGTTGATAAATCTAATTTCGTATTGTGATGTAGAAATGTCCGTCGCACGTAAGGAAGTTAAAACCATTAAGGAAGGGTTGGGAGATGACACATTGAGGAAACTACGTAACGATAGAGACCTACTTCTTGCGTTTGGCGGTTCTGATGGGTTGGAAAAGGTGCTTAATCAGAAAGTGTATGATCTTTCCCGTCCAAAAGGACTTACGGATGAGGTTCTGGAACAATTGGGTTACGAGAACTTCTATCATTACCTCGTTGAAGTCGCAGCTGCGTACTATTGAAATCTACTTTAGTTTAATGTATAATTATTCGATCGAACTTAACTTCCGTTGGCAATAAGAAAACTTTCCTTCGCATGTTTTGAAGACCATTGTACAAATCCACCATATTCGTTTGTTATATTGTGAAATATCCAAATGAACAGTAGGCATGTTTAGTCGAGTATTACGCCGTTATCTGACATCGGCTCTAAGAATGTTCATTCTTGTTTCATTGTTGTTTTTTGACAAGTCGTTTACTTTGGTACGCCTCCGAATGCAGTAGGATGACTGAAACGGATTCAACATTCTGGGTGGACCTGTGCATTTTGGAGGGACCACGTTCCTGTTCAACCATTGAACTTGACGTGACTGCTACATCGGTTTTGCATCTGGGCACAGGAGGGATTGACTGTTGTTTGACTGCGGTGCTATTGTGATGAAACTTACGAAGAGAATCGTAAAGGATGTGGGTAACGGTAGCAAAAATGACTATTTCTAGTGATCGAAGGGAGTTGAAAACTGCATCCAGGCTTAATCAATACGGTAGCTTTCAGCAGGTCCATGACCTAAGTCACTTTAGAGTGTCTCGTGTGAATAATAACAGTAAACCCTTGTGGAGCACCGATGATTATTAAAAATCTCAAAATTTAGATGTTTTGCATGTAATCGTATAACCGTTGCATTTATTTCTTCTTCTCTAAAAATTGTTAAAGTCAACTCTTTGATTCACCATTTGGTGAACGGATGAATTCGGGTAGGTACTGGTAGGGTATTCCATTGATTGGGCAATTGAGTCGGGAAGTTCAAAACATGTGGGTTCAATCCTTGGAACATACCGCCAGGGCAATTGCTGTTCTGTCGGAAAGTTTGCTGTGTGGCAAAAGAACTGAGCATCAGAGTTCTGCCCACGCGAGTTACTCTCAATGTCAATCAATCTTGCAGGAGTTGTCTGTCGAATAATCCCACCAGGTAAAGACGAATACAACATATTATTTTGACAATGAAGTAGATGTTTAAATGATAAAGCTCTTGTCCCATTTTCAGAAAACTGAGTGTATTTCGGTGGGGAACATGGTGAAACGAGGTAAGAGCAGCATACTTATTGTCTTGCATGGGGAAGTGGTACTAGATTCACTGATCATGAGAATGTCACCAGTAACTAAACTAATCTCGGTTCATTTTTATGACGCATTAGTTACTCATTCGGCGCCACTGCAATGGCTAGAGTGGCAAACGTCGCAGTTGAAAGAACGTTTCCAATGTAGCCCAGGAAGGAGTGGATTTGTTATGTTATGCGGTTACTTTGGCCTCCACTTTTCTTTTCTCACACGACACATATGAGACAACACACGCACTGTACAGTGTACACTGTGTCCAATAATATTCAAGATACTACCAAGATGTTAGTCAATGTCAGTCAGATAAAATTAGGGAGTTATGACGGTGTTAATATGTATAATCAAATTCTACATGATGTTGCCAAAAGATTGAAGGAACATTTTCATTTCTCCATTAGAACGGATGGATCCTCCGTTTCGATAAGCGAGGACCGAAGAGCATGAAACACACATTTTTCGGGACTTTTCTATTACCAGGCGACGCCAGGGGGAAAACCAACGAACATGCCAATTGCTAAGCACCATACTTTAATCCCTTCTATGTCGTACAAACATATGCCAATCTACTCTTTCGCATCGTACACGCATTACTCTATCAGATTCTCCCACAAAGCCAGAAAAAAATACAATAACAACATTATTCACCTTTTTCGGCGTTTACGGTGCCCCAGGGCTTAGCGTTTTGCTTAGCGGCTGGTTACACTTATGCCAGTGTGTCACCGATTGTGTTGTTGTTATAGTGTTATGTTGTAAAATGAACAACGGAGGGCGTTCAAGTTGCCCCGGGAAATTTATCGGAAAAACTTAGGATAGTATCAGCAGTGATCAGTACCTCAGCTAAGCCCGGTTGTTAGATTTGAAACGGAAAAGGTGTTGTTAGCTGATGAATCGGAGAATAGAGCGGAATATGATTGTTTAGAGGGGGCGGTAGTTAGGTCGGGTCTTGAGGGTGTTGGATTGTTAACTTTGTGGTAGGCGGAACAGGAAGAGATTTGAAACTTTTAGTTTTTTGATTTTTCAGGCGTTGAATTCACGTTTGTGTTGTTAAAATTGTAACGTCATCTGACGTAATCTTTTTTTATATTTTTTTTGGTTCAGATCATTGGGTTAGTTTCGAATAAAGCCTGGGCTGAGTGAGTTTTTCAACAATCGATGTATTTATCGATTCTTGATATGACACGGGTCCATGGTAAAATTAGATCCGAATCCATAGATAATAATGGGTGGATTTCTTTAGCTTCAGATAAGAGCTTTTGTCTCATAATTTAGTATATCAATGGTTTTCAGGACTGCATGTATATTTAGATGCAAAATGAAAAGAATTAAGCATTCGTGGAAATTCCATCTTGCAGCTTGGTAGTGTCACTGTTCTTTCAGCGGATTGATCGACGCTCCTTGAAAGTTGAAACCGTTATTAAAAATTTGGAGGGCTCCAGCAGTGCTTCATCAGGATGCCCAAGCGGCCCCAAGCCCCCACAATCCACAGTGCCCGTACTGCATGGAAACTGCGGGAGCGAAAGAAAAAATAAACTGAATTAAACTTGGGGCAAATTCAGGGGCCAAGGGCACCTTGAGCCGTAACAATACGGGGCAATGGCATTTGGTAACAGTCAACTATGACATCAGTCGATGTGCAGTTTTATATAACGAATAAAGGGTGTGCTGATGAAGAAGATTCGACTTAGATGGATATTGGATGACGATGGCACCGGGGGCACAGATACCATGTAGGATACTGATAGGATACAATGGGATTGCCTGTCGTTATCAGGCAGAGCGTACACAATACAGATAAAGGGATGTCGACGGATGTCCGAGAGGGCGTGTGAATTTGCCAATGCAGAGAAATCAGGGGGCGAGCTCGGGGTTGTTCACCCGTTCACCGGTGGTTCACCAGAGTCCGCCTGAAAATGGAGATTGAAATTCAAAGGGGCAGATGTCAATTGTCGAGAGGAGAACGGCAAAAAGACACACTCCCTCCTCATTCCCTCATTCTCTCATTCCATCGCTCTCTTTCTCCACTCTCAATCCCCCATCCTTTGCGTCCTAAACCTACATTCCTTCCCATTCTCCTTCCATATAACCCTCCTCCAATGGTTGAACACACTGAAAACACCCAAAACGGAAAGGTCCCTGCTGGTGAGTACTCTCTCTGCTCAATCTTTTTTATTCTTGCCCATTGCGATTATCTTTCTTGATGATGATGCCGTCGACCTGCAGATGTTGTTTGTGCACTTTTGGTCATCGGTCGCCCCCTTTTGGATCCTTGTGGCTCCTTCTTAGGGCGAATCTCCCCACCCTCCTTGCGATCCCTTAACAAGGGGGTAATAGTTGTGGGGCGGAATGGCCCAAAACTGTACTGAACCTGCTCGATTCTGGCCATCAATCATTTTTTCGTCCTTGTGGCGTCGATTTCTATCTCGTCAGCTGGATTTTAAAATTCACGTTGCCGTGGTGCTGGTCACCGTTGTTCAACATTGCCAACGTGGTGGATACTAACCCCATCCTTGTGCTCCTTTTAATATTGATTTTTCTTCAGAAACCTCAGTCGAAAACTCTGTCTCTGATATGTCCGAGCCATTGACTCCTCCACTTACCCCTACTATGTCTGCAACAAAATCTGCTGCCCCGACATACTACAGCCTTTTTCCCTCTGGCCTCATTGAAGCTTCTTTCTCTTCCATCAAAAGTCACATCCCTGTTGAATATTTAAAAGAAAAGCTTCCTGAAGTATATGGAAAAGCCAGAACCTATGCTGTTGATCTTCATCCAGCAGTTGGCGAAAAATTAGAAATCGTTGAAACTAGAGTAGCGGATGTTTACAACAAGACCAAGGAGATCCATAGTCTCGATGTAAGTTTCCCCACTCTCTTGAACTGTGATCATGAGTTGCTTCCGATGGGCTTACCGTTTCTTATGCAGGATGCTGTTCATATCGCAACTGAACTTGCCGTGGAAGCTAAAGAATTGGTCGCTGCTCAAGTTCCTGAATCCGTATCAGCCAAGGTGCATGACGTGACCGACAAAGTGATCCATACCAAAACTGCTATTACCGGCACCGTAAACACCACCAAAGGACTTGTAACATCTCAAATCAACTCTGCTCAATCCATGATAGCTGAAAAGGTCACAACCACCAGAGGTCTTGTGCAATCCACAGTTCATGATGTTACAGAAAAAGTCAACGAAACTGTCAATTCCACCAAGCATCTAGTCACAGAAAAGGTTGTCGCCACAAAAGATAAGGTTTGTTGTCCTTGATTGCCAAATACTCCTGTCGATTTGTTATTCACCATCCCTACCCCAGGTTGCCTCAACTGTGCATTCCACCGCAGAAAGATACCCTATGCTTAACCCTGTTGTCAGCACCACTGAATCCATCATCGCCGCTGCCCCTTCATTCATCACTTCCGCTTATCAGCATCCCCGAGAAACATCTCAAAAAATTCTTGCCACATCTTCGACGATCGCACAATCTACCTTATCCACATTGAAATCGAAATCCCCGGTTCTCGAATCTGTCATCAACACCGCTGAGAACAAATCATCAGAGATCCTCGGCTCTTTGAAGACACAATCTCAACCTATCGTTTCACAGATACAACCCATCGTTTCCCAGGTGCAATCCACTTGCTCCGTCGCCCTTTGCCGTGCTGGTCAAACATACGCCGCTGTATCGTCAAAAGTGACCTCATCGATCGAAGTTGTCAAGTCCCAAATACCCACAGCCAAAGTCACTGAATCTCTTGTTCAAGCTCGTGAACAAGCCGCCAACACATACGTTGCTCTGTCATCAAAGGTCTCGTCGTCCATCAAGGTTGCCCAGTCTGAAATCGTCACCGTTGTTTCCCATCCCGAAGTCGTTACTCAGTATATCCCTGCTCCCATTCAAAAGATCTCCAAGGATGTCATCGATGTGATTGTGTCGTCACCTCACTGGAATTTTGTATCGCAGACATTTCATTTATACGCTGGTGCCTTCGGTTTAAATTTTTCCAAGTCGAACGGCGTTGCTCATTAGAATGTTGGTACCTCGGTTGTTTGTTTGATTTGATAATGTCGGGTTTTCAAAGTTAATGTTATAGCTAGTGGATGGAGGAACATCTCTCTCATATAACAGTTTTAATATATAAAGTTATGGGCTTTCAGAAGCGTACATAGAGTGCAGTTTCAATCCTTTCATTTGTATTGTTGCAATATAAAAATTCAAGTGTGTATAGCGGTATTAATCTGGGTGTAATGCGAATAAACCAATATGTCCATCGGAAATGTCATTATTGTTTGCTGTCTTCTCAATTCGGTCATCATATTTGAGTTAAAATCATATGCCATATGCTTCCGGAGAACTCGACATTTAGCGAGATTCACTTGTTGAGTTTGGCTGAAAAACACAAGAGCGCGCGTTCCTTCAGATAAACAAACACCCTGTTCATTTAATCACAAAATCAAACCCATTGGAAGTGTTGTGGAGAGTCATCGATTGCCACAATGTCGTCCACCCCAAATATAGAATTCTACTATCCGGTGTTCGAACCTCTCAATACCCTCATTTTAGAATCATGTCAGCTCGATCAAAACTCGCAGACGGTCAAACAGATGATGCATGAATTGGAACTGAGGAGGGACGAATTCTTGACATTATTGGACGAAGCTCCTAAAGATGCTCAAAAGAGAAAAACATTGATTGATGGTGGTATGAGTGCTATTTATTATTGTGGCGATTTGATCGAAATCAACCTGAACGTCTTGTTTGTATTAACTTATGAACAACTCTTGTTTACAGGTGCCGTCACGATAAACGGACAGCAATACAATGTTACCCCTGCTTTTCGTCAAGCGGCTTGTATGTTATCAGACTACCTTGATATTCATGAAGAAAAAGCTGCAGCTTTGATTCATGTGGGCAAAAGTTTGAAAGCCCGATTCGGTCGAGAAACAATCGAGGTCGCCGTTTCTATCTATCATGCTGAACGAATACACCTGCTAGCCTGTTTGGATAGCATCATAACAGGAATGATTGAAGCCGCGGACGATGAAGTAAAAGAATTTTTTGCAAAGTATATGGATTCTTTGATCAAATCGCAATCGCAATCTGCCGTTGGCAATATCACTTACGTGACCAAGATTGTGAATACGATTGAAAAATTGAAGAAGAATATTTTGAGTTTAAAAGAGAGTATGCCAGCTTTAAATGTTGCAAACATGTCGGCTTCTATTGCCGGCCCGAATCCCTCCACCATGATCGGAGAACAAATTAATACTGAACGAATCGAATCTCTGACGAAGCAAAGAAAAATGTTGGCTTTGATATTGATTGGGATATCGTATCATTTACAGTTGAGTGGCGAAGAATTACTTGGGTTAGGAAAGAATGTGATGGAAGCAGAATCGACAGATCCTACCACCATTTATTTACTATATGCGTTGCTGTGTTCCCTTGATACTTCCCCCGATCATCATCTTTCTTTCGGTATCGCCGACTCGACCGGCTCGATATATTCTGATCATGCTTTTATCGACAAATTTCAAAAGGAAATATTTCAATCATCCTGGAAAGGACAAGGACTCCGAGCGGTGTCAATGTTACAGTGGTCTTTGTTTTTGAGTGAGGCTTTAGAGAAAAACAGTACCGTTCAAAACGTAGGGGTGACTGTAGCTACTATTGAAAATTTAGCTCGAAAAGCCATCAACGAAGATGCTTTCAAGTATTTGATACATGTGGTAACCGCAGTAAAGCAAAATGCTGAGAGTCGGGATGTCCTTGCTTCAACAAAAACTATCACCGAATCGAGTACCTCGTCCGCCAACAACCCATTGGGTGGCAACGTTACTGAGAATCAGACCTCTAATATCATAGATTTATCCGAATTCGCTAAAGAAAGTATTGATTTCAAGACGGAATTTTACATCCTGAATCAAACATCCCATATCATCTTTGGCTTCATCAATCGCATGAATCTTATCGTTCGCGACTTAAAATCAAAAGAAGAAGACGCATTCATCGTTTTTCAACATCAACAAGCTTCGTTATCTCGCCCTCCGATTTTTCCCCCATCACATACGCCAACAACGGCTCCCCGACATGACTTCGAAACGTTACTTTATCTAATTGCCGTCTTGTGCTATGACAGCCCAAAATTAGCCATACAATTTTGGCATCCAAGAGACGGCAAAATGTTTCTTTTCGTGAGGTGGGCTGCTGATGTCAGAACCAAGTCTTGCAAAAAGGCATACTACAATATGCTTGCCGCGCTTGCTACCGGACCTCAGGCCGCTCAATCCGCATTCGACTACCTCTCGTCATCTCCCGTGACAGGCGGCTTCCATGGCGCAGCTGCATTGACATGGAATACAATTTTTGATTCCTTAAAGCATTATGTCGCCTTATTTCAAGAATTACCGGGACGACGAGGTACTGTTGGTGTGGCGGACGAATATATGGAACCGATGGAAGCAGAAATCTTGACTTCGCTCCTTCGATTACTTCGCCAGGTCGTCTTTCATTCCCCCATCGCTCGTGCCGCTATCTACGAAAACCCAAGTTTCGAAACACTTTACACTCTATTCTCCCTCCTTACATGCCAAGTCCCGGTTACATTAAAAGCGGCTCTTCTCGATACCATTGCGGCTTTCGCCTCTTCCGACGATACCACGTCTATCGCCCTTGCCGTCTGGTCTTATATGGAGCAAGTTCAGATTGTCCCCACTGTCCGATCACAACACGGGTATTTGCAAACATCCGGTTCATTGCAGCGTCCTCTTCAGAGTGGAACGATTGGACTACCGCATGGGATGTCGAACACAGGTAGTATCAGAGCAGATTTGGAAGAATTGGAATCGAGAAACGAAACGTATCCTGAAACATTAGGCTTCATTCATTTACTCAACTCTCTCATTCACATTCCGAAGTCCCCAGAATTTCAGTTTCTTCGGTCTTCTTCAGTTCCTGACAATCTCGGCTCTGGATATCGCACTCCAGGTGTGAAACCTTATATCGATTTCGTGATTGATAGTGTTTTCCTGAAAGCCGACGGCAGAGGATATTTATTCCCCGAAGAAAAATGGAGAATCATTAGCGAATGTTTAAAGTTATTTGAGAAGTGTCTAATTACATTTGATTTGTCAAAATTAGTGGTTGATGAAAGTGGATCTTTAACGATGATGGGCTCAGACGGGCGATCTTCCAACGTACCCGGGACACCGCCCTCAGTTAAGGCTGGTGCCAACCTGCAGGCAATGACCTTACATCCGGGGTTTGAAGTTATGACCAGAATGTTGAGCGGTTCAAAAATGTTGGAGACCGTTCTTAAAATATTTCATTACGGTTTAGAGTTAACGAATGATAATCCCGTCAATCTATCCGATCATCCTTTTCTTACAAAATCGGTATTGCTGGCACAAAGATTATTATTCCGTATCATGAAATTACAAAATCTATTCATCGACTTTCTGTTGCCCAGTTTGGCTGAATTTGCCAATGGCTCTCTTCAAGTCTCGATACCACCAAATATCAGCCATATAGATCAACTCCTTCTGTACCGTAATTACGTCGTTATTCAGATTGCTCGATACATTAGTGTGATAGGAGAACCCGAAATCCCATTGCTTTCTGTTAAAATTCTATCATATTTGTCGCTTTCATCGTATTTCGGAAAGGATTCGGACGCAGGAGGTAATCGTCTTGTGCATTTGCTTGAGTCTTCAGAGTACTCGAATCAGATTATGCATGGATTTTTGGATAAATTGGATCAAGACGAAATATCAGAAGATATGACACTTCGAGAAGCTGGAGCCGACGATTACGCGTTACAGAAATTACTTCACGCTGGTTCGTCATTGTTAGACATGGATGAAAAATATTTGAATCAATATGCCCTACACGGTTCTGTTCGTTCTGCTATCGTTGATATGTTTCTTCGAAATCTTCGTTCAAACCGGCTCCCGCCCACGGTCGCTCATTTCTTCTTGGGATTCGATATGCGCATACCTCCGTCTCAAATCCAAATTCCAGTCGAAGCATCTACCGATAACTTCTCTTGCCTGCAAATTCTCACAAAATTGTTGAACACTGGTGTCAAGTACGACCAAGAAGAAGATAGTGCCGCTGTGCCGTTTTATCAAGGTGATCCACTCGTAGCAGAAAAATGTTATCACCTTATGTACATTTTAGCTTCAGACAGGAATACTTTTTCTGCCACCCTACGATATTTACGACACGCCAGAATTGATTTCATTTACAGTCATTTCCAGTCAATGCATAGCCACGTTTTCACAGACACCAATGAGTTTTCAGATTTGGTTTCCTTTTTACATCAGCGAAACTGGTTATTACGGATGTTGGCTGTAGAACTTCGAATCACAGCTATCAATGGACAACGAAGTTATGTACAACGGATGTTGGACCTTCTTTATAGTACAAACAACATAACCATTCCAACCTCCACGAATATTTTAGATGAAATGGATATGATTCAGAATCAAGCTCTCGGTTCTCAAAGGCAGTTGGAACAGTCTCTAATGAGAATGCAAGAATTATTATCTGACTTTCTACAAATTCACTCTCTTCTTCCTCCCGTTCAACCACCAAAGTCCGTTTATTTCTCCCATGTATCTCTCTCGGGATGTCAGCACCGAGTAGAAACGCATTGTGTAATCTATGATGTACGCGCGGTGTATGAAGTTTTACTTTCACATCAACGGAATTTGGAAAGACAAGGTTCTATTGCCACCCCCCAGCAACGAGAAATAATCAAATCCGAAATCATATCGTATTTAGAATACGTTATCAGCCAAAATCGGTTAATCGAGATTATTCAAGCTCAAACTCGCTGCATCCAGGCATGGGGTCAGGTTGTCGGAGTCACATTGGCAAATTGTTTTGAATTGGTTGGAGACGATTATCGGGAACCTTTGATGTCTAATCTCTTGACAAGCATCGTCCCTGCTTTGTCGAATGATAGTCTTCACATTTTGGTCAAGGAAGAATTGGTTCATGTGGCTCTTGCCCTCATTACGAAATTACGAGAAGATTCGGCAAATAAAGTCGGTCCTCAGGTTCTCAATCCAGATGAAACTTGGACAAACAATGTGAACCTTGCTCCGGATACTTTGCATTCTATCTTACGTTACGTTATCGATGCTATCATTGAACCCTCGTCGTCGCTCATCCTCCGTGGTAATCTTTACACTTTCTTACACAATTACCTTCAATACACTTCTCCCTCGACTACAGCACCGCATGTTACTTCTATCGCAGAAACTCAAATGGCAAATCAAGCCGATTCATTCGTATCCATTGTTCCCCAAGCTTCACAGTTACTCGCATTACAAGTCGGAAATGTCTCCATCATTCGAAACGTTGGAGGGGAGCAATTACTAGAAATTATTTGTCGAGACGCTTGCGACGGAATGGATGTTTGGAAGACTGTATCTTTCACTCTGTTGGATAAATTGTGTCAGATGATCAAAACGGAAAAAGTGAATTGGGTGGTAGAGTTTATGGTGAGAAAGAATTATCTGAACCATTGGATCGGTGTCCTGAGGAAGATGAATGCGAATTTAATTGAGGCCGTGACTGTTGAGGATCCGGGTGAGTGAATTTAAATTGACTGCCACGGGCTTCTCTTTTTGGTGGTTCGTATTAAACATACCTATTCTCCATTTTGCAGAGATTGAAGCTATCAATGATATGTACATTTATGAAGCAATGATAGCTTTGTTTGTTCAAATCTCTCAACGTCGCGACGGGGCTGTTAATATGTTGGAAGCGGGAGTAGTTGAATGTCTAGCTGATTGTGAGTTCTTGGATGTGAGGCCAGATTTGGAGGGCAATGCCATGCAAGGTATGTCTGCTCTCTGCGTGAAATATTCTAACTTGTAGTGACGTTGCTTTTCTTTAGTCGACTATGAAGGGTTTTTACCGCCAGCAACCCAGAGGTACCATCAATTGTTAACACCTGCGCTGCAGTTGCTAGTTGGAATACTGTCGTCCACTGGTCGTGACAATGCCACTGCTACTAAACGGGTACGAGCTGTCACGTTTTTCCGCTAACTGTTATACGATATCTGACTTTTTGTATTCATCCTCTAGCTTTCGAGCTTCGTCATCGCTCATTCGGAGACTTTAGTTACAATTCTTAAAGATAGAGTTCCGAAGGTTACCATATCAGGTTTGACGGAGCTTCAGCTGGTCACCTCAATATTCTCATTCTTGTCCGGAAACCGGGCTATTCTAAAAGACATGGTAAATATTTTCAATCTGAAATAGCAACCTGCACAAAACAATCTCTGATATGACAACTTGCGCAGAATATTGGCACCTCCATTGGATCGTTTCATAATTTACTTCTCTTACTGTTCTCAAAGTATTCGGTGAGAGACTCATGGTGGAAATCGCTTGCTCCCACAACGGAGGCGGAGAAACTGCAGGCGGAAACTATCTCGGCTGGTAAGACTTGTTCTCAACTTCATCTGACATCATACATTCTGCGACGTATCTAACTTGCTTTCAGGCGGGTTATCAACTGTGTCAATGTTACAAGCCGAAGCACAATATTATGTCCACGGAATTTGCAGGAATGTGCTATCGTACTGTCAGACAGTCACAGAAGGGTCAGGTGAAACCAGTGAGTTTATTTTCGCCCCAATCGTGCCGCGTCGTATATATGTTGACCAGTGTTCAAATTCGATAGATACCGCCATTTTTCAACCGGTCTTCGTTTGGAGCTTGGCAGCAGCTAAAGATGGCGACTACCATTTAATATCCGGCACATCGAATCCGCCGTCACTGGGGTTACTTGTTGTGTACCTTAAAGACAACATTCAGGCTGTCACGGACCTACTTTCTAAGCAAAAGAACGTTTCTTATCGTTTGCAACATGTGGAAACTTTGTCGATTGAGGATATTAGGGACATTTTGGTTTGTTCTTTCTTCTCACTCAGTAATGCGCCGTGCAATGAGTAGGCGGTTATTGAACATATATCCATTCTCTTGCTGTAGGCCCATTCTCAGTGGAGTGATGAGGTGTTGGAAGGATTGTCTTATATTCAACGTCAGCAGCTTGCTTTGAAAGAGCTCAAGAAGACTCAAATTGATTTGGCGCGGGAATTGGGTTCCTCTTTATGTAAGTCTTTCTTGAACCCGATTTGAATATATGTATTGTTTATACTAACACAACAACATAGTTATTATTGAAGCTGGTCTGATATTATTGTTTCGACACCTTGATTTCTATCTCGGCAAATACAACCCATCAAGTCGCGAAAGTCACTCTTTTGAAGCGCCAAAAGTTCGCGGAGGGAAACGAGTGTCGAACACCACAGCGGCTTGGAATAAGCTCTTCCAACCGGGATCAGAAGATGTCGAAACTATCCGGTCTGATGCAGTGCAAGTCGTGATACCGATGCTGAAAAAAGTTGGATTAATCGAATTGGTATGGCCCTTTCCCCCTGGTTTATTGTTTTCTGTCCGAGAAATCTAAAGATTTTTGTTTATTTCAATAGACCAAGGAAAATGTCGGGATCTCGTATCGTTCAAGAAGTAGTTTCGTTCAGATGTTATCGAGGAAAATAAGAGATATGTTGTTGAGGGGCCAGGAGATTTTTGCTTAACGCGGAAAATGTAAGATCGATGTAGAATTCTAATATTTGTAAGCATGTAAACTCTTGTGTGTCAAACTTAACTCATAAACCCTCCATAAACGTAAGCATCCCTTTGTACAACCCTTAAATCACTTTCGTCTCCAATTGTGTTTTATTTAACATGCCTGAGTTGGCGGAAGTAGAAAAGGCCAAAAACTTATTGTTGGGATTGACGAAAGGAAAAGTCATCCAAGACATTCAGACGGTATAAATGTCCCCTCCTCCTGCTTCTCATCTTAACAGCTTGACATTGGTTTTGCTGTGCACTAGCTAATTTTTACCTGAAACTTCCCTCATATGATTTATTGGACTACTTAGGTAGAGGATACAATCGTTTTCTCTAAAATTTCGCATCTTGAGTTCGCCCAGGATTTGAAAGGGCAAAAAGTGTTAGATGTTCAGAGATACGGAAAATGGTTCTACTTCATACTGGAGAGCGATTTATTTGCACTAATGCATTTCGGTAAAATTCTTAAACTTAATTCCATTCTGCGAAGCTGTGATTTTAATATTTCTATGTTATCGTCAGGAATGACCGGAACGCTAGAGGTGCCTGGACAGGAAAGCGAACATTACAGATCATCGAAATCCTCTCAGACCGTGAAGTCGGAGTCAAAGAGTAATGCGAATGACGACTGGAATCCGAGGTTTTGTAAGTTCACAATAACGATGGATGATGGAACGATTTTCTCTTTCTGCGATGCTAGGAGGCTCGCAAAGATAACGACTGTTCGGCTCGCGAAAAATCAGTCTATACGTGATATACCTCCTTTGAGTGAACTCGGTTTTGATCCAAAACTGAATTGGCCAAAGAAGGACGAATTTGGTAAGCACTTGTATTATATATGTGAGGAATTTCAAGTACTCATTGAGAACTTTGCATGAATAGCATCTCTAGTGACAAAAAGGAAGTGCCCTATCAAGGCATTATTACTTGACCAGACCTTTTCTGCCGGTTAGATTCTCGATATTGGTATTGCCATTTCATAGATTTATTTTACTAAATGAATCAATAGGTATTGGAAACTGGATTGCCGACGAATGTTTATTCCATAGTCGGATTCACCCAAAACGATATTGCAACAGTTTGTCACGAGAAGAGCTTGACACCTTACACGAGAAAATACTCTATGTTGTCGACTTGGCGGTCGATGTGAATGCAGATTCAGACAAATTCCCAAAATCTTGGTTATTCCATCATCGATGGGGCAAAGGAAAGGGTTCAGTGATGACGGGAGATGGCCACAAAATTGAGTTTCTGACCGTTGGCGGTCGAACCTCTGCAGTTGTCCCGGAATTCCAAAAAATGTCAGGTTACGGCACTGCCTCTGTAGATCCTCCAGTAGTTAAAGAAGAACCATTGTCAAGGAAAAGAGTCAAAACAGAAGGTAAAAGTAGATTAAAGAAAATCAAAACGGATGGGTCAACTGGCGCAGTCAAAAATGAAGTTGAAGATGTACACAAAAGTCGTTATCAGCTGAGAAAGCGAACATGAAATAAAATTGAACTTGTTTTGCAGATTCCGGCAAGTCAAATTGATATCTCCAAGAGTTTTGAATAAATTGTCATGACTGCCGAAAAACTTTAATTCACTCCAACGTGGCGCCACATATTATTGCAGAAACCATATCGATGACCGAAACTCGACTATCGTGACAACCGATGCCCCAAGCTTATGAAGTAAATGGATTGTTAGATCTGGTACCTTTTGGAAGACTTAAAGTGATTTGCTTATGCCATTTCACAACTCAATATCGTGAAAGATAAATCCACTTCGCATGTTAAAGCACTCAAATTATCAATTTCAAATCAGACCACATGATGAATTTGTATTTTGGACCTAAAACCACACCTCCTCTTGCCACCTTTTGCTTACTTTCAATTGCTTGAAATACAACTCTGCTTGTTCTCTCGTCATGCCGCCTTCTTTTTCGAATACATGCAAAAATGCTTCCTTAACATCTGTTGGCATCTTGTTCGCATTCCTTTGAATGAATAGGCAATTATAAGTGAGCCACTTAAAAGGAATTACAGTTCAGTGACAACTTACCCGCTTAACATAACCACGCCACCTTTTTCATTGAGAATCTGCCATAGTAACTTTGATTGCTCCTTAATGCGATGTTGGACATATATTTTTGCCACTTGATCTCTTGAAAAGGCCGTGAAAAGTCGCAATCTTTCACTGGCGGCATAGCTTTCTAAATCTTCTTTGTAATAATAATCTTTAAAGGATGATCGACAGCCGAAAAATAATATCGTCTCTGCAAACATATAATTTGTAGCATTTAGATATCAGTTTACGAAAACACTTAGAGGGAAATGGGAATACACACCAGAAGCATTGCCTTTTACTCTCTCCTCAATGAAACTTTTCATCGGGGCAATACCAGTTCCGGGACCAATACAAATAAGAGGAACACGAGGAGGAGGTGCCTTAAAAACACCTTTAGTCACCTTAATAGGGACAAGCTGGTTGGATTCCTCTACCCACCATTCATTGGTTATTAGTGATGTATATAAATGTAAAACGGGGGCAAAAGGACACACCAGAAACTTGTGCGAGCCATTTCGTACACACCCCTGTTCTTGGGGTAAACATCTTCGTTTTATACTTAACAATTGCTACAGTCAAGTGTATTCGACGAGGGTGCATCTAAAATCAACGTTAGAGGCTGAAAGGGCACCCATACGAGAGCAGTGAATCAATACCTTGAGTGAACTGGCAATGGAAAATTGCCTCTCCTTCAGGTCTTTAAATAAATCAAAGATATATTCTTTTGGAATTTTGAGCCCAATGAAATCTTTTAAAATCTCAATTGTAGTACGTCGCGGCCGGTAACAATATTCGTAAAGATCCTCCTGTCCTTCAGCGGAGGCAAACTCCTTTAATTTATATTTATGTTGATTGTTGTCGGTGAAATGTGAAAGGAGTGAAAAGAAATATCGCCGCGGCTTTGCATTTATGTCGAGATGATATAGAAGGATGTCACGCAAAGTGGTAGGATACTGCAAATAATAAGGTAACGGGTAATCTGAATGGAGAAATTATTGGTCAGATCGAATAAGCAAGGGCGTATAAATGACTTAACGAACCGGGGTCGGTTTGGGTAAACTCGTATACGGTACATGCATGCTCTTTCCATCCTAAATACTCGATTAATTCATCAACCTCCTCTTCCAAATTCTGCGGCTGAATACATAACACATCGCCTGCATTGTATTTGAAATTTTCGTCTACTTCTATCTCAATATGCCTTGTGTCTTGAAAATGATTCGGTGCTGTTATTCTGCTATTCCTGATAAGTTTGCCTGCGACCATTCCCTTCGGCACAGGTGGACTCGACGGAGTGAATGAAGGGGTTTTTGAGACTTCTTTGGAAAGCGTCCAAATGAATCGTGGAGATGGGGTGCGAAAAAGTCAAGGTCTTCCGACATTTAGAAATAGATTTGAACACTTCAAATGGTCTGAAAAGGATATAATATGTCATCTGGTACTGACTCCCTTCCCTCTTGAAGGGGAAATCGACTTAGCAGAAGTCCCCATAGGCCTTTGAGCCATGGGTCTAGTGTTCCATCAACTCTAAGGTACCAAATAACTTATGTCAATATCTATTAGATCAAAGAAATACAAGTATATGACTTACCCGAGGTAATGTTGATCATCACCTTCTCCCCTAGGATAAAATTGGCGGGCGCCGAGCTGGCTCAACCTCTTATGCAGCTTTCGGGCGGGGAAATTGAATCTATATCAGAGAAATGTCAGAAAGAGAAATAATAGCAATACCGCAAAACATATGCATAGACGGTAATGGGCATACTTTTCATATGAGGAATCGCCTAAACCGAAAATTGTGTATTCCAAGTGAGACAATATGTTACCAGGCAAATTTTTCCGCAGGAGTAATCGCCAGAATTTCTATTTGAGGAATGAACAATCTTTAATACCTGTTCATCGGCTACGAATGTTTCGCTTCTGTACCTTCATGTTGTCAGGCTCTTCTCCTTGGCCCGTGGTTGAGCAAATAAAGATAACAACGGATACATTGGCTAAATCATTCTTTCAAGACAGAGGAGGTTAATGTTAGTAATCGCAGTTGGCTGCAGGATAAGGATTGGTCCAGCGGTGCAATATTAAGTAAATTATTGTGCATACAAATGAGAAATCATCCATTGCGCTTAATTTAACGCTGAAATGTCTATTCTTAGATTCTCTTGCTAGTCGTTCCGCGACATCTTGAGCGGTACCGGTTTGCGATCCGTACAGAATCGTAAGTCGAGGCCGATTGGAATCAATGTTATCATCGTTTGCGAGAGACAGCCTATTCAGAATAGGTGTAACGGTTGTTTCAATCGTCATGCTGATTCTCAGCAAGCAGGTTAGATATGCAAATTAGTCAATTCTGCGGAATGTGAAGTTTGTTTACAGGCGCGAGATCAACATCACGACCTCGAGATCAATTATATTCACAACGTTTTTAACACATATGTACTGGTTTTCACTTCATTAGACAATTCTTTCATTATAGGATTAAACATTTTGACAGGTATACTGTCGCCAATGGCTGCTTTACATGCTTTAATCACATCGTTCTTTTTAATGGTTGATTTCGCACGGAAAAGATTAAGGATAATGTTTCGGTACTGAAGAATAGATTAGCCACAACCAATTTACAGACAAAATACAGTGGCAAAAATAAATTCAAAACGTACATCGTCGTATGGAGGCACAGATTTTAGTACGAGGCGATCTTGAACCATAACTGTATGTGTACTTAGTTTCGATTCGATTTGTTCCTCATTCGCGTCTGCTCAGGTATATTATATACTTTAAACATTAGACTAAATGAGAAATAAAAATTCATACGAACCTATGACTTTCTGCTTTATTTCTTCTATTAACTGTTCTTTCTTCATTACACCTTCTTTTCTCAGCGATGATACAATTACATCTTGAATGCGATGTATAACCGTCTTCTGTTTACCTGTTTTTGAATCCTTCCTTTCACGTTTCACACTGGGTTCGGATTTCACAAGTATTGGATCCTCAATGCTGCCAGGTTGCGCTTTTTTTGCCCGATTTATAATTCGAGTCAACTCTTTCGACATAGGAATAAGGCCAAGACCTTCTTTCGCGCTACGAGGAATAAGAGAATGTTAATTGACATGCCTATTCACTTACGCTACTGAAACAATACGGACTGATGCAAGGGCTTTTCAAACATTTTGCGCTGACTTGACACGACATCCGGATACTCTTGGACAAAGTTGTCATCGTCCCTGCATTTCAAGCGCCACATTTTTGTCTCCATATCAAGTGTGCTCAACTGTTCCAAGAGCAGTTTGGTGTCATGATTGAGGAGCTTTGACGCTGCCACAAATTCGGCCCTGCTAACTTCCGCGGGGTTTGCGGTTGATTGCTGGAATAGCGATATTAAGTAGTCCCGAGCAAACAATTTTCGGTCTGTGTACTTATATAGCAATTCCGACTTTACTACCCAGTTTCCGTGAACAAGCACCGCATATTGCTCCAGTTTGTTCAGTATGTCGACTTCCGATAAAGGAGGGTCCAAAAAACTCTGAATCTTCTTCAGTGGAAGTATATGCGCTGATTAAGCAAGTTGTCAACATCCATATCACAAATGCGAAGGAAGACAGGGATCTACCATTCATTAGAACAGCCTTAATTTGTGTCTCCACGCCTAAGATGGCGAGATCCGCTCGTGGATGAACGCCCGGTTTTATATTCATTGCGTCGGCCGAAACGGTACTACAGGTCAAGAAGTCAGAATGAGTTCAAATTATTTTTCGGTGAAAAACACCTACGCATTCATCGCTGGGGGCGGACTGATGTTCTCCAAATACGATCGAGGGGTCTCGTTGAATTTAAGTTCGTCTCGATGTGATGCGAGAAGTCGATCAAATACTACATTGGCTTCTTCGGTCTGGCGATGCTCAAAATTAGTAAACTATATTGATTAATTGATTGAAACCGTCCCGGCGCCAATTACCGTTTCATCAAAATATTCCAGATTAAGCCACGCCTCTTCCTGAGCCTGCTTCCGTAACCAAGATATACTATTCTTCTTTGCCTGCTCCATATCTGCGCTTTCGACACGACCCAGAGACATTTGAACGCCCCTGCCTTTCGCTTCTTCCCCACGAGATTTCTTTTCCTCCTCCACCACTCTTTTATTAGCGGCTTTGACTTTATCGTCTATTATATCCAAATATGATAGTGATGGTCGAAATTGTATCGTGGAATTTATTTCCGTCAAATGAAGCTCATCTTTTATCAAAATACGTCAGAATTTGCAATCAGAGGTTCCCGTTAAAAAGAGAGATCGAACCATCTTTAATAATCCCAACCATATATTTCGCCTTTGCTGGAATCATCGTTGAAGATAGCGTTTGTTTCTCTATCGACGGAACTTCGGAAGCCTCGTCATCATCGGCTGAATTGCTCAGGTCATACACGGTCTTAACCTTCTTGTCACTAAACGCCAATCCAAGATCCCTCCCCTTTTCTTCGTCATAGGTTGCGGAATTCTTATTCATAGGCAAGTCAAGTTCAATCATTTGTGCTTTCGGCTTAATTCTGGCCGCTATTGGAGCCGTTTCCGGAGTGTACGCCCTCGTTCGAATTGGGTGTTGGAAGAGATATAAGTGCTGTGCTAATTGTTCGGAGAAGTACACGGGTATTTCTTTCACAATTTCATCTCCTTCACTGAAGTAATCCTCATCTTTATAAGGTGAATCATCGATTCCCAGAGAACCGGTCATCTTTGCGCTGTATTGTTGGAAGTTTAATCGAGTCCTTCATACACGGTGTCTGCTTTTGTTTGCAATCACGTGCATCTGCGCCATGGCCAAATTACCCAACTCCGCGGCATTCATTCCACTCTTCCTTCTCCCCTCTGGCAGGGAACAATCCTTCACTCTGCTTTAAATCGATACGCACCAAAAGAGACTGACTGAGGCATATGGCAAGCGATCTGTCCAGCCCATTTTTCGGTTGTTATCTACTAAGTTCCCTTAATTCGAGGTTCAAGAACCACAGTTACGTTGGTTCAACGGTTAATCCAGTGAGACGACTGAGGCAACATAATGGAGATATAGTTGGTGGTGCAAAGAAGACGGGGAAGAGAAGGCCGTGGTTCGTATGTTTTACAATTTCATGCCTTAACGCATATGGAATGGTTGTAGGCTTTCGTGACGTGTAACTCGAATGCATTGACTGCGTACATTTTTAAGGGAAATGGTGTTAATTGTCCATGGTTTTCCGAATAAAGTGAGTATTTATTAATATCTTATGCTGATAATACCGAGCTAACCTTTGAATTAAGTTGGCTGCATTACAGGTACGTCATTATGATGATTCGAAACATCTACGCAAACCAAATTTGACTATCAATCGATAAACGCTTTGTAGTTTGAGTGGGCCTGGCAAAGTTAGTTGTCCAGTCCAATTTAAACTCTTCCACAATCAGTACTGATGCATACACTTCACAGACCCGTAAGTTCGCTTCTGACTCAAATCTGGCTTATGCCGAGAGATAATGACTGGTTGTGAAGGCATTTATCTCGCCACTTTAAATCATGCGGCATTTTCTTTTCTTCATCAAATACCAAAGCTATCAAGCTTCAGACGAAACTGAATGTTTTAAACGAAATGTTTCATTTGAACGAATACTCTCGCTGGCCGCTAAAGTTACACTTTGTTAACAGCGATGTCGCCAATAACTTTAAAAAGCTGAAACTTTTGCCTGCTCATGTGGTGACCAGTCATGGGCCACTGGAAGAGCTACCATACGATTTTGGCGATAGAGATGCGGACGGTACGTGTTCGGCCCGCCGATATTCATCAGTCTTAATCGCTATAACGACATGCCCCTTAGAATGGATCCTGCAAGATCGAATTGAGAAATTGGAACGCTTTGCGGCGTCTTCCACTGATTGTATTATTTGCATGGATGTTGTTAATATTGAGGTATAGTAGAGAGGATACTTTCGTGCATTTCTTGAATGATCACTCAATTCGATTGAACTTTACATAAGGACCCCAAGACTTGGCTCGGCTGTAATCGGCATCAATGCCGCATGATATCCCATATTCAATGTCTCTCTCATTGGTTCCTGAAAGCAGAGATATCGAAAGACGATAAGGCCGAACCTTCTGTATCACAGTTCACGTTATTGCCAATATCAGGCTCATGTCCTCTTTGCCGAGCTCAGTTGCGATGGGGAGATTTGATATCCGATATGCAGTTCAGAGCGAACGGATGGCACATGGGATTGAAAAGTCGTGTAAAGGAGATAAGGAATACGATACCACAGGATGTGACCGAGAAAGGGAAGGGTGGTCGTGTAAATCCGGCGGATGAAAGTTTTGAAAGCACTGATATAACAAATCCCGTCTCAAATACGATTGAAGACAGCAGTGAAGATGAATTCGACCAACTGTTACTTCGGCTACAAGTGTCAAAGGATAATGGAAACCCTACAATAGAGGAAAGCGTTGATGTAGACGAAATCACGATGCTTTTAACCCAAACGCTAATCGATGCAAAAGCTTTTCGACTTCCGTTGCCACATCAAATCGCTACTGAGGATGTCACATAAGATTTCTTCAATGTTAGTCTCTTGTTCACAATGAGTGGAATTGTCATGATTACTCTATGATTGTGACAAGCGTTATAATGTATATGCGAAGGTTGCAGAGAATAATCTCAAGCATTCAATAAATTCATTAACTTCCCGCAAATATGCAGAACACTATCTACAAATTCAATAGTTTAAGGCAATTTGCGCAACTCTATTCTACTTGCAACCAACCGCCGACACATGAAATTCTGATGGTTCTTGAACCTATAGATTGCTTTCATCAGGTCATGTCATTGCCACTGATCAACTACAACACCCACCGCACACTCGCTTTAAACATGAAACTTTCATGATATCCCTATCGCCTATTGAAGAATGCTTTCGATTGCTCATCTAACATGTTAATATCTTTCCGGTCATGAAGATGGCGGTCTCGGTAATGTCGTCCCGGATGATTATGCAGGCTATCATGGTGATTAAGTCCGAACAGAGGTGGTAATTGCGAAGGAGATTGGACATGAGCACCAAATGAAGGAGCATGATTTACGTGATGTGTCGAATTTGGGAGAGTTTGGTGTCCTAAAGAATTCATACTTGAATGTAGATCTAACCGTAAGTGAGGATGTGCGGAAGAAGCCGCCATTGCGACAGGCGGAAAGTTGATTGTAGACGAGGCAAAGGATGCAGTTGGAGATGTCGGAGAAAAAGTTCCATGATTCACATCGACGACAGAAAGATCAGATGACAACGGAATGCTATGAGTCCCTCCAGCTGTAGAAGAATGTGTAGAATGTCTGGAACGATGAGAAATGATTGAAGCGGCATCTTCTTGATCCTGACTGGTTTTTTCGTCACAATCTTGCTCGCAATCTTCATGCCGCGGGGCATATCCTCCTTCCGTATCCATTAACCTTTGTCCCATTTTGCTTGCGCTAGTCATTTCAGTCAACTGTCTGGCTCTTGTAGCCATGAAAGATTTCCTAGCTTCTTTGTCCATAAACTCATCAAATTTAGGATACAACGTCCTAGGTACATTAATATCCAATTTTTTAGCCCAACTGACAGAAGGCGAAAGCAAATGCCCATTGGGATTGTCTGCATTGAATATATCTCGTTCACGATAATAGCAACATAAGACCCACTTCTCATGCGAAGATGTATAGACAGTTGCTGTCTTCTTCACTAGACCGTTGGGTATCACGAGCGAAAACGCGTCCACCTCTGGAGCCCCTGAAAAACGTTGAGTGGTAGGATCACGGCGATATGTTTCTTTGTACACGAGAAAGTTGCCAGAAACTCGAGATGGGGTCCAGGCTGGCAAAAAGTTAGCATAATTAGAAGATATCGTCTTTGGGCGGTCCGAAATGTCGTATGAAGCAAACGAAGAAGTAGTTGGAAAAACTTACATCGTCCATCCTGTTACATAAAGGGGAAGGATGAGATTAATATATGTTAGATATCGTGTGACAAATCGATTAAACAACTAAAACCCGCGAAAGCAAATTAAGAGACGTATTATAGTAGGATACATACAGTCCACCTCAGAATTCTACTCTCCGATTCACTATACACGAAAACAGATCCACTCCTCAATATATTTTTAGGAATATCCTGCCGTCGTTCAATTCGTCTCGTTTTACCGATTCTTGCAGCTTCCACAACCACGATGGCATCGTAAAAGTCGTTGATACAACCGAAAAAGCTTTCATATTGCTCCGCGATAGTATTCGAGTAAGGGTGCGTTTCTGGTAATATTTGTGAGCTAGGATAGCCATGGGTCTCTGGAGCACTTGAAGTGGAAATATTAGTGATAGCAAAATCATGACTGGAAGTGGTGACGTCAAATGAGGAATTGGTTGAATGCGTAATTGTTGAAGAGTAAGACTGAATGGGTAAAGCTGGACCCGATGAATACACTGGCGTCTTGACAGAGGATGTATTAGGGAACCGAGTGTTGTCAGTTGGTGCAGAAGTTTTGGCGGACTGAGGCATCCAATATTCTCAATGAGATACGATGGGTCAATTTTGAACCAACTGAATGGTGACACAGAACCACGGTTTACGTGAAGAAAAATTTGAGGAGAAAGTTTGTCGAATTGAGAAGAGACTCTGCCGGTATATACAAGAAATAGAAGCTTTGGCAGAAATTTTTTAAGGCTAGAGTAGAATGCTAGCCGAACATGCAGATATCAAAAAAGCCGCCAAATTAAAGTCGAGAACACCAGCAAATTAATTTCCTTTATAATGCTGGCTACCAAGAATTATGGCGAGAGAAAGTAATTCCAATTTGTTGCAAGGAGTTTTGGGAATCTTTAAGGGGGGAAACCATAAAAAGAGAAACAACGCTGAGAAATGGCGGTCGGATTTTTGGTTCTTTCATGGTTCCGCCTTTCGTAGCACCTATCTTCTCTTTCATCAGCGAAAGGCCCGGTCTGTCATCGGCTGCGTGGATGTGGCGACACCTCCGATGGAACTTGGATCTCCGAATACCCCGCAAATAGGGACTTTTGATCCGCACAGAGATGAATGGGGAAATTTATCACAGAGGCGGATTTTTCTGCAATTATCTTAACAGCAGTTTCATCAAATGACGTAATTGTACCACAATCAGGCACATGCATCCGGTCGTCATCTGGTACAGGATTTTCACACCCGATTAGAATTGAGCAGATCTCTGATAATATCTCCGATCAAATTAAGGAATAAAGAATAAAATCAAAGAATACTCTGGAGTCTGGAGCAATTGACATCAATATATTTCTACTGAAGCCGCAGATTCTATGTAGTTCTCATTCTACTCTCCCCCTGCTCGCTCCGTTCTTAGTCGTTTCTAGCATCATTCATTGCGACGGCTAGGGAGGCCATGTACAGCAAGTTTGTGGATAAGATAATAAATCTGTTATATAACTACATAATATGCATCAACTGTGATAGTATCTATGTGGGTCGATTCATCCAGCACGTTAGAGTCTCCCAAATTAATACAAAAGTCGCCTTATCTGCGACATTGTCAGTTCCACATTTCCAAGTCCTGCTGCATTTTCAGGAGCGTTTGCAATTCAGCAGCAAGTACGTCAAAGAGAGAAGAATTGTCGCTTTCTAACACAATAATACGCCATTATTTACGCATCTTACTTCTTGCGGTGCGTCTCTGCTTTAATTCTCCGTAAGTAGGTGCGCGATCGCGTCATAGTTCCGCAGGAGCAGGAGTGACCCGCTGCAGGACTGGTCCGAACTGGCCATCTTCCAGCATCATTCCACAACTCTCGCTGATCTCTTTGTGCATTGGCAACGGCGAAGAACCGCAGTCTTGTTTAAGTAAATACAATTAAGGGTGGTTATTGAATTGATTCCAGCTTGCCTATTCTCACATCAGACAGATCGCATTAAAAGAAAGCCTCCCCCACGTACTAACACTGTAGAAAGCAATTGAGTATCATTCTCATTATAGATCTTCAAGAAATCCTGAATTCTATATATCTACGTTGACATCACTTTCGAAGTATCAGACAATTTTCAACAAAATGCGAATTGTCGTCGTTTTAGCCTGATTTTCTCTCCTCCTCAATTCTTCCGCTTCAATGGCAAAATAGTCTGCAAATCCGGTCGCGATTTACCCGAAGTTTAATCAATAGTAGAAGACGAGAATCTGATAACGAATTATAGGAGCAATGGGTGCAATGGGTGCAACAGTTAGAACATTCATTTTCCTTCGAAGCATCTCTTCAATAAATAAACAGAAGTCGCGGCTAGCAAGCGACTTCAAACTGCCAGGCTCAGTCCTATATATGTGGATTTTGCCACCACTTTAGCAAAGTTACTCAGTCGCTATTCTGACGGACGACGGATTTATAGCATACGCTGCGTCAATCTTTTTAAAATAAATACAAATTGTATTCGGTATAATTATCATGTAGGCTGAACGAAATGGGAGGAAATAGAGCCAGTGAGGAGGAAAACGCTGCTACCGGAATGTACGGGCTTCTCACACTCCTCTGTGTTTATTATCGGAATTTGACACGACATGTAAGCTGAAATATTGATTTATTCATTATTTAGTTTCCGGCTTGACTTTGCTTGATTATGCAATCGATTTGAACCAAAGTTATCAATGAGTGTTGCTTAATTTATGCCGCCTTTCCTTGTGGTAATAGGCTCCTAAAACTGGATTGCCACTCTCCGAGTTATCTTGGGTTATCAGCCGAAATTTAACAGTCAAGTATAATGAAGAGATTTTCATTATAGTGTTAAGCAGGACATTTAAGTAGGGGTCGAGGGGGACGTGAATTTGTCCCTAATACCTTGATCGTAATATGGCGCGAGCGACCTTCGATAACCAAACTAAAATTAAGAGTCGAAGTATAGTACAGCCAATTATAACTGCTATTACCAAAGGAACTGCGTATATTTGCAAGGATTATTATACGTATTTGATTAACATGCCCAGTAAAGCCAATATAAAATTTATTGCTTTGATTAAAACTGTATTAAACTATGTAATACGTCACTGCGCAAGCATCACATCATGCATCGTTGTTGATTCTGTCCAGACAATGAATATCTAACCACCGGTCACACTTGTTTCGATACAGGTTTCAAGAATGAGAGCGGTATTGTGGTGTGTTAGCGGAGGGCGGATAAGCAATGCTGGGGCAGAGCGAAACGCGGCGGACCAAAGGGGACAATCCAATGCGCTGCGCGGATCCGTGTTGAAACGCTCTTCGTTTGATATCAGACAAGGGGAGACTCGCCGATATGGGGAGTGATGCTCATCTGAATAAAACCATGAGGGGGTCTGTTGTGGTCCCCAACGCTTGTCTGTGATTCTTTTTGCCCACTAGCAACAGCCTCCCTCGCTAGTTTCCATATTGAGTGATTCCTTTTAATACTTCCGAGTGTCCAAAAGTATTTGTGACTGTTGTGATTAACCGACCTCGGTAACATCGAAAAGAATACCCACTTGAAGCACATAGATTAAAAGGCTAGTTTAGAGTATAATTTCACAAACCACCGGCAGATTATCTTTTTCCGACGATGCAGCACATCTTCGTTGTCCTCGCTTGTCTTTTATACTTCTCCGAAGCGTCCCTCTGGACTGCAACAACGGGACTCAACAAAAGACCTCGACCTGGCCAGAATTCCAACACCGCTCATCCTCAGCCGGCCGGTACTTCTCCTGCCACTGATCCAAACGACGAATTATGGGATCAATGGAAGAGACAGCTTGAACTAGTTTCATCCACTGTACCCTCTCAAGACCCAAAGTCGAAATCTAAAAGAGCCTTCCACCCAGCAGGTCTTGGCAGTTACGTTGACCTATCGAATCCGTCGCCTCAGATCCGCAACCGACAATTATTTACGATAGCAGATGCCGTTCCAGACTACCTTTTCTACAAAACGAATGCGGCCAATTCGTTTTCAACAAACTATGAATTATACCTTGAGGAATTATCAACCCGAAAGTTGGGCAATTACAGTGCTGATCAGTCAGTCAGGTTGGAAAATCTTCACAGCCGGCAATCCGAGTTAGCTGCTCGTCTTTCCGAAGTGCGTAACAATGCTCACAAAGCCTGGGTACGTTCTCAGACGTCCCAGCCCTTCGAAGGCTGGGCCTCCTCAAAATACCAAGAATACAGAGCCATCAAACAGCAGCTTGATAGTGTAGAAATTGACATTCAACGTATCGAGACTCGAACCAACGGTATTGGCGCTGGATTAATCCAAAAGACTTTGAATAAGGTCAGGTTGGCCAAAGAAGATTTCAAACCGACGGGGTATAACATGCCGATTGATACCGCCACAACAGACGATGGACAAACCATTCAAACATTCTCTCCAACTTACTACTTGTTTGGGTTCGAAAAAGCTTACAGTGAATGGTTAAAAGGACCGAAGAAACAAGTCAAATTTCAAATTGCTGGTAATTCCAAGAAGTCTAATTCCAGAGATTTCGGCTGGGGTTTCGACCTTACCACCCCCATGGAGTGGGCACCGTTCATTTCCATTCAGTTCAAGAGTGGAAGCAAGACAGCCATGAAGAATAAAGTTGTTACGAGCTTCGCCATGAACGTAACTTTATCTCACCTCGGCTCTTTCCAAGTCCGTCCTGGTATGTCGTAATTGCATTAGCAATCTTACTCTCCTTAGCTAATCCATCGATTTATTATTAAAATTCTTAATAGGCACCTGGTATGACCCTGTTGTCATCAACCGATTCCGCCAACACGTAAAGGATGTCAATCCACCTTTCTTTGGTAACGATGGAACACTCAACAACCTCATCACCAATGTCGTACTAGGTTATCAACCAGCAGTTTCAGTAAGACTTGACAAAGCCATGTACAATGAGTTCACGCATAACATTAAAATTGGTAGCGGAGGAGAAATCAAGTTTGGTCCCTTCTCTATCCCGTTCGGCCCTAATATCAATGGAGATATTGAACAAACTAGTTTCGACGATTCGAATCAAGTTATTAAGTTCAAAAGTACTAGCGAGCTTCCATTGATTTTGGCTGTTACCTCAGAAAATATGGGATAAAATATGCTTATATAGACATCTGTAGATTACAGGTAGTTCTGTGATAGGATGATGAAATGAAAAATAGCTTTATTTAACCGATAACACTCCATACTTTGTTCAAATGTAATAAATCTTCAAATTACTACTCATTCAATCAATGACGCTAGGCAAGCGCTCACCTACTTGATTAAGCAGCACGAAGGGCGACAACAATGGTTTCGGTGATGCATTTCACAAAATCAGTCGAAGAGCTCCGTGTTCATTATCTGACACTTTACATTTCATTATCGTACATTGCATTAAATAGCTTAGCTAGTCACTTCGTGAAATCAATAAGAAGGAATACATTTACGGGCGGTATATTACAAATAGAATTTTCATAATTTGGTGGCAATCATCGTGAAGGGAAACTCTTCTTAAAAACCTCTCACAGTTGCTTAATCAAAGCAGAAATTATCGCATTGTTTCAAACAAACCAACGAGAGTGGTGATTGAGCAGCTGAATTTGTCTTTCATCTTCTCCGAATCGTGAATGTTGGAAAGCGCACATCTCAGATATAGGAGGCAACCTAATGAAACTCGAGGAAACAGGACTGGTGACTCCTACCGGAGAAATGGCAAACGAAGAAGTCATTGGAGAGTTCGCGGAGGAAGAATTTGACTGCGATTCGGTCACATCGCAATCCATGTTGCAATTGCGGGCCGAACACTGTTCTGCATCTTGCGGAATATCATCGGAGAAACTGTGCCCGCTCGACTCCGATGGATCACCAAACGAAGTTGACAGGGATTCCATTTTGGCGGAATTTCCATTTTTCCTTGCTTCTTTCTCAACATATTCGTCCCACTAAACGCGAAGAGATGAGCAACGACTTCGGACAAGACTATAACTTATTAAAGCAAACAGACCTTAGGATAGAGATTTCTCGGAATTTCAGTGATTCCGATCCTCTTCGCCCACTCCTGCGGTGGCTTTAAAAATCCATTGGGTCCGACATCTTGCGAGCGATAATAACAGCACAGTGTCCATTTTTCATACTTTACTCCACTGAACGACGCAAGAACCGTGATAGTCTTTTTACAGAACCCGTTCGGAAGAATTTTCCCCGGTTTAGCACCCGGCGGTGGTGGTTGAAATATATGATCGTTTGCTGAATTCGGCCGGTATATTTCTTTGTAACACAGAAATTGGCCTGACACTCGGGAAGCCGACCAAGCTAATACAATCGAGTAACAGTTCAGTCCCTATGTAAACGGCTAACCAACAGATAATCAAAACATACATTTTCCATCCTGAAAAATAGACGAGGATACGAGAATGAGGTTTAGACTTCTATATGTGCTATTGACGCGAAGAGTATAGAAATACTAACCGTCCATCGTCTAATATCGCATTCCGATTCGTTCCAAACAAGCACACTGCCGCTCCTCAAAAACTCTTTAGGAATATCCCTTCGACTTCTTATACGATTTGTCTTACCGGTGCGTGCGGCCTCTATGATCAGAATTGCATCCCGGAACGTGGTGACGGATCCATAGTAACTTTCATAATGTTCGATTACGCTTCCGGTGACATCCAGCTGGCGTTGAGTGGGTGGAGTGGTTGAGATACGAGGTGGGTAAATCGTGCGACGTGAACTGGGCCGAGCTAACGGAGAGTATGGCAAAGGTGAAGACGGCCTGTAAGTCCTTGAAATTTGAGGGAATAATTGCAATTGTGGGGTACCCAGCGGGGAAGGATAGTGCGGTTCATCGGGAGCCTGTATCGGGGACGGAGTGTAGGCCGGAGAGCGAGTTGGAGTACCGGGTTTAGCAGTAAAGTATGGAGAGTTGATTTTCTCAGAATGAGCCGATTGCGGCATGAGTGATAATGTTAGATAAGGAGATAAGAGGGTAATAAAATGAGTTGGTTCTTCTCGCGGTGCGGTGTACCCTAATTTGAAGCTGTGACGAGCGAAGGTTACTGCAAATTAAACTTGAGTAATCGTTGAAACTTTGGTAAACTCAAATCGTCGCAGTTGGTAATATAAATTGTCGCTTATATCGGTCGTTGTTTGTTGACTGAAGAGATGGAAATATCGAGGTATTTAATGTAATGAACGATCCTCAACACTCCAAAGTTTCAAATTCAATTCACTTTTTCGGTCGCCGAAATCAAATGTTTCAGTAAGATAAGTCGAAGAAGCAAAATATGTATCACCTTAGCGTGGAGGCGTGAGTATTGTTTAGACTCTAAAATTCCAGAAAGGTAGCATACATATTTATTTCGGCGCATGCAAGATCAAGACTCTGATCAATGTGTTGATGACAATCAAAAATTGCTATTACGTCAGAATGCGTAATTGATTCTCAATACAAGTTTATGATGCAGACAAAGCTTGCGTGGCGAGGTTAATTTATAACTTACGATTATGTTTGGAGTAAGTGGCGACTTAGTTGACAACATACTATTAAGGGTCTTCAAGTGTAATATTATGATCATTCCCTCACAATTGCAGATCTCTATGGAATATTATGACCTGTCCATGCTTAATTTGGGGGCCGTGGCGACGAAGCACGCCAGAATATATTTGATAGTGAACACCTCCCTCCGGCCTCGCTCCTCCGACAATAGTTTATTCTCATTAAAGAACCATTTGGCAGTTTAAAAATTGGTTATAACATAAGATATAATCTAATTGAACGGCCTCTAGAAAACTGTCATCGATCGTCACAAACTCCCGGAACTCAATCTGTCGTCTACGATGATCTTAAAATAAATGTCGGGATATTGGCGGATTTACGGATAGAAATTGTCAACTTGCTCCAGAAGGTTGTAGTGATTATGATTCACTAACGATACCAGAAAGAGCGGAGACGGAGTAATTACAAAGTTGGTTGGAGTCATCTGTTCTTTCTCGGATAGATGAATGTGTTATCTGACATGTGTCACGGAACTGCTTCGAGTGTTGCTTTGGGGAATCGAAATATACCCATCCCACATAGCGAGATTTTGATCTTACTTGATACAATGTCTATCAAGTTCAGACCTTCTTTTCGTTAGAATAGCCTTATGTAGTATTTATGTTCCACTAACATTATCGTACAAGTAGTTGTATACTGATTTAATATACCCTACATTTTCATATTTTTCGGTTCAGATGAAGACGATTTCTTTAGGATAATTAACAAAATTGTTTAGACTAGTTCCAGGATACTGGATGTAATATTCTACACCTCCCATTTTTTCCCTTCTTTCTCCCATTCTTCCTTCAGCAAACTCCAATCGATCTTTCCGCCTTGCTCTTTAAGCTCTTTCTGGTAGTCTTCCCACAATTTCATCAGGACACCCCACTCTTTTTGAACCTTTTTACTCTTTCCCTTACTCAATTCTTCACCCCCCTTATCATGAGTAGGCAGTCCATTCTCATCCCATTTACTGTACTCGTCGACCTGCTTCATAAAATACTCCTTGGGGCTCAGCCGACCCTTATGCAATTTTTCAAGTTTCTTCAGTTCATTCTTACGCAGGGAAGCTTGTTTGGCTGCTAATTTAGCGGCTTGCTGTGACTTTTTCTCATCTCTAATTTTGCGGAGGAGAGCGGGGTCAGCGAGTTTGACGAGGGCAGTTCCATCGTCGCGATCGTCGAGGGAAACACCAAGCTCAATAAGATCATTATCACGGAGAGAGTCGCAGAGAGCCAAGAACTCGGAATGGGCTAGGTAATAATGTCAGAACAAAAGCAGGTGGGTAGAGGGAAATAAATGCAAGTACCTTTCTTTTCACGGGAATAGGCTCTCACATTATCTCTGAATGTCGATAACACTCTCAGATACGGCATCAACATGTCCTCGGACTAATGAAAGAAAAAAACAATAGAAGCGAAGTTAGGATAAACTACAAATATTATTCAATTTGAAAAGACGCCAACAACATACACTTCCACCCTTCCCTTGTTGGCTCATTCCATAACCCATTTCAGGTCCGGATTCGGTTAAGCCGAAACATTTCGTCATTTTGGTAATATATTTTGCAACCTTAGATAAGATCATAGTGTTCGGATGTTGACTAGCTTCACGGGTTATCTTGAGATATACATTTGATTTGTTGATCAGTTCTAAGAGAAGTGACATTGCGACGGAGGTATTGATGTTATCGCAGAGGGCGGAATGAACTTTGCTTTGTATTTGGAGAAGACTAATTATTGCACATAAAAAAAAGATGAAGAGAGAAAGGAGAAAGTCAGTAAGATATCGAGAAGAATTTATGTAAGAAGTGAGAAAAATGATTACATACGAATCTAATAATTCTTTTTCATTCTTGCGGAACGAATGAGAACCAGTGAATTGCGCCGGGTTTGTTTTTTCCTCCTGTATCAGAGCCTTGACGTTGATCAAAAAGTTCTACGAAGCCGAAAACGTCAATTGTCATGATTCCTCTTGTAGTTAAGGATAATATTTCCTGCAAACCTGGATATTCGTCTCTGCACCCAAGGCAGCTTGTAAACTTGACGCTTTGAAGTCCAAAGTATTCTCCCATGGATGCATCAAGAACAAGATGCGAATTTGATTTGGCGAATATTTTTGTAACGCTTCCTGTATGGATGTGAAATTTTTGAGAGATTTCGACATTTTTTGCCCTTCAATGTGCAGATGACCAGGGTGGACGAAATAATTGACCCATTGGTCACAACCGTAATGTGCCTAGATTTATCAACAGTATTACAGAAGAGCAAGGGATGCTAAAGGAATTAAACAATCCTACCTCGGATTGCGCGATTTCATTATCGTGGTGGGGAAACGCCAAATCGATACCACCGGAGTGTATATCCAACTTATCTCCGGCAATATCACACGCCATGGCGGAACATTCGATATGCCAACCAGGCCGACCTTCGCTCCAAGGACTGGGCCAAATAGGTTCACCCGGTTTTGACTTTTTCCACAATGCAAAATCAGATGGAGATTTCTTGGCTGTGGATGTACTGGATTGGGAAAGTGCGCCTTCGGCGTCAGCGATCAAGGAGAGGTTGGAAGCAGACCAAGGCTCTAGCTTGGCATAATGATGCTTGGGATTGGAGTTAAACTTCACCGTGTCAAAGTAGACGGAGCCTTGAGATTCGTATCTGGATAGTAAATGACGAGTGAGTAAAATCGATTTGGTAGATTTAGGAAGGACTAAACAGTGAAGCATACGCAAAGCCGTTGTCCATAATTTTTTGAATAAAATCGACAATTTCAGGTACATATTCGCTCACTCTGGTCAAAATATCTGGCCGCTTGACATTCAAGGCATCCATATCTTTAAAGAATTCATTTTCCCAATGCGCTGCAAGATCACGGAATACGAGTGGATCTGTGACAGTTGCACCTTCGCGCTTGTCAAGATGATGACTCAAAACATCTTTACAACCATTTAGAACACGGTCAGCTGTTTCTTTGGATGTATCATTGGCTGCGAGTGATTGAAGAGCAGTTATGATAGCGGCATGGGCAGATGACTACGAAGATGCAATGGTCGGCGTTAGGTAATTAAAAAAAAAAAATATTTTAAATCTGAAGACAACTCACAGCAAGATTCAATCTCATTTTAAACTTTGCGTCTTTCTCCATATCGCCAGTGCTTCGATCCTTATTTGTGGCAACATATTCGCTCCATTGCTCAAACACTGACACCTCTCTACCAAAATATTCTTCCACATATTCCTTCCAAGCAGACTCCATCATGTCGATTACACATTGGTGCAGCTTATCCGTTCCCTTTTTGGCTTTTTCGAATAAATAACTTTGTCTAGCTCGTAGGATGATTTTATCGTCAATATCAGTTACGTTTGTGATCAGTAGTACATCGTATCCAAAATAATCTTCAAAAATTCGACGCATAATGTCGATTGTGAGGTATGTTCGAGCATGCCCAATGTGGGAAGCGTCGTACACAGTAGGACCGCAATTGTACCAAGTTACTTGATTTCCGTTAACTGGAATAAACTCTTCCTGTAACGAGAATACACAATATTAGTAGCGAAGTCCGTCCAAGAAACAGGTCAATAATCTTTTTCTTTCGCAGTTTTCATTTTGACTGTAAGCTAGAGCCTGTTACCTTTTTCTTTGTCAATGAGTTCAGAATATGTAGTTTTGGAACTTGCATTTTCTGTACGGGTTTGTGCCAGTCCGGCTGCTTTACTTTATCAGACATTTTAAAGTGGCGGGAAAGGGAAGATGAGGAAATAACTCGTTTAAAGTGCGGCGCTCGATGAGGAGTTGTAGTTGTGAATACAGACAGAGGCAATGACAATCTACGCAGGGTTGCTTGCAGAATGAGCATACACACTTTAGATGCAAAGAGGAGAAAATATTTTTTTTGTTGATGTGATAACCGTACAAAGAGAAAGCCACTTCGCGTTGCCTCGGAAATTAGAATTTAATTATTCTCTCCTCGGCTCAGGTGTATTCTACTTCATCTCTAGCCATAATCATACATAAACATGCTATATTATTCATTACTGGGAAGGAACAAAAAGTTTGCTGAAGGCAGGTTATTCATTAACTAATGGACGTTGGCCATATTCGAAGGACAGCTGAACCGCTGAATGAGATGATAAATGATAATTCAATAATATCGGAAAATCTCTCAGTTATGCATAAAGTGTATTTTGGAATAAATATACTATTTCAATCAATCAATTATAATTGCGACCAAAGAGGAACGGGACAGCGTGACATGGGACGCTCTCGGTGCCAATCTCTGGCGCTCTCCTTTTCGGCTGTCAGATCATTAACAACCACAACGATTACTCTGCTGAGGAATTGAGCACAATGGTGACAAACAAGAGAACATACTTTGATATCTCTATTAACGGAAAGCCAGCTGGCCGTATCGTATTCGAACTCTTCAGCGACGTCCCTAAAACCGCCGAGAACTTTCGGGCCTTATGTACGGGAGAAAAGGGCGTCGGCAAAATGGGGAAACCATTGCATTACAAAGGAGCAATTTTTCATAGAGTTATTAAAGATTTTATGCTCCAGGTTAGTGATTTTCTTTCAAATATCCGAAATCGTAACAGTAAAATGTAAGAAAGACTGAATTACGCTTTTTTTCCATCACGTTCCATTACTTCCACTAAAATCAGGGTGGCGATTTCACTGCATTTAATGGTACAGGAGGGGAGAGTATTTATGGAGAAAAATTTGAAGACGAAGCGTATGTTTTATGTTTCGCACACCAGTAGTCACAATCTCGACATTAAAAAGATCTGTCGAATTGACGTCCCGCCTTCACAATTTAGATTCCTTTACAAGCATGATCAACCGTTTCTTTTGTCGATGGCTAACGCAGGTAAATCATGTAAAATCGAGTAGATTGATTACTGTTTAACTAATTGAATCTTCCTGTAGGACCCAACACGAACGGATCGCAGGTGCAATGTCAATTTCGTTCTTATCCTTGAGTAATCAGTGATCTAACCGAAGGGCCATTTTCACATATAGTTCTTCATTACAACAGTCCCAACGCCGCATTTAGATAATAAACACGTCATTTTCGGAAAAGTCATTAAGGGTTCGTACTGACGCCTCTTCGCAATCTTTCACAGTATTCTTCATCCTTTCTGGCGCCTTCGGCGTAATGTTTCTTTTGGAACTCTCTTCTCAGCATACCAACTTGACTCCCTCTTTAGGCAAGAACCTAGTACGTGCAATTGAACATATTCCGACATCAAACGACAAACCAGTGCAAGATGTTGTCATCACCGATTGTGGCGAGTTTGCTGACGGTCAGGACGATGGTGTACCAACTGAATGGGGCGAAGATGCAGTACCAGACTACCCTGGTTTGTTATCTAAGAACTTCTCCGCTCTTTCATAGAGTTATCTAAGGGATCAATCCTGCTTTTATTTATTGTAGAGGATCATCCTGAGCATCCATTTAAATCAGAAGACACTGTATTAAAGATTGCGCAGGTAAGCCATCATGCTTCCTTTTTGTAGATAAGTACAATTCTATTGACAGTCACATAGTCCTCGAAAGATTCGGGTAATGAACTCTACAAAAAATCAGAGTTTGCTAAAGCAGTCGCGCAGTATCAAAAGGTAAATTTGCTACATCCGTTTTCTTTCTGTGATCCGTTTCTCATTCGCAATCTCTAAAATTCCTGCTTTCGTCGCTCTATGCAAACCGAGTAGGCGATCAATTACATCAACTCTCTATCGGATGATAGCTCTTCCTCCACTACATTGATTTCCCTCAAAATATCTTCCCTTCTAAACAAATGCCAGTGCAACCTTAAAGTCTCAAACTTTTCGTCCGTTGTTTCCGACTGCTCTACCGTTATTTCACTCAAACCACCAAATAAAGATTTGTCGAAAGCATTATATCGCCGTGGACTTGCGTACTCAGCTCTCCACGACTTTGATAACGCCGAAACAGATTTGACCAAAGCCAGCGAAATGGTACCAGAGGACGCAATGGTCAAGAGGGAATTAGCGGTTGTCAAATCAAAGTTGAAAAAGAGACAGGAGGGCGAAAAGAAAATGTATCAAAGGATGTTCGCATAGGCAGCGTTCTTCACTGTGTCATTTGATGACTTCATATAAGCATACAGAAGGAGAGGGCAATGATGTCCCGTTATCAATTCACTATGGGATACATAAACTACTTCCCAAATACATTACATGACAGAATTACAAAGAAAACAATAAAACTGTAGATCCTACTGCTTACAATACTTGAAGCTATCAGGAGTCATAACAACCAAAGAGAAAAGTGATAGTATCAAAAACGCGTAGACGGAAGGAATAACTACGAAGGTGCCCCACAATTAAAATTGAACATGACCTGAAACCACGTCTCAATTTTCCGCATCCATCTTGATTTTTCTATTCTGACCTTTTCCTTTCCAATTTAAATTGAAATCCAAATCCTTATCCACATCTTTGCTATCTTTTACCATATGCTTATTAGCGCGCTTTCTTCTGACCGGCATATTGTCACCCGTGATTCTGATAGTTGGTTTCAATAAAGGTCCTTTTCCCACCGATGCGACTCCAGTTTTGATCACTTGTTCTGGATGACTGACATCATCACGCCTTTCATGTCCATCTTTACCTTCATTTGCCTTGATGTGGCCATGGAGTAGGTTACGACGGTCAGAGTCAGTTTTCAGTTGCCATATAGTTTTCCATTTGTCCACCGTTCTAACCCACTCTACAGTTCTTTCAATACCTTCTTCTATAGTCACTACGGCGCTATATCCCAACTGTTTTTTTGCCTTCGAGATATCATAGGTTTGCCATTTACATACGAATCCAACCCTGAAGCTTGTGAATGCCGGGTGAATCGTCACAATTGGGGATAAAATCTTGACAATGAAATCAACGATGATAGCAAAGAATAGCGCGACAGAGTAAGGAATGCAGAATTGATGGATGTAGGACTGTACTGGGTGTGACGGTGGGAGCAGGCGACGCACAAAATGAGCCTGAAATGACCAAAATGGTACAGGTTGGTCGTTTGTGATGTTAAATGCCTTTTTCGGTGGACAAATCAAGGGGAAGCGAAAGACCATCCGGTTAGTTATCGTATCAAATAACCTAATAACATTGATGTATTATGAAGGAATAAAAATCATGATATTTACCTCACCGTCAATTCCTTTTTGACATCCCATCTTCTCCATCGCTAAGAGATGTGCATAAACAATGTTATCGACGAAAGTAAAATCAAATAAATTAGTATTTGCACCGATTCTGAATCTTATATGTCCGTCTTTAACCGTATCTACAAATCCAGGTATTAATTGGTTATCCCTCGGTCCAAATATCGCAGCAGGACGAATCGCGCAAGTCAGTAGGGGTGTGGCAGAAGTGGAATTCTCAGTTAGCATATTGTTGGAAGAGAGAACAATGTTTTCAGCCAGTGCCTATCATTGTATAAGAAGATTTCGAAAAAACATAGTTGAGCAAAGTTAGATTTTGCAAGGATGACAGTTTGAAACCGAAAAGAAGGATCAAGTGAAATGGCAATCACAAAGAACTGAGTCTAACCTTAGTTTCAGTGTATGCATCAAAGAATTTTCTGTTCAACATATTCTCAGCGTCGTCATCGCATTCTTCCACAAACTTCAAATCTTTTCCTTCGAATAGTACTGCCGTAGAACTTGTATATACTAATTTTTTGACACCGGCTTTTCGACAACATTCAATAACATTCTTAGTTCCCACGACATTGACAGAATAGTATTTGTCGCGGGTTAACCCATGAGGAGGTGATGCCGTATGAAATACATATTTGATATTGTATTGAGTTAGTAGAGGTGTGAAATCAGATAGCAATGAGATGGAGTGGTAATGAAGATTCGGATGAGGAGGATACCGGGAGGTTGGAGGTAAATCGAGAATATGAATCTGAGGTTGATCGCACTTCGAGACTGCTCCCTTATTCTCAGTAATATCGCCGTTGATCTTTGAACCATATCTTTTCAATTGAGCAAAGGACGAGGAAAGCGAATATTGAGGTGTTTGGGAAGACGGGGATGAATGAAGCAACAACGCTTCAACTATATGTCGTCCAAGGAATCCCTCTCCGCCGATTACCAAATAGTTTTCACTATTATCGCTACCATATCCATTTTCACGTATCTGGCTTTCTTTAGTTTCGTACTCTGATTCGCGTAGTTGTGCCAAATGGTCAGCACCACCCATGAATCCCGACTTTGCGATGTCTCGACCATTTAATAGCCCACTCAACACCTCATTTCCCTCATCCACACTCGACGACTGGAGTCCGACCTTTTTGTATACCCTATTAGTTCTACCAGGTGATGCGTTTCGCGGCATTTACCGTATCAGTTCAGAGCGGTGATGGTGCTATCGAGGGATGAAGGGAGAAAGAACCTAAACAACAAAAGAAGAATAAAATAAACATAACAAAAGCTTTATGTTAATCGCAGTTTAAATAAAACAGTAAATTTTTATCTGAAATTAGAAAGTTCTTTGCCACAAAGAGATGATTGAGATATCAAATGTTTTCTAAACAAATGTCACACAGACAATTCGACAGGTACTCGTTGACAATCTCCGAAAAAAGGGGATAAAGAAAAAAGGAAAGGAGAAGCGTAAAATTAAACTAATTACAACCACAGGCTTAATTCTTACCTTATTAATATGTAATATGTATTTGTTGTTTGAAAAAGAATGCAAACGAGTTAGACAGCAGAGGGATGAGAAATCCTTTCGACAGTTCAATTTGAATATTTGCAAAATAAAAAAGCCTCACTATCTGAAAAATAATAAGATAAATGCAAGAAAGCCGAGAGGAGCAAATGAAGGAACTGTCAGAAATGTATTCTTGAACAGCGATAATTAAAGACTCAAAAGTGGAACTTTAAGGAAACGCGGGGTTTGAACTACACTACGTGTCAGTTTATGCTTACGTTCTTGAACTTTGTTTGTCACCTCTCTTCTTTTTTATGTTTAAGAGAAACTGGCTTATAAATTGTTCCGAAAAGTGTTAGCCTCAGACAGCCGAAATGGATGGCGGAATATAGATGGCGTAATATTCTAATGCTACGGTTACTCGGTGAGTATGCCAGCTGTCAATGTATGCGATCGCAAAAGTAGCCTGAAATATTGAGATATCAACTTTTCTTTAGAAAGAAATTACTGGTAAACTGAATGAAAGTGTGCGAAAGAAATATGACGTTCAAGGAAGAGTGAAAATGTCACTACTGCCAGGAAAGAAATGGAAGCTGATTCGCCACAAATGTCGCATTTGCGCCAGTGGAGAGTAGCCCAACGGGCTTGCAAATGTCGCTGTCGAACGCAGGCAAGAGTTTGCGACACAATGAAGTCTGCCACTAGTCTGCCCTAATTATTACGAATAGGATGCATACATAGCTTATTATGTCGGCATATCAATAATTCGTGGCTAAAAGTGGGGGTACAAATGTCTTATCTATGCATAGACAGGCGGAACAATGGCAAAGCATAAGTGCTGTTCAATGTTCTAGAGAATTTCGCATGATCCAAAATTGATAACAGAAGAAAAGTCGTATTTGGTATTTTGTTTCGGCATTCCTTCATTTTCCAAAAAAAACAAATCCAGCTATAACAATATAGAACAAATCATGATTAACAAACAACAAAGAACTAAAGTTATAAAAATATGTATATTATCCAAGCCAAAGCATCAGAGCAACATCCGCCATTCAGTCCATCGAATGTCGAGTCATCCTACTTGGTCCCCCAAATACATAAACTCTAAGCCGTCCTCCCGATTCCTAAACAGAGGTGCTGCATTGCCATCAATGAATCCCAGCAAATGATAACTACATAAAATGTCTTGAGGTTCCTCCTGCTGATTTTTCGGCTATACTTGTTTCCATAACCACAGAATAGAAATGCTTAAATGTATACAATATAACGGAACAAATTAAATCATAAAAATGATGGGAGTAAAATTATCATGGACAACTCGACACAAAAGGGCAAAATAAAAAGAGCGATATACAAGCTAAACTTAAAAGCAAAAACAAAAGAGAAAGAAGAGAGCCGCTGTCTTTCATTCTTTCACTCTACAATTCATCAGGCACCAAAATCTTACAAGATCAAACAAGCTTTCTTCTTCTTCGTTTTTGCTAATAAGGCAGCGCGAGTTGCATATTCAAAGACCTCCTTCACGCCCTCATTTGCCTTTGCTGAACATTCCAGATATTTGTAAGCTCCAATTTTTTGAGCAACGGCCATACCCTGTAAATGTTAAATCCCGGCACAACATACAAGACAAGTTGAATGATCAAATCGATGTGTAACGAGGTTGGTGCGTTTCATTCAAGGTTCAAGTTCGCAGCGGAGTTCGTGAGCGGAATTAAAAGCAATATTGTGGGTCGACATTTGATGAGGGCAATAAAAGACAAATTGGTCAGTGTTGTACTTTTCTTTAATCAATTCTCCCTCGTTTAGCAGAATCATCCAAATCAAGGAAGAAGGAATGCGAAAGAAGAAAGTCATACCTCTTCCGGAGTAACCGGTTTCTGATTTAATTTCCTGAGTTCTTCTATTTTCTTGGGGTCATTCCTCAAATCTTTTTTGCAGGCAACAAGAAGGATAGGTAATCCAGCACAGAAATGAAGCACTTCCGAAATCCACTGCGCAATTCAATTTTGATTGAAATTGAGAATGAAAGATGAGGAATCCAAACAAAGAATAGTAAAGGAAGAGCATGTCAGTACAATGTATACAGTTGTAAATGTGAAAGGTCAAATGACTCAGTGAATAACATGAAAATTAAATCGAAGGCATGCCCCCTTCGCGTACCTTTTCTTGCACGTTATCCAAAGAATCCGGAGAATCGACTGAGAAACAAATCAAGATAACATGCGAATCAGGGTAACTTAATGGACGTAAACGATCATAATCTTCTTGTCCGGCTGTATCCCATAATGCCAATTCCACGTGTTTGCCATCGACAGTTACATCAGCGACGTAATTTTCGAACACAGTGGGAACGTATTTCTGTTATGTAGAAGTAGTATTGAAAGCGAACGAAAATAAATCCAAATTAGGGGGTTAAGTAGGGTGAATGTCGTGTTATTTTAGGATATTTTATATGAGAAAGTGAACGAAGAGGATGGTCATGTCCCAGTTGTGAATAAAGCAACAATGAAAGACAGAAGTTAGTTTATGTTCTTACATCACAATTTCAGACATCTTTCAGTCGCATGTATTTTAATATTTTTGCTTGCTTCTAGCACCGGGAAAAGAAGGGAATAATGGACTTACATCAGGGAACGTTCCTTTCGAAAACACAATTAACAAACAGGTTTTCCCACAAGCACCATCACCGACAATAACTAATTTCCTTCGAATTTCTGCCATTATATTACTTGTTTATATAGGTTCCTTGATATCCTCGAGAGTTGCTAGATTGAGTCTTTGTAGCAGAGTCGCAGCAACAGGGAAATGTAGGAGGTAAGATAATTATGGATTAGCTCACGTATGGGCGTTTAGTTTTTTATTTCAACCGAAAGAGAAAGTTGCGTTGGAAGAAAAACACAAGCTGTGGTGAGGGGAATAGTAGGAAAATAGCGTAACACGGAAGCGGCAATTGAGAGAGACGAATAACGACAGAGTTACGTTTCAACGATAATACAAGCGTATGAATATTAGAGGAAGAAAGAGAGAAAAGAAGAGGTTATGGTTAGTTTCCTAATAATATACTACATTTTAACATTTCCATCCTTCTCGGCGCTTGTCTCAAACACCAAACAAAACGAGCAACAGAAAAAAGAAGGGGTTTCTCACAACTACCAATGTAGTCAGCCCGACTGAAAGGTAAGGCAATTAAGATATAACAGCATAAAATAAAATAATATGCATATTCTAGCTTTTCCGAAAATATGTAAACATGAGCGAGACACAGTGCTCTGTTTTTATTTGTTCCTTCACGTAACTCGACAGACGCATTGGGATGTGAAGTAAAAATGGCAAGTGCAGAAGGAAAGCGGAGATGACTTACCAGTTCAGCAAACTAAAATGTTCCTTGCAGAGGGGCGGGAGTGGTAGAAAGAAAGAAACCGAAGATGAACCAAACTCGGACGGGAAGAATTTGGAGTGCCTACCTGCGGAAAACGGGGTGGTGGCGTGTTTTGAAGGGCGAGCAACGAGAGATGGGTGAGCGCAGAGGGGAGATGACTTGGGCGGACGGAGGGAGTGTTTCTTGTGGAATGCGAGGAGCGAGGATACACCACAGAAGACAGAGAGTGTGTTTTTGCGAGCGAGCGGATGGAATAGATGAAAAGAGGAATCTCGAGTTCCCTGCCTCCGTTCAATTACACCCGCAACCCGCCCTCATCGTCCCCGTTTTATTTTTAGTTACATCTCTCCCCGCTGACTGTATCTAGCGAGTAATACATGCCACATCCCATGGATAACTAATATTGATGTGTAGTCTCTTTCATTCGTCATCTTCTCCCTGCCCTCTCCCACCTTCCACGTCAGACCCCAGGAACACTTCATCCGACACTAGCCGTCCATTCTTTCATCTTACTTAAATCTTCTGCCTTGTCTGGGTTACCCTCGTTCTCTTGGATAACTCTCAATACGATGTCCTTCGCCTTTGTTTTATCCTTGAGCACGTAGTAATTAAACCTGGCCAACGCGAACTCGGTGCTCGTCAGTGTCACCTGATACGGATGAAGTTCGCCACCCTCAGTACTGCTCTTGAACAAATTTCTCAAATAAGACTCAATAGCAACCAATATTTGTAGAGCTTCTGCTTGCTGTGCTTCGTCTATATGTTTGCATCGTAACCGCAGATAGACCAAGCAGGTGAAATAAATGTAAGAATATAATGCGAAATATACAAAAAAAAAAGAAACGATAACCTAGTGGAATTACGTGCTTTCCCTTTTGTGATTGATCTAGATATTCGATCCAAATGGATATTATTTTGTTATAAACTGAAAGAACTTGTCGCCTTCGATTTTGCTTTAGAAATACATTCGAAAGCTGAAAGTAACTTCCTATTTCCGCAATGAGTTCGGCCATTAATGTGCTTCCGGCATTCGACACTGAAAGAAATACCAGATACCTACCTGTTATGGTGACACAATTGTCGCCAAAATAAGAACTGCTCAGATAGACATCTTTTGCGAAATACTCCAACGCCAAATCCAAGGCCCCTTTGGACTCATACAGTAATCCAAAATTCCTATAAAGTTTTGCGGTCGTCGTGGTAACAACATTATCGTGGCTCAGTAGCAATTCGTCCATTCCGGCAGTCAGATCGGCATTGCTCTCCCTTCTGTCGAGGCCCTTCATTTCAACTGATGCCCTTGATTTAAGTAGACCCCATTTCGCGAGCGATAGATACTCTTCAGCTTGATTATAATTCTTAAGTCCTGTTGTCAGAATGAATGTACAAATAGCTACGTTAATGGCTTATATCCTCGTATGAATGTTGTCGCAATGATTAGAACTGCGTTTATAACAAAAATATTGTATACCAATACAAGCTTCTCCCAAAAAGAGATATATATTAACCAACTCAATTGAATCCGATCCGTACAAATCCATTGATACTTTTAAAGCTTGCATTGCAGCCGGAATAGCTAAATCGAATTCGCCAGATATCAATTTTTTGTGCGCTTCCGTTTTTGTCAGATCAAGTAGTTGCATCTTGGAATAGAAAAGTTAAACGTATGAATACTTAATTACAATGATATGTACGAATTCCACGAGCTCTTAATTTCCTCCAAAAAAGACGTCAAAATCAATTGGAACGAACCTTGATTTCTTTATTCTCCAACTCTCTCATTTTTCGTTCATCCTTTGATCCCAAAACGTCTGGGACTCTTCTCAGAGGAATCAATAGATGGCATATTTTTGGATGAATAGATTGATAATCTTTCAACTGATGGGCTTTGTTGCAGTAGAATGTCAATTTACATGTTGCGCAAGATAGATGAGCAGGCTGGCAAAGGGAAAGGGTGTTAATATTGACGGTAGAGATTGATGGGATTATGTAAATCGGATTCAATATTAGGTACAAAATCGAATAATAAAATGATCTTGTATCAACACTCTAGGTGGCTAATTTGATATTGCCCCCTCTCTCTTTGAATCAATCGCACAGTAACATTAGAAATGACGCGACTCTGCTGCAGCTAGAGCGTCATCTCCGCACTGTTATACTATACTTGTATGCAATCGAAGTCAAAGAATCTGCGTTTTCATACCTCACCACACAATTCACAACATAATTTGACTTGCTTTGGGTGCGCGAGAGGGATAATTTTCGTCGAAGCAGGTGCATGGTGCGGTTGAGGTTCCGGTGGTAGATGTGGAGTCAACTTTTGTTGCATACCGGAAGACAGGGATGCAGATTGACGAGAGCGATTAGAGGATAAAGAATGATGCGAAGTCGGCATTTTCTACGCATATGAATATGAGTGTAAAATGGATGTCTGCAAATCTCTGCTCTTCCGAGTTCAGCTTGCGCTGGAACGCATACACACAGTCAGACCGGAGACTGGAGAACGCAACTCAAGGCACATTCATTCAGTAATCGACATCAAAGATACAAGTCTTAATACTATCGATATTCTCAGCGTTTGAATACTCTGCCTATTGCACCTTTGTCTGACACCGTACTCCGCAATGTCCCTCTGGTCCTCTCTCATCACCACCATCTTGTCCACACGTACTTGGGGTTGGAACCTCACTCTTGGTCCATCTCTATTTTGCCCTCTCCCTATATCAATTTTTGTCTCATTTTTAGCCGTCTGCCATGCATCTAGGTTCGTATTGCTTGCCTCGGCATTTGCTCTCGATTAACTCGCTGAAGGAAGACGATGGATCGAACGTTGCGCATTTGTTTTTGTTTTTTTGTGTTGTTTCAATGCGACGTAACTATTGGAACGATACGCAACATTCATGTTTGAGCCAATGTCATCCAAAATGCTATATTACTGACATACATATCAACATATAGAGTATGTTATGATTTGAAATGTAAAAATGTGCAAGGGTCGTGGACACAAATGTGGTGTATGTATTTGCTTTACTCTTTCCTCCGTAACATATCGTATCAGACATATCGATTGGTCCTTGCCTCTGATATTGCCTTCCTCCGTTTGTTGTTTTTCTTTCCAATGGCGACTGTTCAAGTCACGCCAATTGTCAGACCGGACGTTGGATCTTTCTGAGAATGCCGTTCATTCAAGAACGATGGTATAAGCTAACATAACCTTTCTCCAATATCTTGACTTCTCTGATATATCAAACTGTATACGAATACATCCTGTGTTGTGAATGTATGATTAATGAAATGCTGTAAATAATTCGGAAATAATCAGTTGCGGTAATGGTCTTGAGTTTTGGCGGAACGACATTAGCAGGTTTTTATCATTTCCCAACCTTCTATTCATTCTCTTTCACTACCCCATACATCGTATCACAACTCACCATTCACCATTCCATCAAAACTCAGCTATTCTCCTTGGTATCCACCCCTCATGGATTGCCTCCAACTCTCTCATTCCAACCTACACCCTCATCTACGTTCTCTTTTTCAACACCAGAAACCGTTTTTTCAAAATCACAAGAACCGTACCTCTCTTTTCCGAGCTTCTTTTTACATTGGGTGATTCCATCGCTCGTACCATGGCCATCACATCATTCGGTATTGACACCATTCGACTCAACTCTGACGCACCTTTAGCCAATTCTATGGTTGCATGTGTCATCACGGGTACACTCTCTGGTTGTGGTGGTGGTCTTGTAGATTCTATATTCAATGTAACAAAGCAGCAATGGACACTTGGAACTCCTATGGTAATTACCAATCCGAAGAATTTTAAAGCGTCGTTGGATTTTTGGGTCGCGTTTGTAACTAGTTTGGTGTATTTGGGGTTGACAGAATCTATTGTTTCCAATGGAATTTATAAAGTTTATGGAATTGATGTAGGTGGTGTTTGGGATCATGATAGTGCTAAAGCTATTTGTGCGGTTTTCGTGATTATATGCTTGGAGGGAAGAGTTTTGGAAAAGTATTTTGGAGGTTACTTTTCTACATTGAACAAGACTGTAGGTCAAAGTACAGCGAAAGTTGTGAAGGGCAAAGATGAAAAGAAAGATAAGAACGATAAAAAGGAAGTCTTGGAGAACGAGGGTTCAAGTTCCGAATTTTTGAAGGATGAGCCGAAAAAAGGTTTCGTCGACAGTCTCAAGCAAAGAAAAAAGAAAAAGGATAAAAGTTCAGAGTGATTGTGGTCATTCAATTGTCTAGATAAAATCAACCTTGTATTATTCTTTTGTCCATTAGCTTGATGGATTCATAAACGAACTATTTGTCGTTAAAAGTTTTAGCCAAGATTAAACTATCTTCGTCAATGATTCATTTATTGTTCATACGTTCGATCCCTCATGATTATATGTAATGTTTAATATGAATAGTCGTTTCAAATGCTCTCATTTTCAGCTGAAAAATTATATAGATAAACGCATGACATCATCTGAAGAAAAGCCAAGAAGTAACAAAATTAATGGCCCTTGACTTTAATTTTGGTCGGATCGAAACCGGGCATAGGGAAAGATCGAGCGAAAATTTCGACATCTTTTTTGAGAGCCTAGAAGAGAGCAAATGTGAGAACGAAAGGACAAATGAAATATGTTTACCATGAATGCACGCGGAGATAATAGGAACAAAGTAGATTTGAATACATACCTCGATCTCCTTGTTTCCTTCCAATCCAATCAAGAAATCTTTCATCATCTTACCGGTATTTTCTTGGACAGTGATAGCAATCTGTACAGCTCGGTGCAAGAATTCTGCAATTTTGACAAAGTCCGATTCCTTGAATGATCGAGAGGTTAAAGCTGCTGCTCCAAGTCGGACACCGCCAGGCGATAAGGCGGAGACATCACCGTGGACGGCGTTCTTATTGAGGGTGATACTATCCAACGCGAAAGAAAGGTGTTATTAACCGAATATCCTATATGGAAAGAACATGGTAGAAAAATGTACGAACTTGGCTAAGTCACATATTTTCTCAATTTTACTTCCAGTCAGTTTGTTGGGTCTCAAATCCCACAATACCAAATGGTTATCGGTGCCTTCAGTGACAATCTTATATCCAAACTTCGATAAAGCATCAGCGAGTGCTCTTGCGTTCTTCTTCACTTGTTGTGCGTACGTCTTGAATTCGGGGCTGGCAACTTGTTTCAGGGCAACGGCTATGCCGGCGATGGTGTTATTATGAGGTCCTCCCTGTTAAAGCGATAGTGAGATAAAATCCAAACAGAGTACCAAAATACGAAATAAGATATACAAACCTGACAAGAAGGGAAAACGGCAGCATTGATTTTAGCTTCTAAATCGGAATTCTTTTCACCTTTCGGGGCTCTGCGGAAGAAAATGATACCAGCACGAGGACCACGAAGAGTCTTATGAGTAGTGGTAGTGACGATATCGCAATATTCAAAGGGATTGTTTTGTTCCTATATCCATGGATTCCAGAATGCAAAGACTCAATATCGCTGATGAAAGAACGAATAAGCATGGAGAACATACCTTGGTGGCGACCAAACCGGAAATGTGAGCAATGTCAGCCATCAAGTAGGCAAAATGCTGATCGGCAATCTACGACAGATTAATGTCAATGATTTATTTCAACACCTTGATATTTCAAACGGATTCCGTACCTTTCTTAGACGAGCATAATCCCAGTCTCTGGGGTAGGCACTGGCACCACAGATGACCAATTTGGGACGGAACAACATAGCGTTTTCTTCGAGACGATCATAATCGATGTATCCAGTTTTCTAAGACGGCATGTCAGCATTTTCAAAATTAGGCATCGATCTTCTAAGAAGGCAAGCCAGAAGGCGACGACTCCTGAAAACTTACGTGATCGACTTGATAGGGCATCGATTCGAAATAGATAGAGGAAGAAGAAATTTTTTTCTTTGCGGTTTGGTAACCGTGCGTTAAACTGAGTTTGAGATAAAATAATGCGATCCGTTAGAAACAGGAAGTGGGAGTTGCAGACAATAGAGGATGACGTACTGTCCGCCGGAAGGCAAATCCAATCCCATAATTCTATCGTGAGGGGCAAGGATCCCAGTAAAGGCGGCGAAATTCGCAGTAGAACCTGTTCATAAGAGTTTTCAAAGATGAAGACATTTAATTTCGATAGTCAAGCACAAAATCAGGATTGACAACAACACAAAGTAAAACGTACCGGAGTAAGGTTGAACATTGACTCCCCATTCTTCAGGGTTCAAATTGAAAGCGGCCAAAGCCCGTTTACGACATAAGTCTTCAATCTGATCAATGTACTCATTACCGCCATAGTATCTGGCGCCGGGAAGACCTGGATGTTAAATAGAATACCTTGCTGATGAGATACCAAACTTGTACGTGAAAGGTGACAAAAGTTGAGGGCGAGAAGCTACCTTCAGAATATTTGTTGGTCAAAGCCGAACCATTGGCTTCCATGACCGCTTCGGAGGTGAAGTTCTGCAACGAGGAAAGAGATGCAAAGTCAGTTGATTTGGTAAGAATCAACGGGGCCTCCAAAGATAGTTCAGTGTCGACACTGAAGAAACGTTCTTAGAGAGTATAAACACATCATATCACCATTAGCACGGCAAGTCCGTGATAACTGCGATGAGCAATTATGAACATTACCGCAAGAACACAAGTAACCACAAGTAAAACGATCAAAACAAAACACAAAAACAAACGAAACCCCTGTGCGTGGAAGGAATGCACATATATACCTCCGAGGCAATCAATTCCAAGCAGGAATACTGTCTGTACTTTTCCATTTCGATGAGGTCGAACATTTCCTTGTCTTCGACTTCGAGAGGGACATTGAGACAGGCATTCTATGTAAGGTTGTTAAGAAGTGTTAGTGAAGACAAGATTTTAGTCAGCCGCGAACGACAGTAAGGGGGAAGGGGAGCGGACAACAAGACGTACCCAGGAGTCGACTGGCTTAGTTGGATTGTTAACCATGTTTGCGCTGGATGAGAGATGAGAGATGGACGGAGTGAGAATGGAAGATTGTGATGATGAGAGGGAACGACGAGAAAGAGGAACGAAGCCAGATTCCCTTTTGGCGTGAAAATTTTGGTTTTTGTTTTCTTTGTTTTCATCTGATAAAATTGGCCATCTCCGCACTCACCTTTTATAGCATAAATTATATTCCGTATCTGTTACCGGCAGATTGTCGGTGGTATAATGTAGATATCGGATTGAATTGTGCTACTGAGTTTATATATCTACTTTTTTCTGTTGTCTCTGCACGTCGTTAGTGACTCACTCGCTGTGGATGCAAGTAGATCCCGTTCACTCGCTATCAGACCAGCCATATGTCAGTGTGAACATTGTGAAAAGAATTTATCTGCGATATCAAAAGACTGATAAATGAATATTTCTTATAACTACAATTCGGCTCATCATAATGGACGTTTCCAAAAAGAATCTGGCCATCATCGATTTTTGGCGGGATCTTGGGAGCAGTATCAATGGATAATAAGTAATCAACGTCAGAAATCACAGTTTCATCATATATATATATGTGTCTAGGTATTAGAGATATCTGAGATTTGAAATTGACCCCATCCATAAAGGTCCTGTCGTTCCCGGATCGCTCTTCGACTCTCGACGTGGAATGCCCGTTCCTTCGTTTGTTCCGTAAATTGCACACTGTCCTCAGCATCAGTGACTGAATTCATGACAACAGCCCTCCATCATTTTCTCTCTTCAAAGCACACCTCTATTCATCCCGACTGGGTAACACAATGTCGTGATTTTCTCCTCTCCACTAGCCCCCATCTATCACCCTCCCAACTTCAAGATCAAATCTGGACTCAATTCCTGCATTCGAATCTGCGAGAAATCGGAATAGAAGCTCTTAAAAATCAAATATGGGATTTGGAAGTCAAAAATGCAAGAACTGGGTGGGTTATCGTGCAAGTTGAGCAAGTGTATGATGTGGGTCAATCCTCATTTGGCCTCTTGGACGAATTAGAAAATTTGAAGAACGGGCCAGCCGGCAATGCGAATGGAGATTTAAATTCGACGGGGAGGCAATATCAGGATCAAAGAGGAGATAAGAAGAAAATAAGTAGGGGAATGTTAAAATTGAAATTGACAGATGGATTTCACGATATTTGGGGAATGGAATATAAACCAATCCCCGAGTTGAATCTACTAATGCCTAGAGGGGTGAAGGTACGCTTTATCAAATATCAATCTCCGAGATCAAGCATTTCAATCAGATGAAGCGGTAGGTTACAATTACTTTATTTTAACTATTGGCCTTAATCTGTAGATCCTTCTCAAGAATGCATCCATATCTCGCGGTGTAGTATTTTTGGAGCGAAACTCAATCGCGATTCTAGGCGGTCAGGTTGATGAATTGAATATGGAAGTCGAGGAATTGTTAATTAATGAATTGCGGATTCAACTAAAGTTCGTTGTTTTCCCTTCTTACTTTCATGCCTACTTTACTCTAACCCTCGGTACTCACTTGCTCTCGCTCATTTTTGCCATTCCAAACTAACTGAGATATTATATAGTATGACAAATGATAGAACCAAACTTAGGTCGGGCACCATTCAAAATCAACAGCAACAATTGGCCCCTCCAATTACCGTCTCCACAAACACGCAACCCCGATCTCACCCCCCATCCCGACCTATCCAACCGACATCGTTTAATCAAGACCGCAACGTTAACCATACCACAGAAGCAACTCGCCATCAAGCTGGGAATCTTGGTGTGAATTCAAACATCTCTCAAGAGTTTGACGAGATGGACGACTTCGATCGACTGCTAATGGAAGAAATCAATGAAGAGCAGAAAACAGCTGTGGATCCCCAATTCGGATTTGAGGAGTTTCCAGATGATGACATAATAGATTTCGATGTCCCAGATATTCAAATTCAAGAATCGATCTCAAATCAGAATGGTCAATCTACTTTTGATGGATTGCGTAAAACCTCTACTTTCATGGAAAAAGCACATAATTCTGCTCGAGTTGCGGGCCCCCTCTTCGATCCAGTTGCTGATGTAAGGCGGAATGCCAGCCTTGACCCTTTTTCTAATGCCCCCTTTCCTACACGATCATCGAATCCGGCGCACCCAAATACCAACCCCCATTCGGACCAGCTTCAATATCAAAGAAATTCAGGCTCCGAAACCGCACAAAGCAGAATTCCAGCTCCTCCCGTTTACGATGATACTTTTGACTTCGACGATGACACAATCGATTACGATGATATCAATTTAGATAACATAAATGCTTTAAATAACAGTAATTATTCGCACAGCAGCGAAGATCGGTCTTCGAAAAATCTTTCACGTCCTTCCAATGAAATCCACAGCAGATCTAATGGAGTTCAAGATCGAGAGAACGAACCAGAACGGGATTCCGAAATCATGATTATCGGAAACACTGTGAAGCCAGTGATTAGGTCGCCTGACTTGAAGCTTCATCAGAATGAAATTATTATTATCGATTCTGACTCTGAACCGGAATCGCGTTCCAAAATACCTACCATTCCATCTTTTTCGCCGTCTCAGATTCCGTCATCCTCGACCGCTGGGTCGAAAAATCCGGCCGATCCATTCGTTATTCCGGAAACGACAGAGACTCTATCTAATCGCCGATTACCTAATGATTCCGTATCCGAGCTGAATAAATCGTCATCAAATTTCATCGTTCCGCAAAAGCGATCTTTGCCTGTGATCAACCAATCTTCGTCCAAATCTTCCTTTGAATCCATATCGGCGACTTTCCAACCGCGGGTTTCCGGTGACTTCGCCACCGGTTCCAGCGCCAACAATAACGATTTGCATTCAGTTCGACAGCGTCAAAACAATACAGTAAAACGACCGCAAGATCCTCTTTTTACATTTTCAGATTTGTTTCGATTACTCTCTAACAAGCTCGAGAAGTCAGCTAACGGCTCATATACATCTGACAATTCGGAGCCTTCAAATAAAATGACGAAAATATGGATCCAAATTAGATCTCAAACCAAAAATATCGGCCTTCGTAAAGACCATGATACTGGAGAAGCGTATGTTACCATCAGATGTACAGATAACGAGGGTGAATGGTGGGATGTTGTTGTCGATGATGACGTATGTATTTATGGGTGCTCTCTGTGTTTCGCTTTGCATATTATTGTCCACTAACTGTAACCAATATTCTTCGATGCCTTTTTGATGTGTTTGAGACAAAAGTGGCTAGAGACGATATTAGGTGTTACGGGACTTAAATTTGGCACAGAATTCACTGCGAAGACCGCTCTTGGCAAAAAGGTATTGTTATCTGATTTCGGCATTCCTTTCTATTTGTACATGTACCCCTTTTACCAATACTCATGACGAAATTTTGACATCAAAACAAATTCACTCTCTTCTTATCTTAAAAGTGTTATCAAAAACTATCCCGTTTCATCAAAAATCTAAACCATTACGTCCTTCTAAACATTGCTCCTTGTTATTCGTCCTCGGCTCCTTCATCTTCTAATTCATCTTCTTCAAATCCTTTTTCCAATCAACATTCCGGAACTATACCATATACCATAACGAGAGAATGGAAAGACCCGGCCTCTGGGAGAAAGTTACCAAGAGTATTGGATATTAAAAGTATTGACGTTTGGAACAAATTATACGGCTGAGTTATTTGAATGGGACGTGTTAATTTGCAGTCACAAAGTACCGCCTGGTTGAATTTTCGTGATGAAGTACGTTCAGATTCCGATTTGTATCGTTAGAATTTCGTGTAAATTATAAAGCTATGGAATGCAGTAGAAATCGAATTGCTGAAAAGGTAAGTTAGTAATGTAAATAATACTGTACATCATGAAATCTGCTTAGTTTGAACTCTGCCAAGTTGGCGCCGCATTATTCGACCAGATGAGTATGTGGCTGATTCTACACATATGGTTGAGTTCGGGCAAAATATGCACAGCAAGGATAATCCTGAAACGACATTGGAATACAAGATTGCTACAACAAAAGATTTTATTGCGTCTGACATCAAAACTCAATACACATCATAATCGCTAATGTACACAAAATGTTCGAAGAAGAGAAAAAGTGAAAAGATATTGATACAAATTTCCAACGTTGTCACATTCAAAACGACCGAAGACAACTCCAACAAAGACCTAATATAAGTCCGATTAATAGTCTTTCTTATAGTATCTGTCATGCTTTTTGTAATAGTATTTGTCGTGATCTTTGTAATACTTGTCGTGATAATATCTAATCACAAGATGAATCAACGAAAATGTTAAAAGATGTAATGGGATTTTGAAGAATCGCGACGTGCACGTGTGGCTCTCAAACTTACTTCTTATGTTCATCTTTCTTATAATATGCTTCCGCGTCAACCTCGGCGCCTTCGATACTTTCACCATCAACACGGTAGCCTTTGTAATACTTGCGGTTATGATACTTGTCATCATCATACCACCTAGTTGATGAAGTTACAAATCGTAAGGCCAAATATATTGTTGTCGTGAGGTAAGTTTGTACTTACTTTTTATGTTCATATCGGTTCTTTCTGTAATAGTCTTCGGCCGTTACGCCAGTGGCATCAATACCACCATCGACCGAGTAGCCTTTGGAATATTTTTGTGGGTACCTATTGTAAAATGGAAAGTTTCGTTCGCGTCAGATAATAGTTCCTATATAGTTGATTAAGGAGAGGAAAAACCGCTTACTTTTTGTAGTGTTCTTTCTTGTAATAATCCACATTGTAATTATCCTTTTTGTAATGGTCTTTCTTGTGATTATCCTTTTTGTAATCATCTTTTTTGTAATCAGTTTTTTTATAGTCATCTTTCTTATAATAGTCCATTTTATGATCATCCTTTTGGTAGTTATCTTTCTTATAGTAGTCCTTTTTGTAGTAGTCCTGCTTATGATAGTTCTTTTTATAATCATCCTTGTCGTGATATTCTTTCTTGTCGTATGCGGCCGCGTTGAGATCAGCTACTGGTCCTGCAGATGTTGCGGTGATGTCTGCTGTAGCCGGCGCAGGAGTGGGAGTAGCATTGGCAATCGTGCCAACGGTGGCAATTGCTGCAAGGAGGAAAGAAATCTTTGTCATTTTTGTTGTTGGCGATGAGAGACCGAAAACTAAAGATGTAGGTCGGATGAAGTTTACTCAAAGACTGATGGTTGATTTATATATCCAATACCCCGGCTATGCACTCCAAGTGCAACGCATTCTGAAGTTTGGATATTCCATTTTTGATATCAGCTCAAAATGGCACTGTTGCTCCAACAATACACCTTAGCCATCAAGAACTAAAAATAAAAAGCGATGATGTCACAACCGCATTCTGGATTCACTTAATCACAGTACAATAGAGTACAATGCACAACAGGCTGTGCAAAACATCTCAATTGGATTGACGGAAATTCCGCAAAATGAAAGACACATCCATAATAGATTCAAGATGCAAATCATCCTGCCAGATAAAGACCGTGATTTAGTTAGTTTGCAGTCTCAGTATGTACAGCGCAGATGATGCCATGCAGAATTGCAATTATCAACTAGTAAATCCATGTCTTGAAGCGTTATAACTTCAGCAGCAGAGCAGGAGCCGACGGTTATAACGCATAGCGTATCAACGTCTGCAGTCAAACAAAGCATCTAAGATGCAACATGAGAACATACAATTGGGCAATACATTTAATTCCCAGAATCACTGCATCAATAACATATGGACGAGCAGATGGAGTTTATTCCTTAAGCGATTGTTCGATATGGAATCTGGTGGTATCAAGGAACACCGATTGAATATTGCCAAAGGATCAGGATTGACACGGATCAAACTTCAATGCATTGTGGAAGATTAATATATATTTAATTGAGAAGGATTCAACATTCCGGTATAATATATGTATTATAATGATCGAATGCTTTTACAGAAATTTTATCAGCCCCCTCGTCATTTAAACTCATAATACACAGTCTTCAGTTTAATCATGCTTCTTGTAGTATTTGTCATGTTTTTTGTAATACTTGTCATGGTCTTTGTAGTATTTGTCGTGATCTTTGTAATACTTGTCGTGATAATATCTAATCACAAGATGAATCAACGAAAATGTTAAAAGATGTAATGGGATTTTGAAGAATCGCGACGTGCACGTGTGGCTCTCAAACTTACTTCTTATGTTCATCTTTCTTATAATATGCTTCCGCGTCAACCTCGGCGCCTTCGATACTTTCACCATCAACACGGTAGCCTTTGTAATACTTGCGGTTATGATACTTGTCATCATCATACCACCTAGTTGATGAAGTTACAAATCGTAAGGCCAAATATATTGTTGTCGTGAGGTAAGTTTGTACTTACTTTTTATGTTCATATCGGTTCTTTCTGTAATAGTCTTCGGCCGTTACGCCAGTGGCATCAATACCACCATCGACCGAGTAGCCTTTGGAATATTTTTGTGGGTACCTATTGTAAAATGGAAAGTTTCGTTCGCGTCAGATAATAGTTCCTATATAGTTGATTAAGGAGAGGAAAAACCGCTTACTTTTTGTAGTGTTCTTTCTTGTAATAATCCACATTGTAATTATCCTTTTTGTAATGGTCTTTCTTGTGATTATCCTTTTTGTAATCATCTTTTTTGTAATCAGTTTTTTTATAGTCATCTTTCTTATAATAGTCCATTTTATGATCATCCTTTTGGTAGTTATCTTTCTTATAGTAGTCCTTTTTGTAGTAGTCCTGCTTATGATAGTTCTTTTTATAATCATCCTTGTCGTGATATTCTTTCTTGTCGTATGCGGCCGCGTTGAGATCAGCTACTGGTCCTGCAGATGTTGCGGTGATGTCTGCTGTAGCCGGCGCAGGAGTGGGAGTAGCATTGGCAATCGTGCCAACGGTGGCAATTGCTGCAAGGAGGAAGGAAATCTTTGTCATGGTTTTTTAGTGAATGAAATTAGAAAGAATGGATGTTGAGATGTTGATATGGGTATGAGAAACTGGCGGTCAATTTATATATCCTCATACATGGCTGTGCAATGAAACGGTATTGACATTCTATTTTTAAGTTGCTGTTAAAATGGCAGTGCCGGATGGTAGCATGCAAATTTGGTCCCAACAACTAAAAATAAAGATGATGTCAGATCAAATAGTCGCGACCAAATGGTGATAAAACTATCGATTTCGATCAGTTGCAGTGGCTGTACTGGCCACGATAATTCAAACATGAAATCTCGAGCAATCATAAAGGTTCCAATATACTCGCAGTACTGCCATCCAACGTCCTGTCCATCGGAAAAGGAATTTTTTGTTTTCGTAAACCCAGTATCATCAGTGTATAGGAATCCGTGGCTATTTCATGATCACAGGTAATGACAGATAAGGAAACCCACTTATTGCGGTTAGCTCACTGAGGGTGAGACAATAACAAAGATAATAGCATCAACGCAACACATTTATTCCGGTTCTAACAATATGCATCGTAATCCTACATAACTCGTTTTCGCAAGTTTTGGCGACGAACACGGGACAAAAAATTATCAAGTCCAGCTCATTTTGGATTCTGGAGTTCCGGTATCGATCAGGTTGGCTTTACGCAGCCCTTTCCATATTTTGAAATGACGTTCGTTCTCGTATCTATATTCATTGAGAGTAAAAAATTCGCTATTTCTGTATATCTTTTTATGAGCACGAAAGAAATGATCAGAGCCAACAGAAACAAGCAGAAACAGTCCAGCAGGGCGACAATCGTGACTTCAGAGGCCGAGTTGGCGAAAGTTGTCGCTAACAAACCATCTACATGTTGAAGCTTAATACCGATGGCATCTAAGGGTATGCAGTCCTATTCAACTATTGAGACATGAAACAGCAGGGAACACCTTGGCACTTAAACAATATCAATTTAGACAACAAACAATGGCGGTGTCAATCTGTGTCAATCCAATAATTACAAATATGAAATGTGATGCACGGATCAGCCCATATTATCTCTATTCAAGATTATCCATGTGTAATTACCCAATACAACGATCACTTCAATCCTATTATATATACTTGTAGCTGGATTATGTGGAGTTTCAGGCTAAGGATTCACGTCAGCTGATGAAAGAAGATTATGGCTCATCAGATTATGGAAGCCGAAAAGTCCGTGACCTCTTAAATTGTAAATTAACAGAACGTTAACCCATTTGTTTTTCTTTTTATCTCACTGTGCAAACAAGATGGATTTCTTTTCTAAGTTACTGCATACTGACCGCTCTCACTACGCTCAACAATTCTTGACGTACGCTTCATACTGGAAAGATAGCTCAAATGAGGGCAAAGGAGACCAAGTCAACATGGAAAGAAAGACGTCGTATGATGTTATCACTAGAAACTTTTACGACCTGGTCACTGGTATGTTGGCCCTCGTAGTCATGCCTACCTACCTCCCGCTTCCATAGTATTGAACAGAGTGAAATGTTTTGTACAATAACAGCAAACTAACTATTGCTTGTTTATGTCTTTTGCTTATACAGACTTTTACATATATGGTTGGGGTCAATCTTTCCACTTTGCAACTCAATACCCTGGGGAAGATTATTCCGTAGCAATCGCGCGCCATGAGCATTACTTGGCCCTTCGTCTCAAGCTCCAAAAAGGAATGAAAGTCGTGGTACGTACGGCCTACCTCATTGTTGTACTTAGTAAATTAAACCTAAATTGGTACGCTCTACCTTTAGGATCTTGGATGTGGTGTCGGCGGCCCCCTTCGTGAGATTACCAAGTTCTCTGGCGCTCACATTACTGGAGTCAATATCAGTCCTTACCAAATCAAGAAGGGCAAAGAGTTTTCTCGTCGCGCCGGGTTGGAAGAATTAAACGACTACGTGATCGTATGTTTTTGGTGTCTCGTATCAATTGGCATATCAAACTGACAAGCATTTTTCTGAATCGTGGGCTTGCATTAGGCTGATTTTATGAAACTTCCCGAGACAATGCAAAATAAGTTTGACGCAGCTTATAGTAAGGATTATATAATTAATTTATTTTATACAAATCGATAACTTGTTGACACCTATTTCTCTTAGCTATTGAAGCGTTTGTCTCGATTTCTTAGCAACGCGCGCTTGTATTCCAACTAACTGGTTACTTTCAGGACTTGTCACGCACAAGATCCCGTCAAAGTTTACAGCGAATTTTTCAAAATCCTCAAACCAGGAGCAATGTTAGCTGGCTATGAATGGGCCATGACGAGTGACACGTACGATTCTCAGAATCCTGTTCACGTAGAAATAAAGAAAGGAATTGAAGTATGTGTTCTCAAGAGATACTGAATCTTAATCGTTAGATCCAACTACTTACTCTTTGGTTCGAAGGAAGGGAATGGCATAGGCAACTTAGTTACAACTAACGAAATTGTTAAAGCGTTAAAGAAAGCTGGATTCGAAATCATCGAAACAACTGATTTAACGATGCAAAGCCCATTGCCATTTTATCATCCTCTCGTTAGTAACTTCAGTTTAAGTGGATTCACTTATACCCCAATAGGCAGAGTCATCACTGATACCGCCTGCAAGGTAACTTATCGTCAATCGATTTGAATTATACTCAAGTGAAATAAATTTTTTAACGTCAATTTTAATACTTCTTTGACTTGATTCAGGTTTTGGAAAAATTTCATTTGGCGCCCGAGGGAACCAGCTACACCTCTTCCATTCTAATGAAGGCCGCGGACGCATTAGTACTAGGTGGAAAGGAAAAAATTTTCACACCTTACTTTTTTATCCTCGCCAGAAAACCAGAGTAACCCAGACATCAATAATTTGTCTGTGGGACAACTACAAAAGAGTTCAGAGAGAATGGAGGTCAAAAGGAATAGTATATATATAGCATAGTTCGACTGATTGTAAATCGACAAATACAACATATATACCTTTTATATACACTTGGACGACGGCATTCAGTAACTGTGGGGTCTTTCCTAACACCCTAACTACGCATATGCGTGAATGTATGACAATCTTGGCGAGATAAGTGTCCCTTGTAACATTCCGAACATCCTTGCTTTCGCGTCTGAGGTGAAAGAAAGAAATCTGCAAGGAAGCCATGATTGTAACGCCGACTGGAGATTACGATAATGCGGCGGCCGAAATTTAGGTCAACAATTTACTACAATCAGGGATTCCTTTACGATAGTGTACAAGGTACCAAGTAATAAATTGGCCGTCAAGATCATGCCATTTATCAAGCGATAGCTTTTTGAAAAACGATTTAGGTAGAAAACTTAATCAAGGTAAATATTTTATTCTATGGGTTAATAATACATTTGATATGTTCGCAATTGAAACAAAAATAATCTAAAACCAAATTTTTCGCCGTCCATTATTTGTACAACCAATAAAGACAAAATGAATTGGTAAACCAGAACTAACGGATTAACCAGACTTAGCGTAAACAGCATCAATTTCGGATTTGAATTTATTGACAACTTCTCTTCGCTTTAGTTTCATGGCAGCTGTATCAGAGATAAAGAGTTGTGATCAGATAAGAAAGGCATGAACACAAAACGAAGCAGTATTAAATAATTACCAGTGAGATATCCATTTTGAGGAGTCCATTCTTCATCACCCAACACGACTCCCTTGACCATTTCAGCACTGACAAGTTTCGCCGATTTTCCGACCTTGGTCAAATCTGCCAACACTGCATTCTGAATGGCTTCTTTGTGACACAAGTCTTCCCAGCTCGAATAAGAGATACCGTTTTCTTTCGCAAATTTTTCAATAGCAGCAGGGATAGGGACAACGATGGCGACCAAGAAGTATTTTTCAGAGTCACCGTATAAACAGATTCTTTGCACAAATTGGGAAGATGCATAGATAGATTCGAGTTTTTCGAGGGCAACGTATTCACCATGCGCGAGCTTGATGAGATTCTTTTTTCGGTCAATGATTGAGAGTGTACCATCGGGATTCCATTGACCGATATCTCCTGTTTGCATCCATCCGTCAGCGCTGAGAACTTCAGCAGTGAGCTTGGGCTGCTTGTAGTATCCAGATGTAACAGAAGGACCTGTTGTTGAGAGCAAATATGTACGGTTAGAGCTAAAATGAATACTGCGGGAACTGCTCATGGAACATACCTCGTAACCAGACTTCCCCTTGAGGAGGTCTACTCTTTGTAGAATAGCCGGCTTCAGGGACATCGACTAATTTAACTTCACAACAAGCGACTGGCGAACCGGTGGTTTTAACAGTCCAACCAATTTCGGGTGTAAGGAGAGTACACATGCTAATACGAGTATCATCAGCAACTACACCGAGTATCGCTGGTGGATTCAAATATTAAAGTGATGATACATACCCACAAGTTTCTGTCATACCATAACCTTGGAAAATGGGGGCAACAACGACACTCATAAAAGTTTGGGTTTCCGCACTCAACGGGGCACCACCACTGATACCGAGGCGTAAGCGACCGCCGGTTTGAGCTTGAACTTTCTTAAAAACGATGGCATCAGAAAGGAAACCGAATGGTAAACCATGTTTCATCGAAGCAAGTTTGACTTTATAAGCGAGATTAAATAATCCTCGAACGATTGGAGAGGCAGCAGCGATTTTGGACATGACACCTTTACGAATGGTATCCCATACCTATGTTGCCAAGAAAGAGACGTAAGAATTCGCAAGTCGAGTTACAGGGGGGAAATGCGGATACATACAGCAGGAACACCGGCCAAGAGAGTTGGTCGCAATTCTTTAATATCACCGACACAATTCTTACAGCTAGCATCAGTCAAAGTTTTGGGATTACCATAACCCAATGCGATACCGTGGTAAATACAGTATGTCTCGACAACGAATTCGAGGACATGAGCAAGGGGGAGATATGCAAGGTACACATCTCTACCGGCTTTGAAAACACCAGGCAACACCGCAGAAACACCACCGACTGTGTTTAAAGAGTCAATCATGCAAGTTCAACTGCGTCCTACCAACACTGAAATATACGTACTGGCAGCAACAATATTGGCATGAGTCAAAATAACTCCTTTTGGGTTACCAGTAGATCCTATAATCATCAATCGAGTCAACACAATTCTGGGGTGACAACCTGCCGGAAGAGCCAAATCCTACCAGAGGTATACATAACACAGGCAACGTCCTCAGGGGTAGGGAGAACGGGTTCACAGGGGAACTCGGCACCAAGTTGAAGTAATTCATCGAAGCTGAGAACTTTAAGATGGGTGCTCGATTTAACTTTTTCGACATCCTCAGGTTTAGCATCATTGTTATAGACAACATAACGAAGAGCTGATGCTTTTGGGGCGATCTCAGCAACGGTAGGGAGGAGTTCGCCGTTACAGAATAAACAAGGGACTCCGGCTTCGTTCATGGAATAGAGAAGACCATCAGCTCCGAGAGTCTAGTGAGTGGTATTGTTAATTGGTGTTGATGAGCGAGTTGAGCAAAAGTGATGAACCCAGGTACTCACATCATAGGCAGTGACAATAGTGATGTTTTGAGCGAAGCAACCATGTGCAAAAAGTTGCCAATCAGCGCTGTTGACAATAGTGAATACAAATACAAGAAATACCAAAAGAAACGAAGGGACTTTGAGTTAGACACTGCACTTCTTCTTTCATTCCGTCGACCAGGAAGGAACCACGGGCTATAGCACAACTATTGCGATATTCCAAGCGCCAAATTAAATTAAAGGACTAGCAGGAAATACACTTACTGTGTGCTGGCGAAAATACAGGCTTTTGAGCCAGGCGTCATACCCAACTTAGCCAAACCACACCCAATTTTTTTAGTGACCAGGCCTGCTTGTTTGGCGGTCATCCACTTGTACGGTCCTAATTCGTAAAACTTCCAGTTTTTGATTTCCCGGATTTCTTTCCCGGCGACATTCTTCACGACTTCTTTTTGTTCGTTATGTATCTTGATCAACTTTCTTGTACCCAACATATCCATGTTCGGACGTGTATTGACAGCATACTGCATCACATCGTATAGTGTTTTGATTTCCGAAGTGGCAGAAGTGACGAGGCCGTTTTTGGCACGGTAGTGGCGCACTGTTTTACCCTCATCTTTTTTGGACGAGTCTAATTGCACAGTAACATTCTTAGTTCTGGGCTTGTTGAGGAATAAGAAAGCCATGATAGGGATAGTGAGAGCGGATAGCAGGAGCGGAGTGAATTCGAGGGCCGGCATGTTTGCAGTATTTATGGGAGAGCGGGGGACGAGGTGTGAGGAAAAGAGGGATGTCTGATTCGAGTGATTGTGGTGGACGAGGAACGAATTGTGAATGCGCGGCGTTGCCCGTTCCGGCACGCTCCCTCTCCTCCCGCGTTGTCTCGGACACAAGTCTTCCTCCCCGTCCGATATTCTTGTCGTTTCAGCATCCTGTGGGGGATCTGCCACCGTCGATAATTCACATGTCCTTTTGCTGCATGAGCATCTATATGATATGATTTGGATCTGTCCTTGGCGGTTGAATTTAAATCCAGTGCTTTTCATTCAGCTCATTTGAAAAGTCAGCAGACTTGTATCCTCTTGTATCACAAAAGTGCGTCAAACTGTTAAACCGGGACACTCGGATATTCCCAATCGATATCGCCCATCGTTAATATAACTTGATTTACGTCTATATAAATTATCATTGAATTTGCATTCAATGAAAAGACTGCACTTTTAAATAATGTGAATAAACCGCATTGAGATTTGCGAAATCCCGCCAAAAAATTGTGATCGTGGCGTTCAAAGTTACGGGTCGCAAATAGCAGTAGAAGAGCGCAAGTCTTTACGTAATTTCACTGTAACTCCAGTACTTAAGTCGAAAAAGTCTATTTACAGGCGGTACTTGCGATAAATTTGATAGATTAGAAGGCAAAGAATTCAAAAGAGGGCTTTCATTCTTTCATCACTAAACTTTTAAACTTTATTTCAAAACCCCACAATTTACTCCGACGGATCTAGTAATATATTATACAACGACTTTTATTATTATTTTTTTCCTTATTAATATTTTCCTAAGCTCTTTGGGGAGCCTGAGTGGCGTGACCTTTTCCACTCAACGGTTTCTTTAATGCCCTGAAAACAAGATACAACATGGCTCCCGTGAATCTTATCAAACTCAAACCTGCCACTGAGAAAAATAAAGCGACAAGGTAGGTTTTGGCAAATTTGGGATCGAGGAGATTCGTGGTGAGAAAGGCGATAAGGATACCATTGAGCGTGATCCATAGAAGAACCCAATTTGTTCTATTTTATTAAATTAGACAATGTGAGTAATGGCAAACAACTGTAAGGATAGAGCTGAGTAACAACATACCTGAAGAGTTTAAAGTAGTCATCTTGCTTAGTCTTGGCATCGCGTTTGCTTTTCACTGGAGGTTGATTCTTTGCATTCTCGTGGCCTTGTTTGACTTTCATCAAATTGGCAATTTGAGCTTGATATGCCATTTGAATATCTGATTCGTCTTGGGATGGCAAGCTGAGTTGAGCTTGAACTTCTCCAGAAGAAGATGTGGTAACAGTGGCGCCACCGGCAGAGGGAGCAGCACTATCCCCTTTGGTACCCCATGACACATCAGAACTAGGTTGTGTGAATTAAGACATACGTTAGCAAATGCGTATCGTCGGAAAATGTAGTGGGCAAAATAAAACTTACATATTACAGTAGGCGTAGATCTGTAAGATATTAACGTAGGTTGGAAGTAGGAAAATGTACTGAAGGAAGCACACAAACATATGCAAGGGTTCCAGGAAAAGGAAGGACGACAGAAAGTAAAGACCATATGTGGAAGCCAATGCTATAAACAAATAAGTCCACCTCAGTCAGAAATTACCATTAAAGAACTGAAGAAAAGGAGAGTCATACCAATCAAAGTCAACGTAGTCCTTCCACCATCATTCGTAGCGGAACTCTTGAATGGATTTTTCCAATCAGCGGCAGTTTTGGGTAAATCGGTCAACGTAGCAATCACGATGAAGTACATCATCACAGCAGTGATAATACTGAATACCCAAATGGCGACAGTGTACAACGATTTGCTACCTTGCGGACGATTACCAAGAGAAGTTACGAAACAAGCGACAATCGTAAGAACATATAATGGTTTGAGAACGCCAAAAATGAAGTCGTAGACTAAAGCAGCCGTGTCGCCCTTAGGAAGCCCAGGGGTTTCAACATTAGGATCACGAATGGCTCCACTGAAACCTTGACCCAGGAAAGCAAAAGCAAGATAGAAATTGGCCTTATAGAATGTCAGTACTCAATGCTACAGGCTAAATCAAGATAATGCAAAAAACGAAGCATACCACTGCGAAGTATCCAAATATAAAGTTCACAAACATATAAACGAATTCCAAGACGATAATCAACAGTCTGATGAAATTATGACCGGAACCAAACAACCTAGTCCAATTGATCAATGCATACAACAGCGCGAAAGTGGAACCATTTAACCAACGACGACGTTGAGAAATGAATTCAGGGAAATTATCAGGAACGTCCGTATCAGCTTTAGAATCCTTTTCGTAGTACAAAAGCCAGTCGTCGTTCTTCTTGGCGACCACTGGAGTCAAAAGAAATGTCAGTGACTGAAGCCCGCGAATTAGCGTTAACATAGAAGGCTTACATTCGAAACACAGGATTCTGTCTTCAGCGAGATACATATTTGCTGAGAAAACGTCACCACCGGAACCGTGGAGCTTTTCACCCAGGAAATATGCATCTAGCGGCGCTCCTTTCAAAGCTTCGTATCGATAAGCCGAGAAGGCACCAGGAAGTACAGAAATGTAGCCAGCAACCGATTCGAGTGGTTTATCAAGAATGTTGGACATCTTATATTCTAAAATATGCAATAGCCAACATCAGTTCAATTCTCTCGGTTTTAGACATGAAAAGATAGAAATCATACCAAAGTTTTGAGCGGCAATCAAAGGTGTCGCCAAATGGAGGAGATTATCATATTCAACGCAAATCTCACCGCAAGCACCTCCGATTTGGGCATTTTCATCAAAGCACTTCCACAGGCGATAAATGGCTTCTTTACGGGGTTTTGTACCGACATCAATAAGAACGCAGACTGACGGATTCAGAACTGGACCGAAGGCGTTAAAAAACCAGCGATGAGAATTAATCTTTTCATTCAGAAAAAATGGCGTTAACTACAAGCGACAAGACCGGAGAGAAGGTGGAATATCAATTTACCTTCTTTTGATTCTTCTCTTTCAAGCAGAATATAACCTGCATTGGTACAATGCCCTGTTTGGTGCCAACGATTTCCATTTTGGGATTAACCATAGTGCATGTGCTCAGTTCAAAAACGTGTGCAGATGTGTCTTTATCGCCAAATTTACTTTGCACCATTCCTTCCTGGTAACAGCCCATAGCTGCCAAGATATTGAGAACATTTTTGTTGATTTTGGAGCGACCGTCTGAGACGATACAAATGACGATGTTCTTCCAACCGTCAGGACCGTAAAACGGAGAACCTTTGCGTTCAGACATGTACTTAATGTTGGCATTAATAGCCATCATGGTACGGGTGAAGAGAATTTCGTCTTCATTGTACATAGTGACGACAATATAGAGCTGTCATTGCAGATCTGTGAGTTTAGAGTGTAAACAACCTACTGACAAGGAGAAGGGCATACCTCAGTTCGACGACCATACATAGCAGTTCTCAATGTATATCCTTCGTTTCTATAATCATTGGGATCACATGTAGCGGCAGTATATCGTAAATAGCTGAATTCTTCAGAGACACCACCATTAGTGACAGGAGCATGCGGCTGCCAGATGGATCCGGGAACTTTAACGCTGTAGACGAGGTTATTGTCTTGTTTTAAATTGATGTTTCTGCGGACGGTCTTGTATCTGTTCATGTTCGGGGACGGAAAGTAGGCACTATCGTGAGCGCTGATTTGATCGCTATGGAAGGACACCGATGGCGATGGTTGCGCATGTTGTTGATGTTGTTGATATTGGGGAGTCTGAGCAGGAGACAGTGAGGGCGAATTGGCATAGTATTGCTGTTGGGGAGCCCTATATGTTGACAGCAAAGAGATTAGATGAGATTTTCAACTTTTTCAGAAATCTTGATCCAAAAACATCAAATCGCTTTGTCAAGTGCCAGGCACCATGATTTGCAGGAAGAAATGACGAGACAAAGGAATCCCGTACTGTTTTTTCAGTATGGCAAGCAAAATTTGTGAAGACTCATCTCAACTTGAATGAAAGGGGCACACAGTAGGACCGAGACCACGGGACGACGCCACAGGGGAAAGAAACCAACATACCCATAGACGCTCTGATGCTGTTGCTGATGACCTTGCTGCTGCTGGTAATACTGTTGCTGCTGGGGAGCCTGGCTCTGAGGACGAGCAGGAGAGACAGGTCTCTGTTGTTGCAGCTGTTGCTGCTGAGGATAGTATTGGGGTTGGGGCAGCTGCTGTTGTTGGTAGCCTTGGTTGTACTGCGACATGTCGACGGGGCGGGGATGTGAGGCCCTGGAGAGAAGGTGAGGGTTAGGGTACTAGAGGGGGAGGTGTATGCAGCAGATATAGACGTGGGTGACGATGTCTAGAGGGAGTGTTGACAAGATGAGATGAGGGAGTGGAAAAGAGGGAACGAGGGGAACAGCACGAAACGGTCCGTTCCTCACTTTTCACTCACTCTGCCTCCATTGACCGCAGACAATGTGCCTGGCCGCTGATTGGCCCGTCTGGCCCCACGCGCGCTCCCTCTCTGCACTGCTATTTGCGTCCCATCTGCTAATTTTAGCGATTGCCCAACAATCACTCTCATTGCCACTATACTAGCAACGCATTCACCCAGAACATTGCTGCCATCATCCTGCGCATTCCGTCCTTATTTCCATCCAAGCTACATTCTCAAGTCATTCGTCATCCTGCCGCTGCAACCAACCGCCAGTCCATTTCTGAATGCATTGTTTGTATTTGCATTTTAATTCATTCGAATATAATACAATTATCGAAAGTAACTCAAAAAGTGTAAATAAAATTGTACAAAAAAGAATGAATGCTGAAGTCGCGCCTATTCTGACAAACAAACATAACCTGTCGACAATCCCCGTACTCATGACTTAGGCCCAACTGTTAGCATCCGGTAACCGTTCAATCTGATATTTTCTCGACGCAATGTACATAATCGGAACCCCCGGTATCTTTCGAATTCGTCTCTTCAAATCACGATCGCAAGTGGCGACCAAGTAACATCTGTGCTGTGTGACTCGATTGACAATGCAGTCGTCAGCGTATGTTCCTTTATGTGTACACGGAAGTCTTTCGAATCGAGGATCACGAGCAATACTAGATATCAAAATAAATGGTTAGGACTATAAAGAACAAAGAAAATAAGCGACAATTTGACAGAAAATTACTTTAATGCAATCCGATATTTCGAGCCCAACTTTTCCAATTCGGCTATCACGCAATCTGTTACACACGGAATACCTGTGTATTGAGTCAAAAATCATTCCATTAATATCTTAACTGGGTGATCGTAGAAAAGTCAAAACCAATAGGCGTTGAAAAGACAGATGTCATACATTTTGCATATAAGCAATCCATCATTGCTTTGATAATTTCTAGTTTATTCTGTATCGAGAAATTTATAAAATTTGTATCGATGATCACTCTGTAGGGAGGTCCTAATGCGGAGTTGTATTTGAAGAAAAGAGAGGATGCCACTTGTTCTCTGAACAACATTCAATGATAATGAACGGTTATTGATCTAATTGAGTTGTTGAGGAAGGAGAGACAATTCCAGTAAACATACACATGACGGACTTCTTGCTCTTTCTTCTCTTTTTCCTTTTGAGCTTGCTTCTCTTTATTGGCTTTCCTGTTCAACCGGTTATGTCAATCGACAAATCTTCCGGCATCAGTCGATAGAAGAGTAACGGATCAATACATACAATCTGGTGTCTTTAGGACTAATCATACGCTTCACTTCGGCAAATTTCCTCGTCTTTTTGGCTTTACCCTTTTATGAACGGAAATTGGTCAACTCAGCGAAGATGGATTGGCTAAGTTGAAGCGAGAAACGTACCATTGTGTATTACGTAGCAATAAGTTAGGATTCAAGAATAGTGAAAGAGATCTGTTATTGTTGGAATCTCTAGGTCTGGAATGCAGATTACAATGAAGGATATGCCGATGCTGTCAAACAAGATGTATTCTAAGGGCGGAGTTGAGCAACATTTGTTTACCCAATATCACGTGGTCATTGCTTCGCGTTTTCACAGGTTGCTATGAGGAATCAAAGGCCGAAACTTTAAGTGAAACGCACACTTGGTTTACCTACAACTATAATCGACAAAATGACACCCCCTATCTCATTTTCTACTGCCATCTATGCATATTTTGTCAATAATCCTCTGGTCTTGGCCGCTATGGTCATTTCTTTTATCTACGCCATCATCTCTTTTCGCCAGTCCCAGGCACCACCACCAAAGCCGATAAAACCGCCAGAGCCTGTAGTATTGAAGAATTTTACACCCTCAACATTGAGCAAGTTTGATGGAAAAGATGAAGATACTAAGATATATATGGGTGTAAATGGTTTGTTTATTTATGGGACTAGCCCCCTGAAAGATTCTGTCTATTGACTCGTCAATTCGAACCGATAGGCAAAGTGTTTGATGTGACAAGAGGTAGAGGCTTTTACGGTCCTGAGGGCCCGTACGGCAATTTCGCTGGGTAATTGTTCATTCCCTTTGTCTGCCATGTCTATCGGTTTTCCGTTAGTAGTACTAATTATCCCGTCATTGACATGTTAGACGAGACGCATCTCGAGGTTTGGCAAAGCATTCCTTCGATAAAGAAATGCTGACACCGTTGGATCAACCACTTGATAAACTCGAAGATTTAAATGCGGAAGAAAAAGATTCGTTAAGGGAATGGGAAATGCATTTCGATTTCAAGTATATTCATGTTGGATATCTGGTGAATGAGGGCGAAGAAAATGGAGAGATCGGGCCATCAAAGAAGACAGAAAAGAAGGAATAATTGTTTAAAATGGTATATATTCTATAATAAAACGTATGGCTATATTGCCGCATATTAAATAGAAGTTGAAAGTATTTTGAATATTGATGTTCTTACTTCTTTCGCGGTCACTCGAGGACTCTCTTCCGTCCCTCCACCGTCCATGTTGAATGCTTCCAATAAATGACAGAGCAACTGCCGTCTTCGGCGATACCCTCGTCTCAACCTCATCCTTTGCAACGAAAACTTCAGACACTTTTGTCTTCTCCTTTATTCTCTCCGCTGTATTCGGACGCTCAAACTACAGAACAACTTCAATCATCTCTGGACGCCCTTTCTCAGTTTTATTACAACCCAATCAAATCAAATGAGCAGACTTCGCTAACCAACTTCGATAAAGAAGCAGCTCTCAATATCGATTCTATTAGAAAAAACTTGGTAAATGATTTGGAAAGGGAAGGCGTAAACTTGAATAACAAATTCCTGAAAGAATTTGAAAACGTCGTAAAGGTCTGTAGTCCAAGACACTCAAGTACACCTTCCCAACAAGTCCATACATCATGTCCGATAAATTCATATACATGGAGAATTGTATTCGCTTATATGAGTATTAACTTTGAATCATAATTTTATCTGATCAGGATGTGGCTAATCTGGATGCACAAATCAACTCTATCGCTGATTGCTGCGACCAAATGTACTCCAAATTGGAAGACATCAATAGAAAGACAAGAGGAGTCCTGAATCAAGCAGGTGAATTAAAATCGAAGATGTAAGTGTTTCTCTTTATTTTGAGAATCCATTTTGATTCGGTTTTTCGTGTGAGCTGCGAAAACTGCAAAGTAATCAGCTATTCATGATAAACTCTCGACATCTCGTTTCACTCTGGAATCTGCCTATTAACGACCATATTGATTTATGCAACTCTTAATTATAGCAAGCAAACCGATATTCAGCAAACCATCGTCACTAAATTTCTCGATACATTTACTCTCACTGAGTCTCAGATCACCGCTCTAAGTTTAACTCAAACGACGGATGCCAAAGGGAAAACTATACCGAATCTCACCCCGCAATTTTTCGCTGCTTTGAAAAGAGTCAATGAAATCGAAGAAAACGTAAAAACCATACTCAGGGATGAGGGCGGAAGAGTAAGGTGGGAAGCCTACTCTACGGTTATCTTAACATCATAAACGCAGTATTAACCGAATTTCTCGATCTAAATTGTTAGCCACGAAATTCTGTCATTGACAACAACCTACCTCGAATCGACGTACCAACATCTTCATTCGTATATTTCGTCCAACCTACAAATATTCTCTCAGTTTTACCCAGAGCCAGAACCCATTCTGACTCAATCACTTCGCGTTCTCGTGTCTCGCCCAGTGTTATTTCATTCAATAGTAGCCGACATTATTGAGCATCGAAAAAATGCTATCCTCCGCATGTTCCTGGATGCGTTGGTAAGAGGAGGTAGTGGCGGAGGTGGCGGTAGGGCTATCGATTTGTTGGCTCATGATCCTGTGAGATATGCGGGTGACATGTTAGGATGGATATATAAATGTGTGATGGATGAAAAGGAATTATGGGAGGATATATTTGGGTTGGAATGTAAGACAATTCTCATGTGTTTGCCGTTTATTTTACACCTTTTAACGATATTTATTGCCATTCAGCAAACCCGATCTCACCTATCGCTCCTGCCGCTACTGGTAACTACACACCAACTGCCTCTTCGGTGCTCGTGACCACCACAATTCGACACATCCTATCTTCATCCCTCGCATCACTGACTAAACCTCTCAAAACGCGTATTGAGCAGTCCCTACATCCACCTTCTCTTTCTTCGTTGTCCTTTTCATCCCCCGGTTCATCTGATTTGCACGATGGAAATTTTGGAGTAGAGAGTTCCATCACTGCATTTAAAGTTGCGAATTTGGTTGCATTTTACGAAGTGATGGTGGGGAGAGTAGTGGAGGGTTCTAAAGACAGCACGAGAAATGATGCAGTGGCTACTGAAACCGGAGGAACTCTAGTCGAAGGATTAAAAGAGTTTGTGTCTTCTGCTTTTTCCCGCTCTTTCCTGCTCTGTCGCGATACCTTCTTTTTGTCTCTTGAAATTCCTCTGACTGTCTTGCGTAATAAGCTTAAAGCATTCGACATATAAAATATTCTTGGATTCTGTGCACCGACAGTCTAAAATTTTGCTTTCTGATATACAAAAACCCGAAGTAGACTTGGCGCCTACAGCTAATGTGAAAGTCATGATTGGGCAAATGGTGCGTAACCTTACATGTCTTGACTTCTTCGCTTAACTTTAACCTGTTATGTGTCCTCTAACCTGTCATTCTTGATCAAAGCGAGAAATCTTGCAAACTTATGCATCCTCCGTCACCTCTTCCCTGTCGACCGTTCCATCGTCACTGGATTTTCGTGTCGGAACACAAACCGATCATGTGAAAAATGGTGACGCAGAGAAATCCCCGGATGATCATCAATATGAGCCGGAAGACTCTTTCCAGAAAATTTTAGATGCTGTGATTGATCCGTTAATTCAGACGTGCGTGATTTCTTCGGGCATGTTGGGAAGTCAAATAGAAAGCGGAGTGTTTATGCTCAATTGTTTGGGTGAGATTAGGGTAACTGTTATTTCATATTGTTATCCTCAATTTGCTCACAATATGTACGTGATCCCTGATCATATCGATTTTGAATTTTCTACCATCCTCTGTTGGTTTAGAATGCCCTTGCGCAACACGAATTCGTAAAAAATAAATTAATGACGTTAGAAATTCAGATTGAAGCTCACTTGGAGGTGTTGATTTTGGAGCAGGTATGATTTTATTCTTCCACTTATGTCGAAACTCTTGATGGCCGCCACCTCGATTAACTTTAATTGCGGTTGGATTGGTCTGAATGTATAGCATAATGTGATTATGAAGCAGAGTGGGCTATGGGATGTGTGGAGGGCGGTAAAAGGGAACTACAGCAAGGTATTATTGTTTGAACCATTTGGACGGTTCCGTACCTGGATTACCGAGGATGCCGTGTATCTCAATTCTAACGTCACGTCTTGATACTTGATCATTAGACACCTCTCTCTCATCTTCCGCTTTTCTCCACTTCATCCCTCACCACGATATTCTCGAGCCTCGACAATTTCCTCATCACGGCGGAATTGGACGTTTCAAGCAATCTATCAAAACTGCTAAATCACGATTGGGCTTCATTAATAACCAAGAAGGGACTGGAAGCGTTTGTTAAAAGTTATAAAGAGGTGGAAGAAACGATTGTAAATCAAGTACAATTTGGTCAAACTGTCGTTAAGCGAGGATGGAAAGAAGTGGGGGTTTTGGTCGGAGTTGATGTCGATACATTAGATCTGTCATAGTATCCTCAAACGCCATTAAAAATTCGAATCATTGGCCAAATTTCTAATTCATAGGATCCGAAGCTTGTCAGGACACTGCGACGCGAGATCTTTTTGCTTCATCGACCACAACTCATTCTATGCTTAGCAGAAAAATGAGAAATTTCAATGAGGATCACTTGATGTCAATAATCCATGATGACGTTGTACATCATGTTGCATTTGATGATTTTTTAACAATCTGTATGTCATTGTGCCCGCAACAAGCGAAACGCAGCAGAAGCTTTTATTGACAAGTTCATTACTTGCTCCAATCACGACCAGCAAACGCGTGATTAACTTGCCGGGCCAAGTGATGTCCATTCCGAGCCAAAAAATGTTCTTGAGGACACTCGTGCCATTGAGATTTATTCCGCATTTTTTTTATTCTTGTCTCATTTACAGAGGGAATTTAAGGCTATATTGGATAGCATATTTTAAAAAGTATAGTACGTGAATGTAGTACAGAAGTTAATTCGACATAATGCAGAACCAACGCCCGTTTCATCCGAACGACAACCTCGTCCACGGTTACTTAACCATTTTAACATTCCAGAAATCTTCTAAAACTCCAAAATACACAAAAAGACGCTATGTTATTCTTATTGCCTCCGGTCAACTCATTTTCTACAAGAATTCGACGCTTTCGGACCCAAACCAAACTCCAAAGGGCCATCTTCAATTGACGCCGACTTCGTTCGTTTCTGTCATTGACTCTAGGTTCGAGGATACAGGCCGACAGAAGCCGAGTTTCAAAGTTGGGGTAGCAGATGGTGAACATTTGATATTAGAAGCTGATAATGAACGAATTGTAGAAAATTGGATAGCCAAGTTGAAAGCAGTAATCTTGAAATTACAAGGAAAAAATCGTAGACGGCAAAGTATGTTCCTGGGTAGAGAGGAGCAAGAAGTCATGACACCCACAGAAGAAGAGATAATGATGGGACATGAATTAGAAATGAGAGATGACATGGTGCCCCCAATTCCTAGCTTGCCGCCACTTTCCAAACTCTCTCCGTTGACGCCAATGTCCCCGTACGAATTATCGAATGCGAAGCCTTATCCGCACCCGCATCTATCGAATTTTCAATCTGCTTCATTATCGGCTTTGGAGACGCAGTCAGGAATGGGAATGAATATGAATGGGAATGGCACTGTGAATAGAACTTGGAGCATTCAATCTAGACGTCCAGAACCAACGTCCCCTGCGCACAAACGATCCATGATGATTAATCCACCAAATAGAACTGTTAGTATGCACTACTCTAACGCTACTCGTCCGCCTCAACTTCAATCGCCTACTAGTCGAGATTTCAGTAATCAATTTCGACCGCCACCGGTACAATATCCTCCGCAATACCCATATCAACAACAACCTTTTTATCATGCTCAGCAGCATCCCCAGCAGTATCCCCAACAGTATTCTCATCATCAGCAGCAGATACCGCCGTCAAGTCCGACAATGTCGGAGTATTCAATGAAATCGTATGTTTCAAACGGTGGCACGGAATATGTATTTTATCATCCGTCGCAGAGGAATATGCCCCCAAAGTCACCGTTACCGTACTCTCCCGTTCAATCAGCTCCACTACACTACTCGCCTTTACAACATTCACCATTGCATCGGTCGCCGTCCACATCAACGGAAAATCTTTTTGGGGGATCACCTCCTGTGTCGCCACGACCTTCTAATGTGAGACCGCAAGTAAATACTCGACGAATATCGACTATATCTACCAGTTCATCGTCACACTCCTTGAATTCTGCAATGTCCGAACGATCTCGGAGTAGCTGGTATCGTCCAAATTTTCCGAATTCTCTCCCACCTGCGACACCTTTGCCACCGACACCAAATTCTCCAGCAGTGATGCCCCAATCTCAACTGCCAAGCTCTTTATCCCCTGTGACAGGTACAATATCTGACCGAAGAAAGAGTATGATAGATAATCCGAGTATTCCCCCGCCGGTGGCACCACCATCAGTTTCATTGCCCCCTCTCCCCCCTTTACCAGTGTCGTCGCTGCGAATCAACACAAACCCTCCACATCGTTATAATCCCAACGCACCTCCAAATTCTCTACCTCCAGCTAGTCCACTCCCTCCACCTGGCTCTCTTCCTCCACCTAGCTCTCTTCCTCCACCTAGCCCTCTCCCTCCATCTAGTTCATTGCCTCCGCCTCCAATGTCTGCGTTACCGCCAGTGCCCGACTCCAGAGGTCAAAATGCCACATCGCATTCGGACGCGCTCGCGAACCCAGAACTCATTGCTCGCCTAGAAGAGAAACTTCTGCTGCTCCAATCTCTGAACTCTCCGCGAAAGGATTCCTCGGCGTCTACAGGTTCTGATCCAATGCTACGCAATGCGTCTACGTCATCGATATCAAATTTATCCGGCAAAGGGACCGTATCCAATTCAGCGGATTTGTTGGTCACCGCTCCTTCCGGTCCTACGCTACGAAAGCAATCGAGTGGCTCCATTGAATCTGATGCAACATTTTTTATCAGGAAAACTTCAATCGACTCGCAAAATACTCTGTTTGAAGGGCAAAATATGATTGCGGAGCATACGAATGTGATTAATGTGGAAAGTATAGCTGAAAATGATGAGGAAAGCAAGCAGTCGACACCTGAAAAGAGCAGCAATAACGTCCCTGTGGGTCTTGGACTGTTAAATGCGAAAGACAATTCAAACGATGGCAGCCATTCAATGCCTACTTTTAGAATGAATGATTCGTTACTGAATGAACATTATGAAGATATGGATGGCGCTTTCAGACAGTTGAATGTATCTATGGAGCCCCTGATTGAGCCCGCAGAAGTCGCCACAACTGAGGAATTAAGCGTTGATTCTTCAGAATCAGACGTTGATATTGATCTTGAAAATGAACGGCCGTTGTCCAAGACTTTGGAAATGATTATTGGGTTTAATGAAGATTCTGACGACGAGGACGGCGATAACGAATTACATTTAGATGTTGAGCCGACGCCTAATTTGGAATTAGAGTCACTAAGCGAAAGCCCAGAAATGGAGTTGAGTAAGGATCCTCAAATAGAATTGGTGAATCCGGATGCGGTAGGTAAGGTGGTAACTGGTTCAGCGGATGGACCGATTGTGGAAGTCCAAAAAGATACGGCTGAAAAGGAAAATGCAGTTGGGGGACTCACAAGTGATAGTCCGAAAGAAGTGACGACAAAGACGGAATTGCAGGAATGCACAACTAAGGAGCAGAATGTTGTACATAATTTAGTCGCGGAATCGATACCTATCGGAAAGGACAATGAAAATCAGGAACAGTTGTTATTGGTTGAGGCGAAATCGACCAACTCCGTTGCCGAAACTACAAAATCTGAAGTTAATGGGATTGAAACCACCTCAGCTTTCGTTAATACCATCGGTAATTCCTCATTTGCTTTAATTCTTTTATTTTTATGATATAAGACTGACAGTATGGATGACGTAGGAACATCGACTTCTCCTGTTGCAGCCAATCTGGATAACAGCGTGATTCCTCCGATAAGCAGAGATTCGCCAATGAGTGAAGAACTCCAACCTTCTCCAGCCGCTACTTCACCTGTAGAATCTGTAACTAAGATTGAGTCTCCGACGGTTGCCGAAGTGCCGAATTATTCAGAAATGACTGTCATTGAGCAACAGCAGTCATCCGCTGAAAGCAGCCCAAAGATTGAAGTGCCTCGAACATCGAAAACAGCTGTAGCTCCGCCTATACAAGCAGCTGCAGATGCTGTAACTAAGGTTGAACCGCCGACGGCCTCCGAAGCACCTATTCATGTCGAAATGACTGCCACTGAGCAACCGGCCTCTCCATCTGAATTCCATAGCGATATTGTAGAATTGAAGCAACCTGTGACCGTTTCAAGTCCTACGGAGATACAGGATAGAGAACAGTCTAACATTAATCATTCGGAACATTCTATGATCTTGATACCGGGCTCCGTGGAGAATTCGATCGTAGAATCCCCGCAAACAGATTATATTGATTCCCAGAAAGTACAGGGAACCGATAGTGGCGACAAAACGACTGCAGATGCTACCGAGCCCACCAAAGTTATTGATGTTGAAGTTTCAAACTCTACTGTTCCTTCTAATTCAAGCCAATCTGATTTGAAGTCGCTTCCAAAATCCGATAACGTGATTCCAATAGCCAAAAATACAACTACCGGACACAGCGAAAATGTTACCCCTACTACAATTGCTCACGAGAATTCAAAATCAACATCACCTTCAGCGAATGTCGAAATCACGGCGGTGGACAAGTCAGATTCACTGACCACCACCAAAACCATGCAATCCGATAAAGAAGTTTCTCCAGTATGGTCCGCTAGTCTTCCAGCTATATCTAGTACATCTGGAAAATCAAAACCCCATCCTCCCGTACTTACACGATCTCCCTTTGGTTCTTCATCCTCATTAAACACCATATCACCGACACCAAAACCCGCTTCTAAAAGAGAAAGTATAGCACGAGCTAATACAGCTGGACGAGTTAAGATGTTGACACATTTATTCGAAAAAGGGATGAAATAGGTTTAGTAACTTAGTTTATTATAGATTCTGTAGATATATTACCCATTATCACTTGTAGTGTTTATCATTTCCCCCACAAATGTATTGTTGATATTGTTATAAATTTTAGTGTATTTATGCAGAAAATTAGGTTCACTTCATGTAAAACCGGTTTGAGAGTTATAATGAACCGGTTCTCATTGAAATAAACAGATTGGTGATATAATATTAACCTGACATACTGAATCTGATAACAATAGCAAAATTTTGATTTCTTCCCGACAACGTACGGTTACAATGATTGATATGAACCTTACAAACTCTGAATTCACTTTTAACGTATATTCTGAGTAGGTTTGTATCCCGACTAGTAAGTAAACTTTGCATGACATTTGTATTTTCCATCTTACATTTCATGTACATTCTGGGCCTAATATAATCTGACCTATCCCCAAATGGATGATTATGAATCATATCAGTCAAGTGTGGCCTACATTAGCCCAAGTTTTCTGATTTCTTTGTATTGTTCAGGCAGTTCCATTAATGCGTTCCTATTGATATTTAACACAGTAGAAACAATTATCAGTCAACGAGGCCGCTAGGAAGAAGACTACCCCCAGAAAGTAGGACGAGATTTCGAGAAAAGGACTGAGCAAAACAAGAAAGGTGAAGTCGGCGGGAGTTGTTCTCGCTGTCATCTCGCCTGCATCGCAAAGGGACAGATAAAAGTAAAAGAGAGTCGAGGAGCACATATACATACAGCGCAAACATGACGTCTGGATTCTCGGAATACAATTTAATAATCTCGTGATAGTTCACAAATTGAAAGTTATCGAACTTTCGCGTCGGAAGCTCATCATCGTACTCTTGCATTCTGGTGAACGGCCCTGAATATGACGCGGAAAGTGAGAAAGTGAAATAAGTTAATGGCCATTGGGAAAGAGAACGCAAGAAAGACTTGTTACCGTCGCCCACACCGACAACGACGATACTAAGTGGATAGTTCGAGGCCTCAATGATTGCATTTTTCGTGGCATTTTCGTCCGTCACCTCACCGTCTGTTATGATGAGAAGAATGTGGAACTGATGAAACAAATCGAAAAGACGGTTAAACACTCGAGCAAGAAGTCTTCACCAAGAACGTTACTATACTGTTCTGGTTTCACTGACGGTCTTAATGGCTTGATATATCAATGGGGCGAAATTGGTGGGGCCGGACATGATGATATGTGGGGTGAGTTCATTGTATCTAGTCAAGACTTCACGGAACGTATGGCACGACCGGTCGGTAAAGAAGGGAAAAACTCTATTGCGAATGTGAGTATGGGAAAGGGAATGATGAAGAATTGCGAAATGGAATGAAGACATCCACGTACATGCTGTTGGTAGTGGTGGAATCACCAAAGCCATATACAGGAATCAGCTTGTCATCGTCGAAAGATTCTGGAAATAGTTAAATATTACATGTTTTAACATCGATATATGTTTACGAAAATGCAAAATATTTGAGTCTTACCCAACGTCCGTCCAATAATCTTTATGACCTTTTGATAAGGGTTGTCATCGGTTGAGGATATGGCATGTAAACATTTTCCACCAAACTCATGCTTTCCCGTCCATTGATTTGACTTTGTGTAATCTGAGTTTTGGAATTGGTAAATAGTTGAAAAGATCACTGCTCGAGGAGATAGATGTACCTATTCCCAGTATCAGTTGAGAGGCTTCCAATCCAGCAGTCCTCAAAGCTTCGCTAACTTGTTCCAAAGAATGATAATTGTCCTCTAAAGGAAATGAGACATGTTATGACTTTCCAATAGGTATGGCAGGTAAAATCCCGTTCCGTTACCAATTACTTTTCGATGCTTTCTGGCTGTAGCGGCTGTCCTTTTCTGTCTTTGCCCTATTACCCGACGAGATGTCTCGACCAGCAGGATTCCAAGGGAAGTAGAAACGAAGAACCACAGAATAACTCTAAATTCCTGGCTCCTTACGAGGGGAACGTCATAAAAGAGCTGAATCAGATGGATTAAGAGATTGACCAGGTTGTTGATGACGGAGTTGACGGAGTTGACGAAGTTCACCATTTCGAGCGGGCTGACAGATTTTGGAATTAGATCAATATTTTAGGGAATCAGCTGTGAAGACACAGGCTGATGATATAATGTAGTAGACTACTGTTCGACTGCAGCCGATGTCAGTAGACAGCGATTGTCATTTTGAAAATGCCACGTCAAGAGAGTACAAAAAGGGAACGCAGAATTTAGTAACATTGGCGCTACCATTGTCTATTGTTGGTTATTCGGAGGTCGCTGTTGAACAGAATACAGCAGTAAAAGACCTTGGACGGATCTTGAGCAGGCAGCAGCATCAACCATTTCATGGGGAGCATACGAGGGTGCATGTTTATGAAGTTGGTACACAGAGCGGGACACATCAGTCTGCTACATACATGACATATCGAATACATATGTATTATGTATCGATGAATGAGCGTGTACTGTGAGCATTCCCCTTTCGTTCCCCTGTGCAATGGAAATGCGTTTGATAGGACACCACACCACCGGACTTCAACTCCATTGGGGCAGTCACGTGACGTACCATTGTCCCGGGCACAAGCACGCGCTCAGCCACACCAGGCTCACGTTCCTCTCTTTGCCAATAATTCAGGCCGCGGCCTTAAAAAGGCAAAGGGCCCGTCTGACATTGCTTCGGTCCTTCTCCTTCCACAACTCCCGCTATCCCCTTTCCCCCCATACGCACTATCTGCACAGCGCCATGATATCAGACGTCGATAAGCAGACCCCCGTCTTCAAGTCCTCCTTCCCCTCCTTCTCCACCCCAAAGCAGAACTTGTCCCAGTTCATTCTGAGCCAACTTCTCCGTCACCCAGCATCAAAGCCCGCTCTCGAAGACTTTGTGTCGAAAAAGTCTATGACGTATGGCGAACTCATCAATAATGTCTACAAACTTGCAGCTGGCGCCGCCAAAGAGGGTGCTAAAAAAGGAGATGTTTGGGCTATTGTTTCCCCTAATAGCATCGAGTTTCCTATTGTTACCCTTGCTGCTGGCTTATTAGGTAAGTGAAGATGCGAATAGTGGTTCTCCAAATGTGTTCCACTGTTTCAGTTCCTGGCAGACGTCATGTTGCACCTCATACTTGCAAAGGCGCCTTTAACCGCGACTTAGAACGCGCATCATCCCAACACTTCTTCTGAACCTTTGTCTTTCAACTACAGGTGTCACTGTTGCGATGAACAATCCCTTAAATACTGCTGCAGAGATTGCAAGTTTATGGAAAGACTGCAAACCTTCAAAGATTTTTACGATCCAGCCTCTCCTTGCCCTTGTAGAAAAGGTATAGTGACTGGGATTTTGAAAGTTACCATAGCAGGTTTCTAAGTGGTTTTGTTGTTAGGCTGTAGACATTCTATCGGCACCTACCACCCCTTCGATTTATTTGACGTCGGGTAAACCTGAAACAGATTCAAGCGTGAAAGCTCTTTCCGCACTCTACTTGGACAGCGCCAGACCGACAGCTGTTCAAACCGATCCCCAGAACGATGTCATGTTTTTATGTTTCTCCAGTGGTACTACAGGCAAATCCAAGGCCGTGCAGCTAACACATTACAATATTGTCGCCAATGTGTGCCAGTTATTAGCTATGGAGTACCAGGACTTCCATCGACGTAAGCTGCCGCCTTTGCTCTCAATTCTGCATCTAATGACTCAATTCGCCCATTCTTTTAGCCAACGATGTATTCGATGCTATTCTACCTTTCTTTCACATTTATGGTCTCACTGTCATTCTGTACATCGGTCTTTATCTGGGAAACCTATTGGTAACTCTCCCAAAATTCGACTTTGTCCAGTACCTCACCATGGTCCAACAAAAACGGGTTTCTATGAGTCACATTGCACCCCCCATCATCACCGCGTATGTCCAGTTCTCGTCATAATTTGGGAAAGTTTATCCCACTCATACTGACTTCAATTTATGTAGTCTTGCTAAACATCCGGTCGTGGAGAAATTTGATCTTTCTTCCCTTCGCGCAATCACTTCTGGTGCCGCTCCCCTCGGAGAAGATGTGCACAAGCTTTGCATGGAACGTCTCTCTGTTCCTATTCGTCAAGGTTACGGTATGACCGAAATGTCTCCAGTGTCGCATATCAATCTGATATCTAGTGTGAAAATGGGAAGTGTCGGCTCCGTGGTTCCGAACTGCGAGTGCAAGATTGTGCGCAGTAATGGTGAGCGTGTAAACTGGGGTGAAAGCGGTGAATTGTGCATCAAAGGGCCAAACATCATGAAGGTACGGTTTAAATGGGGGGTTCGTCGACTGTGGCTGTTCACTAATATTTGCGAAATTTAGGGATATCTCAATAACGCAAAAGCGACAGGCGAAACCATCGATCAAGACGGCTTTTTGCATACTGGCGATATTGCTACAGTTGATGATGACGGTTGTTTCTATATTGTTGATAGATTAAAGGAATTGATCAAATACAAAGGATATCAGGTAATCTTTCTTACCTTCTATTTTACGAAGTTGCGTTTCAGTTCTAAATTCAGCGTTATTCCAGGTTCCACCTGCAGAACTTGAATCAACTCTTCTAGCTCATTCCGCCATCGCTGATTCCGCGGTTATCGGCGTTCCCGCTCCAGATGGTGCTGGAGAATTGCCTAAAGCTTTCGTTGTTCTGAAGCCAAATGCCGTGCCTGTGAACGAGGATGATGAAAGTAGATTGAAAGATGAAATTATGCAATTCGTGGCAAGCAAAGTAGCGCCTTACAAGAAAGTTCGTGTATTGGAGTTTGTCGGTAAGTTGACTTCGCTCTCTCTGCCTACTTAAATTTACCATCATCTAACTTTGGTTGTGTGTTCTGAGAATCCATTCCAAAATCGGCTAGTGGAAAAATTCTTCGTAGATTATTAAAGCCTAGCGCTGAAGAATAATGCATAGATGTAATAAATTTTGAATTAGACATTTTTATATAATATACAGTGGAGTATTATGTTTGGTGTGGCGATTAATAAAATAGTGAAGACATTTATGTTCAGGACATCTTTTTCCAAAGCGATCGCATCTACTCAAAACTTTGCATTTAACTTGAATTGCAAAGTAACACTCTCGAAAGTATATACAAGTCAAAAGGGGAGGTTCAAACACAACTGCTTTTACTACACTCATCAGTTAATAGCAACTTGCCGACCATGAGCACGCTGACATCCCCCTTTCTGGCTGTATACGGATTGTAGATTGCTTCCGTTGAAACTAAAACATGATGAAAAGCTAATCGTCCAGATTGTTTGGTGAACAATTCACTTTGTCTTGTGGCGGTGGCGCTGAGATCGCTAAGAGGAATTATTCGGAGACCAACAATTCTTGGGCAGTAAAAACCTGAAAAATTTGATCACTTGACCACTTTCTCGACAATCAAGGACGACCTTATTATTGCCGTTTCACAGAATACAGAATCTGGAATTCATTTGAGCCTCGTGCAACAGGGGAGGTCGACGATCCATTCTTGACTGTCAACATATCTGTGACTCAAATTTTCCGAGAATAAGCTGATTCTCGCCATGGCGAAAAGGGACGCAGAGTTTGCTATATGTCCATTCGAGGACAGGGACATCGAGGAACGGAGGCGAGAAAGGAGCAGCGATGATTGAGGAGCGAAAAGGCGGAGGTGGGGTATGGACGGGAATATGGGGCGCAGGAGTTGGCGGGCCGCGTATTGGCCTTGGCGACTGTACAAATTCTTCGCACGGATCCGAGGCGAACGGTGAGACCTAATTAATATATGCGATGCCAAGAATAATCATATTAGCTATGATCCGACTCCCATTCCCTTTCCATCTTGCTCGTCTTTCATATCACGCTCTCCTCTCTGTTTCCTGTTCTTAAGCGTGAAGTCTCCTCCTCGTCCTGCTACGGCATTGTTCGCTCTTCCCTCATTCAGTGTCTGTGGATGCCAAGGACTTTCCTTTGAACGACAACTTATCGGCTTATCGCTCTATTGTTGAAACTTCTCACAACCCGCGAAACTCATCACATCGAACTTGAATTTGTCCGTGTTAAAGGAAGTGAAGAGACATGTACCAAATATCTATGGATCCATCCGCTGAATACTTCCCTGCTCAAGGATCGTCAGGGCATCCCTTTGGTTGGTATTCTTTATCTTGGGTTCAACATTCTACATCATATTTAAGTTTTCATCGCGTAAAGTCAAACGATGACGATTAAACTGTGAATCCTTTCTCTGTTTCTGTCTCTTCATTAGATGCATCGAATGCCGGTGGTAGACCGCAAGAACAAAGTTTGTATGCTACTCAGCCAAACCAATACGGATTCGGACTGCAAAATCAGTTCCCCGGAGGCCAAATGATTCAACACATTCCTTATTCGGCTTCTGTACCCGTCAACTCGAGTCAACGACAATTGTACTCTCATTCCCCAAACCCTCCAACCTTGACTCTTGCGCACTCTAATTTTCACCCTCGTCAGCAAGCTCAACCTCAGCCGATACCTCAACATCACCAGTTGCAACCGGGATACCATACTCAACAACATCATAATCAACTTGTTAATCTTTCTGCATCTTTGGAGAGCCAGCAAAGTTTAAACTCGATCGCCGTCGGATCGCTCTTGGAGCATGCATTGTCCCCGACCTCGTCTTCTTTCTCCCCATCAACAATGGACGTTCCACCATGGAACTACATTGATTCAAACGGTAATACACCCGATATAATTCCAACACCGACTCAATCAAATTTTCCCATGCCTCTCCCGGGATCTGGAGCCATCGCTGGATCGATGTCCTCTCACCCAATGGCTTCCGTTCAGGCTAACCACGGATATTTGAGTCAAAGTTTGCCGACACAGATATCACAAATGTATATTACAAATCCGCAATCGTATCAGCAAACCCAATCCGCTCACCATCAGGTGATTCAACAACAAATTCATCCAAATCAGTATAATCAACCGAATACTATCAATCAAGCACCATCGCAACAGCAACAATCTCTCGATCTGAAACTGTTGAAACCGTTGGATTTACCGCAATTCTTCCCAAAAAGGTCTTATCAAGACAGCTTTCCTGACGGCGCAACCTCGCATGCGAATGCCAACCGACCATCTCATGGTAGTTCCAACCCACCAATCTTCAATTCAAGCAGACAAACGCTACAAAACACGTCGGTTCAGAGTCGAAAGCGTCGAAAAAGCGAACTCAGCAAACCTCAGGCAGCTGCCCTTGCTCAATCAATAGATTCATTAATTAATCGTAATATCCTATCAAATCCTTTACCGACTCCGCCTCCGACTGCAACAATCCCAAATCAATCTCTTTCGTCAGGAATTAATGAGGGACAGTTGCAATCACCCTTATCGAGCAATAATATGGACTTATCGCCCGTTTTACAGAATCAAACTCAACAAGACCAGGAGAACGTTAATAGTAACTCAGAGGAGTCAGGTCACCAAGAGTTCCCTTCTATCGCTGTTCCTGCTACCCCTCCACGAGCGGCGCAAAAGCAGGCTACAGCTTCTTCGGCAGCTGATGGAAAAGTAAAAGCTAAGATGACGGAACAGGAAGATCTTGACAAAGGAGATTCAACACCGAGGGAGCAAAGTTTGCGGTTTCCCGGTGACTTGTACGTTAAGCAACTTCATGTTATGCGGTACTGGAAGACGTACTGAAAGACCAATAACTAAACCAAACTGTTTCTTTTATAGGTATACTCCTCGTTTAATTCGATACGAAGGTCAGTATCGTGAAGGGTATTGCGGTATGTGTCCCGAAGAGCGGTGGCTACAACTAAAGAATAGTGCATATTGGTTAGTTTCCCCTATCGCAGTTACACACTGACGAGAGGAATTAAATTGTTAATGCTATCGCTATTACAATTCTACAGGTACCATATGCAATATTTCCACGGCATTTGTTCGACTACCGGTCAACCGTTTTATGAACCGATCGAGAAACGACTGAGACCTGTCCCTGTCCCTCCTTCTGCTATCGGAATGACATCCGAGCAGACGGTTCTGGAAGGCCTGTGTCATCAATGTAAAGAATGGGTCGTTATCTCTGGGCGCAAGAAGAATACAAATGCCAGTCTATGGTATCGACATGCCCACAAATGTCATCAATATCAAAGGCCCAGGGGAGTTGGTATCAAACGAAGAGGAAGTCAGTGTTCTGGCACTGGCCTTGTCGTGGATAATAGCAGTGGTCAGCAAAATGAGAATCAAAATCAACAGGCCCCGGGCCAGATGGATATGCGTTTAGCTGAAGATGTAGCCTTGAACCAGTCAAAGCAGCACGAAGCAGAGCAACAATCAATCGCATCCGCCGTAACCTTACTAGAAATTGCATCAAATGCGAAATTACCAAACTCGGAACATTATCTCCAATCACATCAATCGCCAGCTCTACAGCTTCAATCATTCGTCCCTCTTCCCCCGCCAGATTCTTCCATAAACTCGTCGGCGCAAGGATTCCCCAACGAAGCGATATATTACCAAGCCTACCCACACATTCAACACTCTCAGTCAAACCACGGTGCCCCCAATTTCGCTTGTGTAAATAGCCAGTTGACTGAGCATGGAACAGGATTGTGAAAATATACGACTATCGGTAAACCGCTACCGGAAAAGTCCTTTGTTCAACCTTTAACATATACAACGCCTATTACATGATGAGCTCTTGTATATATACCCGATACGCCTTGATTTATAAGATTACATGCTTCGCTATACGCATACACGTCATTGGATATCACTTTCTACGTCGTAAATCTTCGTCTCCTCAGTTTGTTTTATATTGGCAACTATTGATTGTATATACATTTAATGTTGGGTGAATTTTAGTTTTGAGTTTCCTCCGTATCGTAGGGTGGAAAGTAATGGGTGTTCCATTCCTTAAGTTGTTGTCTGATTCCATTATGTATTATTCAATTAGACGTTGGGTTATTTTCGGTTGAAGAAGGAAAGGGGTTGTCTGTCGTACTTGGAAATTTGGTGAGACTAATCACTCTTTGAGTGACTACAACTTAAATAAAGTCATAGAAGTAATCGTTTCCCATGATATACAAGTTAACAGTTCTGATTGAAACCTGTATTCCAATATTTGTCCTTTTAGTATGACACAACGTAAAGTGGAAGTTTGAACACAATCTGACAAGGGCCAGCTATTATTTCGATTCGGGCCGGCCAGCGCGAAATACCAGGGGATCTTGGAAGATATCTTGTTATTAAATATACCAACTATTCTCTCAACTAATTAGACAGTGCCTTAAATATACCGACCACCTATAATTCGAGTGTGGGACAATTCCCGACTATTATTACCACTACGTTCTTTCATCCTGTATAATATGTCGCAGCGACCGCATCTCCTCGATGGAACTCATTCCCCCTATAACATTTCTTTCTATGCTTTTGGTCTCGGCACAATATTCGGAATCGGGGTCACAATATCAACAGTTTTCTATCATGCCGAAAATCCTATTTACCTTACTGGAGGGATATATTTAATAGTGCTGGCTTTATTTCATTGGTTAGAATATATGGCTGTAGCGCTATTCAATAGCAAAAAATGTGGATTGGATGGTAAGAAATGTTTTCATATGGAATTATTTACTTTTTGGGGCCAGGTATAGGCATTTGAAATACCGAAGAAAGTCAATGCACATCAAAGATTGTCGTCGCGGGTTGTCGCAAATTGGATATTGACTGTTTCGAACGACTTTTTCTTTGGCGATGACATATATACAGCATATTTGATACCACATAGTACAGCTTACTCCATTGCTACTGTTGTCAGTTTGACAGAGTTTGTCGTGACAAGTTATTTCTTTCCGGGGATTAAATCCGTCCAGATCTTCCAACATATCGGTAAGTGCCCGCTTCATTCCAATCTTCTTTCCAGGGCAATACCAACTTTAACTCTATGAATTTTTCCCAAATATCAACCTTTTATTGCTTGACAAATAATATTAGGTCTCGCTCTTATTATTTTCGGCCAGACATTACGTTCTCTCGCGCTTTATCACGCTTCCTCCAATTTCTCTCATATCATCGCTACGTCTAAACAACCAACACATCGTCTAGTTACAACAGGTGTATACAGATACCTCCGACATCCTAGTTATGTTGGTTTTTACTATTGGGCGATAGGAACCCAGTTATGGTGCTGTAATTGGATTAGTGCCATCGGATTTGCATGGCAACTATGGGACTTCTTTGGCGACAGAATACCATATCCTTTTTCCCCCTCTCCTCTCTTCCCTGTTCTTAGTGTTCTTTTTTTTTGTTTGGAATATTGAGATATCTCAGGCTAACTGCTCACTGAATATTCATACGGTTCCCAGACTGTAATCATCATTCCTTAACTCTGTTTCCTATTTGCCATGCTCGTTCCCCGATGATTTCCTTTGAATTTCCATTCAAAATAACCACATATGAAGAAGCACTCCTCGTCCAATTCTTCGGAGACGAATATAAACAATATAAGAAACAAACTTGGGTTGGCATCCCGTTTATACAGTCGTCTTAACCAAGCTGTGCGCTGTTACTACTCCGTAGGACGAGTAGGCTAATTGGATGTAAATTATGTGAATTATTGTTGCATTATGTGGACGGAATAAATATATGCCATTATATGATGGGCATCTACTGCTGATTTTGGGAAACTGAGTTAGTAGGATTCTAGTTAATCCGATACATGAGAATAATTGTCCGGCAGTCAGATATTTTGGAACGAGTATATATTTATTCATCAATACATTACTCCAATCCGGCATATAACCGGTCAACAATGATATATTCGACTCAGATGACTATAATCATTAAAAGCACGGAGCCTTGAACCACCGAGATGTAACGGTAAATTAATACAAAAATGGTATGAACAACCAAGAATTTTTCTTGTATTCAGAAAATTCAGGATATTTCGATAATGATTTATCCTTTGCTAGCATATTAGGATACCAATAGAATGGGATGAAAAAGGACAAGTAAAGAATTGAAATGATTGAGTAGGGACCTGCGAGAAGAGCGAAGGAAAGATCTAATATTTTACGAAGGGAACACAAAGTTAAACATATATTGATTTAAAATTTAGATTCATGTAGTGAGAAGACCGTAAATGGTTACTTACAGATCAAAAGCTCCCCAAAATAGTTGATATTTCTAACGTAACTCCACAATCCTGTTTTGATCAAATGTCTGCCTTTACATTCCAATGCAATATGCTTTTGATAATCTGAACAGAAGTGGATAAATATACCAAGAGTATACATTATCATGATGAAGCCCAAAATTGGTGCGGGTAAATCCACTGAACGGGAGGTGATGAAGTAGGCCGGGGCCCAATACATTGAGAGGAAGAAGCAGACTGGGACAGCATGCCAGAGGGGAGTTTTGACAATAAATCGTTTATCAGGGATTAGGAAGCTCTTGGAGACCCAGCTGGAAATACATCAAATTAGCCGACGGACAAATTTAATGTGGGCTTGAGTTGAACGGTTAACTTACAGCATTCCATAAGTGCCATGGATGGCAAGATACAACCATGCAGTTTTATTGCTCCATTGTCCATTCCTTATAATCATCATAAGGATGACGGGCAAAGTTATACCTACACAACAAGAATGATAAACAAGTCAATAACGGTAGGCGACAGGGTCATCCGTGGGCGGCTTTTCGAATAACTGTGGAAAAACTTAATCATTGATATATATCAATATAAACCTTTAAAAGTATCTATCATATGATTCAAATAGACTCCGCCTGATTTAGGGGGAGGAGGAGAATGGAGGTACATCCATATGTCGAACAGTCTTTGATTCTGAGGGTACGCAGAAAAGATCTCGGCGGCCTTGATGCCGGGAGTTGGAGGTGAAGGCGAAGAGGATTTAGACATCGCTACTGACAAAATGCTGGTAGTTAAGAGTTGTCTTCTATATTTATAGGCGATTGGAGAGGGAATATGTAAATTCAGTCGCTGTCCGGAAGGTCGGTCCTCATCGAGGCGTGGTTAAGAGCGAAGATGGCGCGGGCTCCGGCTATTCAAGTTCTACCGTGACCCCGATATTATATGTGGAGTCTCCGTTTATTTGGAACGGAGCTGCACCATCAATAAGATGAGCAAGAGAATGAAGAGATGAATGCAAATCGGAAAATCTTCCATGTTTTAGTGAGGCTGTCCTATTTGTTTCTTTACCTTCTGCTCGTTTTAATTATATTTGTAGAATATATCCATTGTCCTCACACGCAATATTTAGTCAAGATTGCGTTTTAGTATGGCGTTTAAAATATAATTTTGTAAGCCGGATTCTGTGTAGAAGAATGATGTTACCACTTGACCATAGGTGGTCAATGTACGTTTTCGTGAACCATTGCAATGGCTGTGCCTAATTCAGTAACTTAATTTAATCACAAATTGTACAATTGCTTTATACATATGCACTCATATACTGCTTCCAGGCTACTCTCAATATTGCCAACACGATATTTGTTTAGGTCATAAACCGTTAATGAAGGCAGACTCGAATCTTCTCTTGCGAAAGCCGAAGAAGACCTGCCTATCTCTGGCAGTGTCGCACCATGAAGTGGAGCATCAAAAATACGCTAGTTCTGCTTTTTTGGGGCAGCAGTGTTGGCAATATCCGCAGAAGTCACATGGTCATTACATTCGAATACGGAAAGATAAAGCATGTTCTGCTCTTCGGTTATTGGTAAGAAAGCTTTCGGTGATTGGTTTAAATATTCTCGCTTGACTCGTGGAAGAAGAGAATTCTTTTCCGATTTTGCGTAGCGAGCCATTAGTGATTGGATGCCAATGCGACCAATTGAGAAACTTTGTCTTCACATCACATCACAACCCTTGCATCGGGAAGTCTCCATGCATAGCTGCCATGTGCATAAAAACCCCTATTTACTTCCTTGGACTTTGTGAAGATGAAATCCATTCAAAGAGCCACATTTGAAAAGTCGGACTCCACTGACAGCTTGACTTCTGTCCAATTTCTTGACTCGCTCAAAAAATCTGAAACCGGTCAGATTGTGATTCCTGCCACAAAAAAGGAATTACAACCAAAGAATTGTCAATCAAAGCGCCTCAAAATTGGACTTGTCGCTCTGATGGTATTGTTGGCCACTGCGATAGGACTGGGAGTTTTTTTCTGTATTCAATCGTATTCGGCTCGAACAGCACTTGCAAATGAGAAAACTGCCCAAGTCAAAGAGGACTCAATTAAAGAACGCAACTGGGACCATCTAATTGGGAAGATATATCTAAACGACACCTTCGTTTCCGAAGCAAGGTCTGGCGATTCAATAACAGTATCTACGGTGAATGCAACTCATTTCAGCAATTCTGCTGTGCCAAATTTCAAAAGAGTTGTATATTGGGGAACCCCCGTTACAATGGATTACAGCCCTACAAGTATGCAGATGAAACAATATTATTACGATTATTGATGCCGTCATGTTGAAACTAACAGCTATCTCACACACACTTCTATTCAAATTTGAAATATTACAGGACTGAACCTGTACCTTAACCAAAGTGAACATCTGGAAAAATGGAACTATGGATAAGAAATTGTGTGTAACAGAGTTTGTCTGAATGGACAATTGAGCTAGAAGTTGTGATACAAGTCGGTTGGAAAATGATATTAGCACTCGTTCCGGAGAAAAGAGGGAGCTCTGTCAGAACCGGCCGCTACACCATTTGTGCTAGATCGGCGGTTTTTCATTTTTTTTTTTTAAGTTTATGTACGCCTGTATTGTTATGATATACAATGCTTACGCTTAATGGCGAAACAACATTGAATCGGAGTGCGAACTTTATTCTCAATTGATTACTACAGTGCTAATGACTTAGCTAGCGGCATATCGGTCATCCTATTGCGTCTGACCCACCGTTAGTTTAAATTTTTGTATTTAAGTCCTATGCATTCCAACGGAAATCGGGCGTTGCGATAAAGGTTGGATAAAATTACATTACGTCACAAGACGAATCCACCTGGGCCACAATGGCCACAGACAACCTGAATGGAAAGATTCAACAAGTAACAGCATTCAGCTCAAAAATAATTATTCACATTCTAGGTCAACTCTCTCTTGTACCCTCTTTAGGAGATGTCCAAATCAATTGGCACAGAAGGATGTATTACGCTCAAAGATCTTCCCGATGAAGTCATTTCTACCATTCTTGTCAATTTGGATCCTCGATCACTTACCAGTATCGCTCAAACATGCCATCGTCTTAACAATCTAAGCAGCGACAATGTTTTCTGGTTCATACATCTCCGTCACGAATATGCCGTTAATGTAATTAATCGTCCTTGCCAGACACTGTTGTCAGCGAAACAGCTATATCTCAAAGTGATGCGCCCGTATGGCCGATTATTTGGATATTGGCGGTTAGAAGTGCCGTACTTTGGACGATTAGTGAAAATTGAATTTAAAAGAAACAGAATAGTAGCATGGGAATTAAAAGCGGTTCAAGCACCCAGAGTGGAAGTCCCTGGTGGAATGCAAAATCAAGAAAACCTGATTCAGCAAATACAGGCGATAAACGAACAATTTGGGTTGCAGGGTATGCCAATTCCTGGAATTGTCAGTGCCATAGAAAATGACGGCGAGAATGACTTTATGGAGACGGACTCGGAAGAAGGACAATTTGATTCCTGGGAAGGTGATGATTCAACTGGAGCTGCTGCTGATGCAGCCAATGACGTTCCATACGCTCAAGGGCAATCCACTACATCTGAAAATAATGGAACCGAACAGATATCTCATCAACTTTCGCACAACTATTCACCTTTATCTCATCTCTCTGGATCGACCTCTTCGCTGCCACCTTCGGCCTCAATTCTTGACCCGGAGGATGTCTTTACTGGTTCAGAGCACGACTTTCACATATTTGCGGCCGACTTAATGACAGAATCATGGTCCGCAAATCCTGCTGTTAGGATAGAAAGTTCCCGCTTTTTCATTAAAAAACGTAAACTTTTTCGAATATGGTTTCATGATTTTGATTCCCTTGAATCCCAGGTAATGGAAACATCGTGCAATCAGCCTGCACGCGAGCATCATAGCCTATGTCCCGTTTTGGAATGCTGCAGGTTTGGATCCTTGGGATCGCCATCTCCTCACGAATTATCTATGGAAATGTCAAGCGGCACAATTAACCCCGGTCAACCCGGTGCGCCTATACCGGATCCGAAGGAGACGATTCAGTTTAAGTTGATGTGTTCCAGGAAATGTCACCAGTTCAGAAAGTACCATTTGCCACTGCCAGATGATTACATGGATGCTGTGATGACAAAAATGCCTGTGCAATTTCAAGTCGACTTAACATTGCCGAATTCTGCTGTTAAAGACGAGGATGGAGTTGGAATTGGCGACCAGGATATAGAAAATACTGTTATGCGTTCTAATATGTGGACGCCAGACTCTTCTGAAGATGGGTGGCCGAAAGCCGGCATTTGGGTTGGTGGGTAGTACTTTCTGTGAATTTCCGTTCCATTTGACTGATTAAATTAATGGCAACGTATATTGCTGCTGCATCCAGGCTCATATTCAGCTCATGGTTTGGAATTTATCTTGATCACATATTCCGAATCAATTCAAAAACCCGGATCCATTCAACTCACAGCCACCAAAATAACGGGTGACCCCAATATTCCTTCTGGTATTATTCTTCTCTAAGACTGCATTAACGGCCAGATTAAGTTTGTTTATTCTGTTCTCACTTTCTTGTTCGCAGGTAAAACAACTTTCAAAGCCCTCCTCAACATCTCAAACAAAATTTCGCGATCCGCCGAAGAATTAGGAGTAGAATTTCAAAACGTGAAAGGATTATACCATGGACACGGCCAAATAGCGTTTAGAGGATTTTTAAATAATCAGTTCATTCCTGTTGAAAGTAAGTCTTAATTTGACTTTACCCCTCATCGTAACCTTCCGCTTTTCAATTATTCTATTTATGTGGCATTCCTTCCCAACGGGCGGTCATTAATATGTCTTTTCCCGATGTAGTCTACCTCCAGTCGGAAACTCGATTATCGGTACACTGGCTCCAATTAGGTAGAATTTCTAAATTTTATTATGTGGGTGACAAAATTGACGATTCGGTGGAAAAGTTAGGTATGGGTAGTGAAGCATTTGTGTTTCGATAGTAAGAATATACACAAGCAAATATAAGTAGCTGCTTCTAGTTAGGTAGTTTCGTCCATGAGAGGGAATATGCATTAAATGCTCTCTTTAGATGAATGCAATTTGTATAACAAATTTAACAATATCAATTGTCATAATTTTCAGTTCGCTCGTATTAAATCCACCATTACTAACAATAAGCAATATTGCTAATACTCTATTCTACAAAATTTTTAATTCTACAAACATCCATAACCACGCAACAGTTATATTTACATAACTTCAACGGCTAGACTGACAACTCCATCATGCATGGGATACCACCACTTCCCATGAACATCCTGGAGTCTTAACAGTATATTAACGAATCTCTTGTTTCTACTTGTTTGTTTGGAACCTTCTGTTAATTTGGACGCCAATTTAGAATCAAGAGAAAGACGTGAAAATGGTACTGTTATTGTTTGTGAAACGCTGGCGGCAGAAGTCGCAACAGAGGTAGAATATATTGTTGGTGGCGTCAGAATCGAAGAAATATTCTGTAAATCCAAAAATGAGAAATGCAGCTAGGTTCATGAAATATGGATGGCTACAGTATCATTTTAGCCCAATGCATATATATTGCATTCTTACCTTATCTCCGCTCCGAACCGATTGCCCAACAACTTTCAGATCTGTCTTTTGGAGATTAAACACTTCATTTGCCAAGTCCTTATACTTCTCCGCATCTTTATAGCAAATTCTCTCAAAATTCTTGGTACCGACGAATACAGCAGCCTCCAATTTACCCCATTTTCTTATTCTTTCATCTCGTCTCTTAACAAAACCTTTATTTAGATTGGTTTGTGAAGACGAAGTTGAACTTGGAGAATGCGAAAAGGCAGAGGAAGACCCAGAAGATAAAGATTGAGAGATGATACAATCAAGTTTTAAATTCAAGTCCTGGAAAGGTGGGAGTTTTATTGGATTTGTTGGTGTCGAAGTGGGCATTGTCGTTACCTTCAACGAAAAAAAAATGTAGATAGACCGTAAATTATCACAAATTTTCACAACCAAAGACTCAAAGCATAAAAGAAAGAATAATTTTGAGCAAAATCATACCTGGACTACTTTCTTAGGCGCATGTCGAAAATAATAATCGGGTAAATTGAACGGGATCTTCATGAGTTTTAGCACAACTTCATCAATGTCATTTATGACCTGAAATTGGATAATAATGGCGTCAATCATAACTATCCGAATGAGTAGATCCGCAATCGACACTGACCCGATACACAATATCTTCGTCCTTCGCGCCAAGCTTAGCGACCGGTACCAAATCCAAATTTGACATAGCCTCTATTCTCTTCAGTATATCCATGCAACTGGTAACGATCTGTTGATATTTGTATCCTACGACCGCATGGTTGCGTACTATGTGTTGATAGATTTTTCGATCTTGTACATCCGTCGATAAAGAGAGAAAGTTCAATAAAGAAAACAGATTTGGAGAAACCGATACTGTGATATCGACACTATAGCCGGTAATCAATTCGTGCGTATTATTCGGCAAGTAACACAATAACAAAATTAGTCATGAAAAGGATGGAGCAGTATCAGGAAAACTCACTTCGAAGAAATCGCCATTTGATTCAATACTGATTCAATCGCGTATGCTAACACTTCACACGACAATGCTAATGTTCACAATGGAAGTCAAGGCTTAAAGTAGACAACAATAAACGAAATGGAGAATGGAAAACCAAATTAATAAAGGATATAATTCAAGCAGGCATAAGCTTCCGTCGGGGATATCCAGGAAGGAGCAAGATAAAAATCGGTAATTGGCCCCCGACTTATGAATACTTCTAACAGATGTTTTTAACTGCAAGTTAAGGTTGTTAACTTCGTTTTCTTCATTTGCGCCTCTCGCATCAGCAATGTCAAAATGACACACCACTTTCCAGCCTCGTTCCAGTAACCAACATGGATTACTTCGTCCCACATTCAAAGCAGTCAGTATATTCTTCACCGTTGATAGATAATCGATCCGAATGTTTAAAAACATGATCTGAAAAAGGGCAACCGATGATGGAGTCGACGCAACACCGGCAGATGCAGCATCGGTTGGCCTTGATGCCTATGATATAACATCCAAATGTTAGCAGCTATCACCCCTGTATTCACATTGAGGAATGTATTACGTTTAAACGCGTAATTCCAAGATTTAAATATTCGATGGCTTGCTGAATACAGGTCGATTTCTTTGCGCTATTCGACTCCTTCTCGTCGAATAATGAATGCATGAAGCGTTGTGAGGCAATTAGGTATGAAAGATGCGTGAGCCAGTAATGGCTTTGTTCTTTTTCAACCTTTGGATGATAGTGAATGAATGTATAAGACGATCACAACGAACACAGGTGACATCACAGTTAATAAACTTTAGCCACCAATTATTTGGATAAACTTTAACATACAATGTCACAGATTTCATCAAACCGGCGCTGTAAATCCTCGTTTAACCAACTACGATCATTGCAAAATTGTAGCGTCGATTTGACGATGTTGTAAGTGCACCATGGATCTGTTGATTCAAAGATTGACGACATCAGCTTTGGGCTATATTCGGCCACTAATACGACAGTTCTGAAAATATTTAGCTATATTAATTAGTAAACGTCTTTGTATTAGGGATAGAGTACGAATAAGCATCTCGAGTAATAAAATACACACAAACGCCGGGCTATTTGTGGTGAATGCTTCGCTTCTTAATAGTTCAATGAAAGATGGAATATAATCAACGAAGAGAGGTTTTTGAGAAGAATGATTGAGCGCCTGCAAAAAGATCATCCGGGACATGATATATGCCACTGCGCCTAATTTTGTGTGTAAGCATCAGGCAATCGAAGAAATATGATGTGCGGAGTGGAGATAAATACCTTCTGACCGAGATAAGTACTTCATTTCTATACTAACTAAACGGCGGTACTGCTCGTCGGGAATGAGACTAGACATTCGAAGCAATGCTTTACAAACTGATTTAAGCTAAATCGATGAAAATCAAAAAATTGAGTGGAAGAATGAATAGCATGATCAAGTCGATCATACTTACTCTCTCAGCTCTTACATCAGACAATTTTTCAAGTGTTGCTGTTTCATCCGGCACAAATCTCCTCAGTACACCGATCACCAATTCAAACAAATTTTGCATTACTTCAGGATCACCTATCGAGGAAATTCGGTCCGGCCGGAATAGAAGCATAAAAGGTAAGACAGTTGAAAACCAAAATGCTAACTGAAATGCAGTGACATACATACCTGTATGTTTACCCTCAGTCGCCAGATCGCACACTAGACTCAGCATTGCAGTTCCAATACTATGATTTTTGTGCAACACTAACGAGTCAAAACTTTTAAGTCCCAAAATCTTGATTAGCAAGTAAGTTTTGATTTTAGGGGCATTGGAACAAAGCAGTCTCCGAAGAATTGACAGTGATTGAGTAATAAACAGCGGGGATGATTCTTCAAGCTGTTGAAGAATAATCTACAGCACACATCTCGAGTGAGTTTAGAAGTACTACAATGGGATATGGGATGACTTGAACCTTGACTCGTTCCTCTGAGAAATAGTCATGAATTTGAGTCCCTTCCGTTCGCAATAGCAGATCCAGATCACGCAATGCTCCACACCGCATGGTGGGGTTCAGGGTTTGAGTTAAGTAATTAAATAATAAATGCACCTGGGGAAAATTAACAATGCTAAAGACATGTTTGTACGTCGAAGATGAAAAACCTACCATATTCGACATTTCGAAAACTGCGTTTTTCGTTAGCAACGTCAACGTTTTCAATATTATCGCCGGAAAAACTTCTTCACCCAGAGGGATGTCTCTTTCTAACAACCCGGTGCAGATTTTCCGGGCCCTGGTCGCTAGCTGAATGTTGTAATGCATATGTCGCAACAAGTATATGATCCTTTCTTTAACATCAGCAGGTCTTTTGGGATCTGTCAAGATCATTCGCTCAGTATATTTTGCTGGAGAATTGAATAATCCGCGACTCACCTTGTATCATAGTGGCAAGGTCGTCAATGACGTTTGTAGCGAATGCTTCTGATTGCGCCAAAAAAATATCTGTGGTGTCAATAGCAGCAGAGATCTCAATCGGACTAGTTGACTCTATGAGCCGCCGGCGGATGCTAAATGGTTCGTTTAGTTCTCGGAGTTGAAATAGGGCACCGCGACTGCAGAGAAAACATACGCCTGTTGAATTTCAATAGAATCACTGCCGATATCGACTAAGCACTCGACTATCCTTAAGCCATCAAAATATAGGGTTAGCCTGGAGTTCGTTATCACGAATGGAATAGCGCAGGACAGATCTAATACGGGCCAACTGCTAATCACTCGGCGAATCAAAGCTTCTATTTAAGACGTTCGATTGCAAAATATAACGACATACTTTAGGGCAACAGCTCTAGCAACATCATCATTTGAGTCCAAAATGACTTTGTTGATCCACCGAAGGACTTTGCTCGTGCTAAAACCGACCTGCGCGCCATTAAGAGTGATACCGGTTGAAGATACACTTTTTGAAATTACTCTTTGCTGCTTGATATGTTTGAAAGCTTTATAAATCTGATATTGCAGCAATTTGGGACTAATATGAGGATTAATCGAAAAAGAAACAAATGGCGCCATGTTAAGATTGGACTGTGATCGAGCAAATTGGTTCGTTTTTGGAAAGGAAATAACGCTGGGCGGAATCACATCAAGACCTTCTTTCATTAGCCATAGCAAGATTTTCTAAGCCCACTTGTACGCATGCTGGAAATGGATAAGTTTCCATTAAGCGCACGATTTTCCAAATAGCTTCCAACTTCTGACTTGTAGGGATAACTTGCTGTGGTGAGGACGGGTTTGCAAGAAGGGAATTAGCCGCGGATGTAATGGAGGAAATGACATGATCGGGAGAGAATTCATTTGGAAATGCAGATATCATTTGCGTTGTGAAATATGAATTACTTCAAAAGTATAATTTCGCTGTCGTGTGCTGTATAGTGAAACCGAAATTACTGCCCCTCAAAATTGAACATTTTCGGTTTTTTCTCACTCTTACACTGAAATTATACAAAGTCTATCCATACCGAACAAAGTACAGAGAAGAAAGAGAATGTAACAAGAATGCCTTTCTCAAATACCATCTCCGTCCTCGCTGCCACATTTAATGTCAACCTTAAGCGTCCTAACTCTCCTCCCAACTTATCGAACTGGCTCTCCTTCGATTCGTCCTCCACTCTCCCTTCGATCATCGCTGTCGGTTTCCAGGAATTTACAAAGTCATTCTATCCAATTGATGCGGCAACGATAACTTATTGGTCGGAAGCTGTGGAGCAAGCACTATTAACAACTTCTCACGACACGGTTAACTATAAATTACTCCAAGTGTCATCTTTAGGGGGCTTACTTTTATTTGTTTATGCTGACGATACCTTGGGAATAGAGTCAATACAGGATGCAAAAGTAGGCGTGGGGCATGGTTTTTTGCCTATTAAGGGGGCTGTTGGTTGCAGCCTCAAAATACGATTGAATCAGTCGTCACCTTCAGTTTCAATTTGCATCGTCAATGCCCATCTGACCCATGGTCAGTCTGTAAAAAAACGAAACCAGGATTACTTTGAGATCGCTCATCGCTTAATATTTCAGTCTCCCTCTGCTCTGCAATCCTCAATCGACGATGCATCATCAGCGAATCCACTATTTTCGAACCCATCCCTTGTTACAACCAATCGAACAATATTTGACCATGATTACCTCATTTTCTTAGGCGATTTAAATTATCGATTTGACGTCCAGCCCAATGGAACTCTGAATACATTGTACAGAGCTATTTCAGAGTCAAACTTCACATATTTATCCAGTATAGATCAATTTCAAGCCGAACAATCCAAAAGCTATGTATTCAAATACTTTTACAACCCCGTCATTTCGTTTCCTCCAACATATAAATGTATTATAAAGAAACCTGAACGTCAACAAACCCATCGTAGGCGACAATCAAACCGTTATCAGCGACTCGAAGAAAGCGACGCAGACATTGATATTGACAATGAATCTGAATCGTCAATAGACAATGTCTACTCGAAAAGCCGAATCCCGGGGTGGTGCGATCGAGTCGTATTTTATTCCCCTCATCATTTGACCTCCTTTGCTCATTCAAATTCACATAAAACGACGACATCATTGCCAACTTCCCCCATCTCCGAATCTTCTCCATTCTCTTCATTTAACACGACTAGTATACCATATTCTGCGTTAATTTCGATACAGAGATACTCGTCTCATCCTTCTTACACTTTTAGTGACCATAAACCCGTTTCCTGTTTATTCAGTCTAGCTGTGCCATCGTTCACTGTATCAGATTCTCCGAGTACTTTCGAATCAGTGAATCATCCGGATAATCAAGTCGATCCAAAATGGAAGGAGAAATTGCAATGGACCGAGAATGCCGCCGTCATATTAGGTCACACAATGTATTTAAAAGGATTAATTAGCAAAAAAGTGGTATGGATACCGCTGTTGACATTGTTGATAATTGTTCTCGGATTTGAAATATGGAATTTGAGGGACAAACAAGGAATGAAGAATGATTGGGTAGAATTTGGAGACATTAACCCAGGAAGAGTTGAAGAATTGATCTGAGTCAATCAACGTCAGGTTTGCCAATCGACATTTTATCTTTAGACTACAATGAGATACGGGTATCAACAAATTATATTATGACTGCAATAAATACTAGCTATCTACAACTATGTTTTTTTTCTTTCCTTTTTCCTGTGCTTTCACTGTCGAATTTTATATTCTACCTACCTCTGCTAACAAACCAAACCAATTATTGTACTCAATTACTTTCCCACCTTCGTCGTTAATGTTACAACTGACTACCGACTAAACTGCATAACAAGTTGAAAAGAGACTTCCATTTCGGATTATGGCCAGCATTATATCGTTTGAACCCAACAAATTCTAACAGTACGTTTGAAAAAATACAAAAGGTCATAATGCATTTCACCTTGTATAAAAATTCTGCCTCTTCCTGTTATTTCCTTCCCCGGACCATCGGTGGCATTTCTGTTTCGATCGACAAACAGATTCCATCGATCATTCCAATCTGTTTTTCTCTTTTCTATATCCAGATTTAAAGAGCCATTTTCAGGTTTTCCTTGTAATTGTGAATAATAATTTTTCAATCCACCATATTTAAATATTTCAGTAGTTCCCAGCAAATGAAATTTAGTTGTAACCCCAGAAGGAGCAAATCGAAAACGAGACCGTAATGAAGGGAGGTGAGGTAGTGAGTTATTTTGATGAGGATTAGATGGTGATATTTCAACAAAGGACGAATTTTTTGATTTACGAGAATGGTGGCGAAGTTGAAGCGGTCCGAGGTAGATTGGTTCGATATCAAACAAATTCGTCGCTGCATTCCTAGGTGTCTCTTTGCCGGACGCTTTTGGCCCCGTTAAAGTGGGATATCGCTCTTTGATCCACTTTTCGAAGTCGCCATAGCAAGTATTGGTATTCTTAGTTCTGTTCACAGCTACTTGATCCGTTTGACCGATTTCAAGCCAAACACCAAACCTCCAATCTTTTATGACGACGTCACTGAATGCGTTCAAATTTTTGGCTTGCAAAGGAATTTTCATTGTGATCCAACCTAATTTCTCTTCCGTATTTTTATCTTTCCCAGTTCCAGGTTGTACACCCGGTAAGCTTCTCTGTTCAACCCCAGACGAATCCAAATAAACTTGAATTTGTGAAACAGGGCCGATCATTACATTAGCCAACGATTTGGTAGATGCGTAAAGAATGATGACAATAAATACTACGATTAAGGTGAAGAAGACTAATGCACAGCATAGAATGGTAAGACGGTATGTTGGGGAGTCACCCGATTGCAAGATTCCGCAAGCGGGAAACCAACGTTTTTTTGACATTGGAACGTGAGTTTCATCAATGGTAGATGAAAAAGAAGCCAGCGGCGGAGATTGCAACCAGTCATTTTTGTCTGGTGAGAGATGCACTACAAATGAGCCGGTAGAATCCGTATATGCATTGTCGTTGAGAGTAGGCGAATGTTGGCGCAACCGTGTGTACATCGAATTTTTGTTCGACTTCAATCTGCGCTTGTTGCTTCCACTTTGATCATAGTACTCTTGACCGTAACCCAACGCTTCATCGTCGGTATCTACGGAATTCGGGGCAATACATTTTCCCTGTCTCGGTATTTCGTATTTCACATCAACCCATCGACCTAATTCTTTATCAAATATGATCTCATCCCAATCGGAGTCATCAGAATAATAACTCGATTCTGAACCACAATACCTGCAAATTTCATCTATTGCGTTTGTATTCATATCCGATGCTAAATACCCAACATTACTCCCAAATTCTGAATCTGTGTCGGTTGTAGTATCGATGTAACTCGACCAGAATTGATCATCTAATCTATACTCTGAATTTGACGAAGAACATTCGGGCCGGGAATTGTGAGTAGGTGAACTCGAATTTTCGATACCGCCAATTTCGGTATTAGGACGAACTAACATAGGACTTGCCCTGGTATTTTCACAATTCTCCATGCCATCAGATGGAGACAAGACAGCTGATCCATCCATACTTTGGAAGGAGACTCTCGGGGATAAAGAACTGTTCGTTTCCGAAGAAACGTTGGGTGAAGGAGTTACTTGGCTCAAGTTGGTTGGTTCCGCAGATTTTGAATATACATGCAGATACTTAGAAGTTACACTCGTAGTATCATTGCCGTTGGATATCGGTGGAAAACCGGCCTCTTCATTGTTGCGTCGGGGAAGTAATCTCCTTCTTCGATGACCATTTCTCGCACATGCTTTCGATTGCGATAAATTTAATCTTCCGGGATGTATCTTTGATGGTAGAGGTAAAGCGGGTGGAGCCAATCGTTGTATAGGAGATACTGAAAGAGGATATTTTTGTCTTGGAAGAGGGAGCGGATTCGATAAAACAATCGAAGGGGGGAAATACGAATCAAGGGAGGTGGGGGATGTCGGAGATACTGCAGAATCTCTAGGTAATGAATATTGAAAGGAGTCTATTGGTTCGAATTGGTATGATAAGAAATAAGTATTGAAGATGCGGAGATAAAAAGGGTGGTTATTGAAAGTTTAAAGACAATTCTTCCATTATACTGATTAAAGATGACACACTCCAACGAACGGCAGAAACAAAATTTCTTCACAGCCAGGCATCTAGACAAATGAAAATCCATACCTTCATCTTTCGACGACACTGCAATTTTAGCAAACAAAGATGATGGAGTGACCGGTAACATCGGGGGCTTAGTTGAATCTAATCTTTCCATCATGGATTCATGATTGCTGTTAGATGAATTAGAGCCGAAAGTTGCTGCGTTATGTTCAAATGATTGTTGACTGCAATCCTCCGTTTGATGCTGATCATAACTCTCATTACTGCTTCGATTCTAAGAAGGTAGGGATAGAGGAATATGGACCTTAGAAAGTCAGAGGATATTCCTGATATCACAAATATGAAAAGCAAGTTTGTTCAACAAAATAAAGAATAGAGAGAATAGATAACGCACCCTATATCCGTCGTCATCTGCTGTATTGGGTCCAAGTGATAACGACGATGTTGGAGGCAACCGATTTTCAAGTGGTGAAAGTGATGTCGGCATTCAGCAGACTAAATATAGCCAATAAACAGAATATATTTCAAGCTGTCGAATGCGGGGATACTGTCAGACTGCCTTTATGTTGTAGAAGTTTCTGTAGAAGTCATAGAGACGACAATCATGGATGATGTAATATAAAGGTGAATGTATTAAATTGAAGCCACCCTGAAAAAAGAGAAAAAAATTTCGTTCGCTTTTGCAAGCATTGTCTAGCTCGGGAGGCGAAAATACGTCCTTCACTTGTCTCAGCGATAAGACACTTTCGCTCAACTTTAATTTCGCAACGGGATCTTCACAAGTTATGACAAAAAAACCACTTAGCCGCATGTGGCTACCTGGATTTATTTACACAAAATATTCACGATTTGCAATTTATGAAGAAGCGTACAACGATAAAATGAGTTACACTGTAGAACACCAGTTTGCAGACCAGATCAAGACACTACGTCTAAACTCTTCTCATTCTCTTCACCATTCTACTTTCGTCGCTATACAACACTGATTCTTGCCTAAACCATTTCTGAACTTCTTTTCCATAATTCTTCAACCACCACACGCTTACATTCGCAATTTCCAATCCCTTTTTGACCGCTTCGTCTGCCTTCGGGGGAATGCGGAAGTTGTCTGAACCAGTAACAAATTTCTTCTCCGCCTCCTCAATCAACGAGGGTGAGGTAAAAAGCGACGTGAGGTATTGTAGCAAACCATTGATAGAAGAGAAAGTTGTGCCTTCGCCGAAGTCGTCCATTATTTTGGCCCAGTTGTCGAGGAGATAAGTCCTATATGTTATTATTTTTGTTAAGTCATCGCGACATGAGAATCTCTCATACATGCATCAGAGAACATACCAAGTCATCAAAACACCGCTTTCACTACCTCCAGCGATCTGGTTCAAAAATCTTACAGTATCTTGACTTCTAACTTTGTCGCTCAGTGCCAAATCCAAGCTTCGCCGAATCAAGTGGGGCTGAGGAGACATAGCTAGAGCGTGCAAGAATCTTAAAGCATCAGTTGCGAATTTTGAGTTCAAGAATTGATCGAGAATGTAGTCATATTCAGCATCTGATCCATATTTGACAGCTGCGTCGTAAATGACTCCAAGGACATCAGCCGGAAGTGAAACTTTCTTGCCAGCCTTAATATCCTTGAAGTAATGAAGAGCTTCTTTGACGGTTCTCTATTGAAGCATTGAAATATGAATTTTTCGCCTCCCGCAACAACCTTAGCAATAAGAGGACAAATACCTTGTGACCGACTCTTACACCCCACCCCAATACATCGGCTCTCAACAGTGCTCTCAAGTGCCACGTCTCAGGGTCTCGATTTGTTTCTTTCCATCCGATACTATCGATGATACGAGTTACTAATCCACCGACGTAATTCTTGAAGTAGCCATATCCAGGCTGTAAGTTTAGTAAGTGATCTAAAGCGGACAATCGGTTGAAGGCAGTACTAAAACGCTAACATGTCAGAAGGTTCAATTTTGCCTAACTGTTGAATAAAATTACGAACCCCCAGACAACAAAATCACGCTCATATCTCAGGAACTTTAACATGTCTAACGCAACAACCGGGTCTTCCAGTCTTCCACTCATCATTAAGGCAAACGTATCCTCTAATAATCCAGCTCGATCAACCGGTTCCAAGAAGCCATTGTGCTTTTCCAACCATTGGCCATATGTCTTCAACATATCCGACGGTAACTGGCTTCTGAAGAATCCTTTTTGCTTAATATTCGGTTTGATGACTACAACCGCGTTAGAAGGTACATCAGGGAGTGAAATGTTGATAGCTGCTTTTGAAGCAGGGACAAGAATGATGGACGAAGAGGGAGAAACGGCGCTCGGAAAACCAGTGGTGTTGGTATAAATCTGATAGGTAAGAGGAATTTGCCAAGTTTGTGAATTTTGGGAAGAATTGACGTAAGGCGAGCTGAAGAATCGTTCTTGAGATGCTGCGAGATGACCGCGTCCAAGCTTTTGAAATTTTAAAATAGGATAGCCAGGTTGTTCGGTCCTATGTCAATATATTGATTCACATTAGTGCAAGCAGCAGAAGTCTTACTTAAATTAAACAAACCAAGTAGTCATAAACTTTGCGACATCTAACCCTGGCGCATCTAAAGCTGTCCATAAATCGACGGTCCTGGCGTTTCCATACTGATGCTTGTTCAAATACTTTTGCAATCCAACGAAGAACGGAGAACGCCCATCAACGGATGGCAATTTTTCTTCAATGTAATTTTGCAACATGCGCAATGAAGCACCCCCTTTGGCGTAGGAAATGTCATCAAAGATCGACTGGATTTCGGCAGGATCGCTGACATTGACGTGGATGGAATGTGTGTGGGTTGAAGCATCTTTTTACCGTGAAGATGACGATCAATTAGATTGAAAAGGAAATGATATATCAAGATATTCAGCACAAACCAGCACGGAAAGCTTTTAAAGTATCCTCAATGTAAAATTGTTCCATCATGCCAAAATTGGGTTCAGTGGCATTGGTACCAAGGTATTCACAGAAAGTAGCGAATCTGATGGAATTGTTAGCCATGTAATCATTCGTTTAGCATTTTAATTTCGAGCGAATACGAACCCTTCATTCAGCCATAAGGAATCCCACCTTGAAATGGAAGGCTAAGTTAACATCACACAAGTCCATGTCGCCTTTCTACACCCGAATATAAATCCAACGTACCATTGCATTGTCACCAGATTACCAAACCACTGATGCCCCAGTTCATGAGCTACCACTGTCGTTACTCGTTGTTTATTGGCAGCACTAGAAACTTTCGGATCATACAGCAAAGCGGTATCTCTGTAAGTAATCAAACCCCAATTTTCCATGGCCTGTGTTACAGAAGAAATTAAAATGAATTAGAATACAGACACTAATGTGAATGTACCATAATCGAAAAGGAAGAATACAAACCCCGGCCGCAAAATCAGGAACCGCGAACAAATCACTCTTGGGAAGAGGGTATAGGACTCCGAATAGTTTCTCGTAAAACTCTATAATATCAATGGCAGCTTGTAAAGCGTACTCTCCCATTTTAGTTTCACCAGGTCTTGTCCAAACCCCAACTTCGACACCTAGGTTTCGTTTCGACCAGTCAACGGCAAAGTTAAAAGGTGAGAGTTAAAGAAATAACTATACCGCGTTCAGTGTGACCAGTTATAGATTCAAAGTCGGAAGTAATGAATGCAACCTATAGCACGAGCGCTGTGAGTGAGTGTCGAAAAAGCATGTCAGATGGGAATATTTACCAAGTAGGTGCTCATGCGTTTCGTCGTCTCAAAACTGAAAATCTGATGGAAGAAAGTCAGTGATGAATCACTATAAAAAGCTAATCCTTTCAGAAAAATTACAAACCTTCAACGACTGATCCTCACTCAAAACGACTTGGCGTACTGGCATATTGCTTAGCGCATGGTATGTTTTTTGAACGTACATTGTTATGTCGAACGTGGCTTTCATTTCGGGTTCGTCAAAGCAGGGGAACGCACGACGAGCATCGGTAGCCTAAAGTGAAATTGTGGCGTCAGTGCCAACTGTTACTGGCAGTCAAAATTCCGCCGTACCTCAAATTGAGTAACTGCCAAGTATCGTCTCTCGCCAGAGGCCGTATCATATTTGCTGAGATAGTATCCATTCAACTGAGTTCGAAGTTTCCCGGAATATTTCATACGGATAGTATACTGAAGTACGTGGATGTGAGCTTTGTATGCCAGGTCCCGAATTGGAGAAACGAGTAATAGTAATACGCACATTATTGGGTTTAATATTATGATCAAAAACAGCTACGTGATATTGTTTCTCACTGTTGATTTCATGACGTGCAGGATATACGATGGCATCAGCAGAGTGGAGGTTCAGATCGGTGATGTCAAGATCAAGCGCGTGGAACACAATGAAGGGAGTCTCTTCATGGACCTGTTCGACCAGAATATATCCAGTTAAAGTCACTGCCTTCATAAAATGAAACCTACTGAAGATTTAAATAGGGCATACCTGTACTCTGATGTCTGCTTCACCGTAGAATTTGCTGTTCGTTTCATTAGCAATGATCGTAGTGAAATTGAGGTTATAGTGTATTGGTGTGACAGATTTTGGAAGACGTATTTGATTCCATGTCGTCTTCCCATTAGGAGGAGTAATCACTGGTGGCGATTGGTCGTTTCCATCGTGCGGAGCGCCTGGTGCTTGAATATGAGAAATTCGCCATTAGCCAAGATACAGATGTAAGTCGGTGACTTATATGCCTAATTCACATTAATTCCAGCACAATATTTGTATCGCTACAGTTCCCATTGGAATGGTAGTTGCAGACACCCAATATATATCGTGGAAAAGGCGCTCATGTGAGGTAGTTTGACAATGAAATGGTCATAAATCGTTGCCAGATGACACGCAATGAGTATTTACCTTTGTGTTTGGTCGACAGCAATACAATGAGAGTAATAGCAACAGCAAGAACAATAGCTCCCACAACGGGAAGGACACATCTCTTCAGATTTTGAGAGAAGAAATCTCTAACGCGATCGGTGAAAGACGGTTCCAAGAGTTCGTCGATGAGTTCATCCTCCTCTGCGGCGGGAACCCTCGAATAGCGAGAGCGATTACTGCTGAAAGGCATGTGTTGGACAGAGATCGATTTATTGAGTGTGTAGGGATGTGAGATATCGTCCAGAGGTGCAGGGAATGGGGGTAGCGGAGAGTGAGCTTATATCAGAAATGAAATTCGACAGACTCGGTCGGTCATCGGTGCGTGGGAAGTTTGGCGCCGTATTGTTACGCAAGCGGCTCACGAATGGACAGCGGAGTTGACAACACAGAAACATCACTCTGAAGAGATATAGTCAGACCCAAATGACAAATCACAAGCACTATCTCGAGGCCATAAAAAGATTTATTCCTCCTCTATCGCATGCCCTACATAAAGGCCAGTCAGGTTTGTATCTGCCACAGCTGCGCGGCACAATAATACATAATCAAAATAACCATATTTTAAATATACTATATGCAGGGCGGATCGGTGTCATTGGTAACATATGCGACCAGATTCTAACTATTTTGCTGTATAAGAACACTAAACTTTCTTTCCTCTGAAACCATACCAAAATGATCATTCCAAATTGCAGGCGGCTGTGAAGAGTTCGTGTCTTAGAGTTCATAAGATTGCCAATCCATTGTTCCCTATCTCATGTACTGACATACCACATTTACTTCACTCCATATTCATATAACATTTAGATATACTGGCGCACCCTATTTTAGCTCTATTACTGCTTTGAAACTTGTAATTTCATTCATTTTTGTCCGAGTCTTCAAGGATGTACAGTAAGCATTAACATAGTTTTATATAGGGTGCAGATTTATCGCATGTTATATGTGATAAAAATGCCGCTACTGCTATTAAGGTATGGCAAAAGACTCTTTGAAGAAAAAAAAAACGTTATGTCTGAATTATCTAAAATTTCGTGTTCATGCTCTGCGGCAGAGTTATTCTCCTGGTATATTATCGATATATTTCAATCCGGCCCTTTCAGTGTACTGACTTGATATGGGACGATTTTGTTAGAGCTCATTGTGCATCCATATCTGCGCACTAAAGAGTAGGCGCTTCACCTTCTTTTGGGGTCCGAGCAAACCTAATTTGTCATTTCTGTTCAGATCATCACATGCAGACCCCATTAGCGATGCAGAAATCATCGATAATGTGAAAACTTTGCTGTCTCGGTTACACATGCTGATAATTGGACCAGGTGTGTTGACCATTATTGCACAATTTGCGATTGTAGTTCCGATTGCACGCCCAAATTACTAAGACATTGACAGGGATGGGACGAGACGAAAGGATGATAACGAATGTCACGAAAATCATATCAGAAGCCAAAAAAGCTAACTTGCCTATGGTGATTGATGCGGTTGGTTAAGGATGTTTTTTGGGTCACATCTGGACATGTTATAAACGAATGATAACCCTTTCCATTGCCGGATTTACAGGACGGGCTTTATCTTGTTATGAATAATCCCGCAGTCATTCAATCGTACAAGCATGCAATACTTACACCGAATCGAGCAGAGTTCAATCGACTATGCCAAACCTTCGTAAGTTTTTGTCAATCGCATGGCTTCCGTGGCTTCACAATATTTTCTCACCGTGTCAATTATTCATCCATATTTACTTGAACAAAACCAGGACATTCCCGCGACCCCTTCCTCCCTTTCTACCTTTTTGAACGTAACGGTTCTCCTTAAAGGCGCAACTGATACCGCAACATATAAGGATTTGTCAATCGAATGTACCACTTCAGGCTCCCCTCGTCGATTTGGAGGACAAGGAGACGTACTCAGCGGTGCTATTGGGGTATTTTGGTGTTGGAGTAGACTCTTTGGTAACGTTGTTGAAACTGATAAGCAGTTAACCGACGAAGACAGAGAAGGAATAGAAGATTGGAATCGGTTACTGGCGTGCTGGGCTGGGTGTCATATCACTAAAACTGCTTCAATGTCAGCTTTCCGGAAAAAACGGAGAAGTGCAGGAACCGTTGATGTAATTGACGCATTACAGCTGGCAATGGAAAAATTTGATTAGTTAAAATTTGGATTAGCTACACATATGGCTTTTTTATTGTTGAAGCGTTCTAGTACCTTTTCAGACATCATATTAAACACACTCTTTAGGGCTGAAGATTAGCATGCCTATCGTGGAATAACTGTATCCTGCATCGATAACTGAGACAAGGTATGATGAATAGTTTCTTATATGGGTATAAATAGTTTACAAAACAGAGTCCACACGGGCTTCAACATTATAAATACAATAAATCTCACAGCATCTAACGACAAGGGGTATTGGGCATAAGTTACGTGAATGTCAGTTATAACAGGGACGGGTGAATTTGCCAAACTACCGCAAAGAGAGTTAGCCAGAGAGAAATGAAAGGCAATCCAAGATAAATTTGTCTGCGCCAACCTTGCAAATCGACATTATCAGAATCCGATGAAACGGAAGCGATAGTATATTTTTCAGACCGATAAGGGTTCCATTCGAAATCCACCACCGGTGATCTGCTCAATCATCAATCATTGTGGTGCTAAATATTGGAAACAGAGACAAATTTACGAATGTCTACATACCGGTGAAGGCAATGTCGGAACACTGTGTGCTTTTCTTCCGGAATGTCCCAAGAACTGGGTGAGAATTCCTTTGATCTTTTCTCCCGGCCGCCCTGGTAATTGACAAATTGTGGTCTATGAATGTTCTTGTGAAAGATAAGACAAAAAAAGATAGATGTACCTTGGCATCCCACAGAATGACAGTTCCATCAGCGGACGAAGAAGCGAATAACTTGGGATGATGAAGACATCTTTGGACCTTAGTGACAGCACCAGTGTGAGATGACAGTGTTAGAAGTGGTTTCTATGAATGTAAGGTATCATTTAGAAAGCCAATCACATGCTATATCAACGCGATTAAGACATCTTCCATTTACTTACGGTATTCCTTTCTGCCAATTTTCTGAGGTCATATAGTAAAACAGTCCCATCCTCACTTCCACAAATCACAGTTCCGCTGTCAAGGTACGTAACAGCTGTGAGTCGAGATTTTTTATAAACATTGCGAAAAACCAGATTCCAATTTGGACCTCCTTGAACATGCATAAATCGCAGATTGTGTCCTTGAGCGCTGACAACATCTGTGTCGGATGTACTCCAAGCCAAGGAAAGAGCGGGGGGACCTGCATCATGGCCCGTATGTCTAACAATTGGAAGGTCCTCCAATTCTTCAGATTCTAGCACAATGCAGATTAAACAGACAGCGATAACGAAGTAGCAATTTCAAAATTTACATACTTGGATCATGAAGAGGGATACGCCAAAATCTGACCGAGGAGTCCGCATCTGTTATTTTAAGTCAGCCAGTGTCATAATGTTAATGAGTACAAGCTGCGTTTGCTACACACATCCAATTGCGATGTAATCCCGCCCTGCAGCGAGGGATGTCGGAGAAACAGATTTTTCGTGTTGGAGGCTTCTCAAAGAAAATGTAATGTAAATCAGTTACAGCATCTTCCAACATCAGTAGGCTGGTACGACACCATACCGCCATGTTGGCTTGGTCGCCTTTTTCCAATTTGATTTATAAAAATAACCGCACTGTGACCCAATGCTAACAAAATATGAGTTATCTTCTGCGCATCTAATTTCAATGACAATACATGCAACAAAAAATGTTAAGATGACGGATTGCGAAAATTAACCGGAAGAGATATAAAATCTACCGTATCAGCGGGGCAGGAGGGTTTGCAACCGGTTGTTCTTGCGGATGAACCGACGAGTATCGATTTTGAAATCGCTTATAGGTTAAGTGAGCAAGATCTCTTATTTCAGAAATGTCATGGGTCAGGCAAACATACGTCGACGCCAATAGCAGAGTTCGGATGCTTAGCGACCTTCCAAGCCGTCTCAAGATTATTGGTCCACATTTTGGATCCCAAACGAACTGTGAGGCCATTTAATAACCCTCTTCCCCGTCGATTGAGCCCTACGTATGACCGTTCAGCTATTGCATTACCTCGCGCCAGACAGACGGCATACAAACCTAACATGATCTGATGTGTGTCAGACGGATTGCCGCCCCAAGAAAGCGACCGAACTTCTACATGATCAGCGTTTGAAGTCTTCAAGCGCAACATCTTTTCATATAGGATCGAGAATGCGTGGCTGCTAGTATCTGTAGACCAAGAACCGCTATCAGCATCTGATTGTAGCAGTCTGTCCGAAATATCCCCCAGCCTTCGCAGAGAATGTAATTTTAAGGGCTAATAAATCCGCTGGTAAATTAAATAATCTGTTCCCAGTCACCATTTGAAAGGTAAATAAACCTTGGTCATCGGTTCCTCCTCGGCACTTCGCGCACTCCTCGTTTCCGCAATTTTATTCTTCTTTTTCGTTGTATTAGATTTGTTTGCTTTGTACGGCGCTGTTGATGCGTTCGAAGCTTCCAATTCTGAATGTTGGTTGGAACCTTCCCTGATAACTTCTTCCTCATACGTCTGAGATGAAGGAATGACATTTTGAGCACCTGTTGGAACTGATACGAGACTACCCGACCTCTTCGCTGCCATGGTTGCAGTTCCGGCATTCGGTCGAAAATATGTCGATTGATGGGGTTGGTGTGTGGATGGTTTTGAATCTTTCACCTTGACAATTATAATTGAACCTTTTAAAGAGGCGCCATTCAACCGGCGGCAGGCTGTTTGCGCACTAAACCGATCGGCATAGAAAACTTTTGCATATTTACACTGATCATTATGATAGTCATCAGAGAGCTGAATCAGTAAAATTAATCCGAAAGGATTGAATAGGCGATAGACGTCCTAATACATGAACGGTTAGTTAATGGCGAAACGGAATGTCTGTGATTAACAACGGCCGAAGGCAGGGTACCAACCTCCAACGTCGCATTCCTCGGTATACCTCTCACGGCTAATCGACAGTTATGATAGCGAGTTCTCGCTGTTTCTACAGACAATGACAGAATTGGATTGAAAGTAGTGGTGGCCGTAGAAACGGGTCTCACATTGAAGAGGACGATCGCCTTAAGGGACTGGAAATGTTCAATAAATCAGATCAATGGTCAACATAAACGGAATAACTAATGAATGAATTTAAGATTACTTCTGTGAGATTTTTAAAGAATGCGGTAGCTGTGCGGAAGGGAGGATAACGTTGATCCTTATCGAAGAAGCGAATATTCAGAGGCGAGCAGGTGTCATCAAAGATTCTCTTGACATCGAACAAATCGCATTGTGGGGGAATTCCATCTATGTAGACTCTCTCTTCGTCATTCGCCGACATTGATCTAGGTGGCAATTGAATATATCAATTAGAGCGGAAGACAGGAGGAGTGAACGTGGCTGAAGATGAAATTTTTTCGGGATTTTCTTATTTCATCAGTCTTCTCCATTACAAATACCAAATTCAATCTTACAATATGATAATGTCGTCTATCGTCAGATTCTCTATACATTCAAGACAATCATGCCTTCATTCATACACAACGAAGAGACTACTATACATCCACTCATTTTCATTCGCCCCTATCTCGAATGAACCGGCTCCGTTGCCCCTTGGTGATAGAGAAGCTCAAAAACAGTTTAAACAGCTTATCCAAGAACGTGAAAAAGAACTAGAAGACGTCAGTCAACATCCTGACGCTGAAAAAGAACCGCTGCAGAAATTTCCAGATGACGTTAATCCTACTACCGGCGAAAGAGGTGGGCCAAGAGGACCTGAGCCGACTAGGTTTGGAGACTGGGAAAGAAAAGGCAGGGTCACCGATTTTTAAGCTGAAAGACAATGTAGACTGTTGACAAGAAGTATAGCAGTTTGGTCATCATGTCAAAACCACCTCAAATAATTGATCCGGTAGTATCAATGGGGTGCACCTCGATTAGGGATTCAATTAATAATGAAGGAAATCATTGTGAAGGTGACGACAATGAGAATGTGAATCGCAAGCAGTCGATATGAATGTATTTGCAGAATTTCACTATATCTGTAGTTGTGCATGAATACCGACGCAGCGAGAAAGAATACAATATAATGATTAGTAAATTTCTGTTATTAATTTACGATGCTAAATGAACATGATTCCATGCGTTCACCGCGGCGTCAAAATTAATCGAACGGCTTCTTCCTCTGGCCGAGAATGCAATCTTTTCTCAGTGCAGATTAGTAGAGCTTCAGAACACATTCTCACTGAAAATACATCGATAAAGTATGAGTTCTCTTCCTTCGTCTATGAGCTCAGCTTCTTTCTTCCCTGTCCCTACGGCCACACCAGTTTTCAACCCGGAACCGCCGAGACCTACTGCCGACTCAAATGTCCAGCCCGATTCGGAACGAAACGAGTCTTGGGTTTTCCTGATAGTAGTATTATCATTGGTCTTTAGCACTGTGGCAGTATTAACTGGTCTAACATACTACACCAGAAGAATGGCTGTCAGACGTCTAAGTAGGATTGCAACGAACGGCGGAGAGGCCAAAGGTCATATGAAGACTATCCAAAAGAGTTTAATTTCCCATCCTCATATATTTTCCAATGCGAACGGTAGAAGTGAAAGGCGGACATCGAAAGGCAGTCAAATTATTTCATCGGATGTTCATCAAATATCTGTCGATGTACCTGAACCTCAGTACTTGCGCGAACATGATGTCGATTCCATAGACAGCAGGTCTGACGCAGCTGATTCTGCCTCAATATCCATTAGTAGTTCTATTCAAGTCCGACTATCCGTCAATTCTATGGATACATTGAATTCAAGCAGTTCGGCAGGAACAAAGCGTTCGTCTTGGACATCGTCTCAAGATAATATTCCTATTCCACCCAAATCCGCTGGACGTTTACGACGAACAAACGATCGAAATCGACTAGACACAGTGTTAGAAGATCAGGAGATACATCGTTTTAACTCATTATCGCGGCCGCCAACTGATCGGCAAATGTCTTCATCTCCGAACGTTTCGTCCGCAGATATTCCAGTTCATGACAACGAGCGAAGGCCCTCGATTTCATCAACTTCATCGACTATATCTATATCTACCCCTGGTGCTCTAGCAGCTAAAACATCGGGACTGAGTTCACCAGAAGCCGCTTATATCCGCCAACTCGCATCTCAAGCCACAACACCGATGCTCACAAATATTGTCGTCCACGGACCCAGGATTGTAAACTCACAATTCTCCGCATCCCAAAACGATGAAATCGATTTAAGGTTGGGTGATGTTGTTAGTATATTAGCAGTTTACACCGACGGTTGGGTTTACGGTATGTTTCAATTCACTGAGTCGGAATCTAATATTTATGCTTGCTTTCGCTGACGCGCACCCATATATTTGGCTTGGTAACAGGAGTCAATCATTCCTTAAAGTTAACTGGAATGTTTCCGATAACTTGTATCGATGCTCATATATCCGATGTTGAAGTCATACGCATGCAGGCGAGTATGGTAACTAAAGCGAGGTTACTGCTTGAAATGGGGCTGAGTCGAGTTTAGAATTCGTATGAGACTATGTAAATAATAAATGACATATATGTAGAGATAAAGATGTATATTTGTTAAAGGTCTACTTTCACTTCCATTTGTATATAGATGGGTCGGTGTCCGTGGATATAAAGTAATATTAAGTAAACAAAGAACGTGACCAAGAGCTGAAAAAGGTCTCTTTGATCGAAGGAAAGGCTACTATTAGATTAGAGATGATATGCATACGAAATACAGCACGCATTTTCAGTCGTGTGCCTACAACACAAGTATTTACCACTCCCAATACTCTTCTGCAGTCGATTGCACTACAGAACAATAATACCCGGACTAACGCACTTCTTTACCCTTTACAGTTCAGAATCATTGGGAATCGAGGCATCAAAATTGCAATCAATTCGGTTAAACCTGGGACTGTTATCGATTTAAAGGGCAAACCGCATTTAGTTCTGAAGGCAACTCATCAAACTTCGGGAAGAGGATCGGCCCATGTCAAGGTATGCATCTGATTCTCAAAACGATTATCGTACCGTTTTTTGTCCTTTCTTTTTCGTTGCTATCGTTCTTCAACTGATGATAAACTTCTCTTTGAACTAATCAGCTCGACTTGAAAGATGTGATCAATGGAGGCAAAATCACCGAAAAATATAGAACAAGCGACTCAGTCGAAGGTTTGCTATGACTTCACTATTTGGTGTCGCTTCTGGCAAATCTTGGAAATTGGTGTAACTTTGAATTTAGGTGTTCATGTATCCACTCGACCTTTTCAGTATTTATATCACGATGATACACAAATTCATGTAATGCACCCAGAAACTTTTGAACAGTTGTCAATTGATGTTAGTACGCTCCAAGGTGGAGAAAAAGTTGTATCAATGCTTTCAGGTGATTATTTCTCTTTCTTGTCTCCAGCGGACTTACAATTCCAAGATTCTGGATCACTTAAAATCCCTCCAATGCTAATGTGATATATTTGTAATCCCTTTTTCGTAACGATATCCTACATTCATTCCCCATATACAGATACCATACCAGTCTCGATATCGTTTTGGAAAGATACCGCAATTTTAGCGAAATTACCTAGTCAGTTGAAATTGCCGATTGTTGAAACCAATGCCCCACAAAAGGCAGCGACTAATCCCTCGGCGAAGGGAATAGGATATAAAACAGCTGTATTGCAGGGAAATATAAAAGTCGAGGTACCAGAATTTTGTAAAATGGGGGATGAGATTGAAATTTCATTGGAAAATGGAAGTGCAACATATCTAAGGAGAGTGAAGTAAATATTTAATATTTTTGCCTTTGATTTGACTTGAGTGCAGCTAGTTACAGCCTCCACTTGTTCAAGTCGGCAAATACACCACCCGAAGATGATCTGACGGATGTCGAGGTTGATTATCATTTTAGATGCCAGGAGATATGTAAATTCTAGTGTTCTTGCATCATCGTCAGTTCTATATCCCGTCGATCTCGATGTTGACCGCAGTAAATGATGGCGAAATATGTTCATTTAATTATAAATCGTGAATCGGCGGCGCAGAAACGGATCTACAATCCCAAGACCCTGCACTACCCAAAAGCAATTCAATTTATCAAACTGTAAGACTCTAGTGTCTCAAATCCTTGACCTGGAACAAATTAGATAAGCAATAAATTGAAATTCAATTGTTCTCAACCAGCAAGCTCACGTCACGTATGATGTAATTTTGAACGCATGAATTCAATTTGTATAAAAAATTGAGGCTGTAGCTTTTTTAAAGGGTCCTAGACCCTGAGTTATTAAAATGAATCGCCTCCATTTACTGGTAAAACCGTCGTCGTTTCTTCCCAGATACCAAATTCCCAAACGGTCTTTTCACTCAACAATTTTAACGATGCAAGCTTTAAGTACTACCCAGAAACCTATTGATCAATTGATCGTCAACGATCACAATTCTTTCCGGGATTTGTTTTCTCGATATCGATCACATACTGGAAGTTTGGAAGAGAGACAAATGATTGTCAATGAGATCATTAGAGGTATTGCCCATGTGCTATATTCTCGAAATTCAGTCAGTAACTCACTATCGCGTATTTCTAGAGGTCGCAATTCATTCTGTTGCGGAAGAAGTCATCCTTTACCCTGCTTTCGAGAGTGGTAAGTTACAGATTTGAACCAAATTATTTTTCAAAAAAGACTCAGAATTGAATGAATGACAACTGTCGACTCATTACATTCAATAGCAAACTTGGACGGAAACGTGGTCGCTGATCATTTACGAAAAGAACATCAAATCGTGAAAGAAGATTTGTACAAACTTGATTCCATGAAAGGTAAAAATCTTGGCATCAGTCGTTTATCTCTCCAGACGGCAGTAATTTTAAAAATTTCATTCATAATCAGTCGGTGATCCCGGTTACGATGAACATTTACAAAAAATTATGAACGAATTGGAACACCACATGAAAGAAGAAGAAGAACAAGATTTAAGAGAACTCAGAGCTAGAGTCGGGGAAGACGAATTAATCAGACTTGGTAAGTCATCTAGTCATCAATTACGTCCCCAAATCCTACCCAAGGCCCGACCTAATAACATTGGCTTTTCTTACCGCGCTAGGTCAAAAATTCGACGGAACAAAGAAAATTGTCCCAACTCGACCTCACCCTAGTGCCCCTGATAGACCACCATTGGAAACTTTGGCTGGTATTTTGACTGCTCCAATCGACAAAATGAGAGATATGGCTCGTTCTGTATGTTCTCTGACTATATTCACTTTTCAATTTCTAGTTCAATCTACTGACGTGGTTCACCTCTATAGTTTGCCGATAGAAGAGTCGAAGAGTAAATGCACGTTCGGTAGCTGTAACAATCATAAGTCGAGATGTAAAATAACTGGACGGAATGCATATTGTGCTCTCTGCGGTTGTATAGTTTCTGAATGTAGTATAATTATGCCATAACCTGTACGCTATCAATCAATACATATTGAGTATCTCTGCAATTGCCATCGAATATGCTGCATGTTTATCCGCCGATTATGTTATTTTGAAAATTGTAATCACTGGCAAATGCATATATGACAGTACAGTCGCTACATCTGGGGAGTAAGAAGGAGCGGTAATGTGCCCACCTGCCAGGTGAACAGAGATAAACCTTCAAATTTTCGGTTTTTATTTTTACTTTTGTTGCGTCTTGAACACCGTTTACAATCGTCCTCGTCTATTCTACTATTTATATACCAATTTGATCTGTTTAGATCAACGATTGCAATACCAATCGGACATCAAGAGTCTAGGATTCAAAGTATTGGTTCAATGTTACCTTAAACCGTTTCCACTATCGTAAACACTCCGTTTCATCCACCAACAACCGCCTACTTAATCAATCCTCCGCACCCTCCCAAACCATTGAGTTCTATTTCTCACTATCCAAAATTTATATACTACGTACGTCCTACATTTCAACACTTATACCCCGCCATAGAAAACAAAAAAATCATGTCCAGTTCCACCACAACACCACCCCCCATCGATCTAAACATGTCTACCCTCCAAACATTTATATCATCTTACTACGACCATTTTTCCACTAACTATATATACCTTCAAGAACTTCAGACTCTTATTTTCGAGTTCCAAAAACACTACGTCACACCGTTAACCAGGTTATTCCCTTTTCTCGGTCAACTGGGTCAGCATATATGGAGTTTTGTGACTTCGGTTTTACTCACGGTTTATTCGATTCTGAATGGCAAGTGGGATTGGAATTATTATTTCTCGTATCTACCGATTCAGAGTTTTGAGAATGTAACAAGACTGCTGAGGAGATCGATGTTTGGGAAGAGCGAAGTTTGGTTGGTGGTGGCGCAATTGTTGGTGCTTTGTGCAGTGTTGTGGTTGATTTGGAGTATCGCTAGGACTATAAGTAGAATAATGTGGTTGGTGATGACGGGGATTGTGAAATTGAGTGCGTTATTTGGTATTGTTGCGTTGGCTGTTTGGGTTAGTTTGGCGACTGAAGCCAGTTGAGACCGTTAAAAAAGTTTTGTGTATAATGTTCAAGGTGAATTCTTATGTATATATATTGTGTATGTATTCTCCATTTTGCTCAGATGAAAAAATAGATTTCAGCTGCAAATGGGCGTATCGAAGCAGCTGGCAGTGCGTGTTGGTCAGAAGAGTGACTCTCGGATTTTATTCTTTCCTAGCGAGTATTTTCAACACGGAAGTCTACAACTCAGCACGAAGACCCTCTTCAACTGGTAATTCTCCACTTTCCACAATCACGACAGTTTCCTTGGGCTTGTCACCTGTTCCAAAGAAATGATTTAATTAAACAGCTAAAAGAAGTAATCAGTATAATTACAACGTACGATAATCCTTATCAACGTCTTCAATCTTATTGACGATGTCCATGCCTTCAAGAACTTTGCCGAACACTGCATAGTAGAAAGAATAAAATCAATAGCTGCTATATAAACTACGACAGAAAGCATCGATGAAAATACTCACCAACATGTCTTCCGTCTAACCAAGAAGTAGTAACGGTGGTGATAAAGAACTGTAGACGGATCATCAACATACTAGATTAACCGAAATTCGCTCGCAACACATAAATAGCTTACCTGGGATCCGTTAGTGTCTGGACCGGCGTTGGCCATAGAAAGGATACCAGGGCCGGTGTGACGGAGTTTGAAGTTTTCATCGGGGAATCTGTGGCGAATAACATGAGCTTTATCAGTATTTAGACGAACAATATCCAACCAAAAAGAAAGGAACGTCTATTTACTTCTCGCCGTAGATGGATTTACCACCAGTACCGTCACCTGGAATTGTTATGACGGAAGGTTAACATTACATGTGGACATGAACCGACTTTATATAAAACGTGTCAGTATCTCAACTAACCTTTAGTGAAGTCGCCACTTTATTCACCAAATCGAAGTAAATGTTAGAAGGAGATATTGCGAAACGTTTGCTTGCCTACGTGTTAAGTATAAAACGAAAGCGCCAGCGCCTACCCTTGAATCATGAAATCCTAAAATTATTGCATACGCAAAGATTTATCAGAATTTGTGACCCTAAATCGTACACTTAGCAAGCAGCAAAATCTCACCTTGATGACACGATGGAATGTTGATCCTTTGTAACCAAATCCTTTCTATATAAATGTTTTATCTACAGTTAATTCCGCGGTTCACTCAACACAGACGACAGACCAGACAAATGACATACTTCGCCTGTGGCCAATGCTCTGAAGTTTTCAGCGGTTTTGGGAACGGTCTTTAACGATATAAACAAAAGATAAAGTAATATTGATCAGCGAAACTTCCTGTGTTGATTGGCACGTCGAGTCGACATTGAGATAACGTTGGAGGAAAAAAAACTGTACCTTTCCGAATAACCCAATGACGATTCTTCCTAATTTTTCATTACCTATTCAAATTATTATTGCGTATGAGAACAATATTCCGCCGAATGATATATCACCAAACACATGAACGAAAACGGTACCATGTTTGATGTCAAAGTAAACTTTGTTTGTGATGATAGGCCCTTTTTTCTCTGCGACGGCAGAACTAACGAAGAGGGACGCAATAGCGAGGAATAAAAGGATGGCAGTGAAAGACAGAGAACGCATTGTTGAGTTCTGAGAAAGATGATGAAGATGAGGAGAACGACTGCGATAGTGGAGTTGAAGAAGGTGGAAACCGAGTCGAAACTGCTTGCTTAGGCCTTAGGAAGGGCGCCCAACATCTGTCGTGTTTTGATTCGTGCACGCCGTCTATTGGTGATTGCCCAAATGGATTTAAAAAATTCTGTTTATTTCATTTTCGCATGTTTGATTACAGCTATTCAGTAGACCGGGAAAGAAAAGTAACCAGATTGGCCCTTCAGAAACAGCGGCCTCCCATGTATTACATACCATGACCTGAGCTGTGTTCAAACAGAAATAGAGAATTGATTCTGCGCAAACCCATGACTATCGTAGCACACAATAATTAGCGAACGCATTTTATACGTATTATGACATTACAATAGTAATAAAAGTAATAATAGAGTGAACAAGTCCTAAGCACTTCCTAAGCCCCTTAGGTGTTGAGGTAACTATTTTCTGGTATTTAGCGCCAACGTTGGGGGCGAGTGTTGTCCCACTCCCAACTCCTAAAATAAACCGACATGTTTTAGCCGTAGGAGAAGCGCCGCCTTGACAGTTGATGTTGCCCCTTGCCAATATTGCCAAGATCCTTTTGCCGATTGCCGAGAAAATTCTGATGGGCCAAAATATGGTATTTAATTTAAGTCGTTTTAGGAAATGGCAAAAGAGTAAAGATAGTGTAACAATTGTTGCCCTCGATGCAATTGAACGCTATTTTTGGGCAAAGGCAGGGCAAAGGGGGGCAAAGGGCAGCAAATATTAAAAATGAATTTGTGGAACCGGAAATTGGATGTGACTGTTGGCTGAGGGTCGCCTGAGAATTGAGTGACCTGATTGGGGGTTGGGAACAAGGTTCAGCAACCGAATCCGATGGATAAATCGTACTTCTCAGCAGCGCAAGCGGATGCGCTGGAAAAGGAACAATCAGGGCGATGGAAGGATCGGCAACGACTTGGTCTAAACGCGAATGCGTCATGGACCCTTCACATCGTCGAGGAATGTGCTCGGCGGCACCTCGACAGCCATGGATCACTGCCGAACTGCTAGATCCATCAGGAAATCAATGTGCTAAGGCAGATCTCAAAGGACGAATGAATAGCAAATTGGCAATCCGGCGATGATGTTAAGACGGTTCTTCCCAAGGGAAATTAGGGAATAATCAGCGAATAATTCATGGAAAGGATGAGGATCAGAGGATCCATTCCGAAATCAGAATTGATTATCAGATTTTGTACAACGTATGGATTGAGTATTTCCATGCAGGCCAAGATCCATGTAGAATGTGCCCTCACAGTTCTGCACAGGCAGTCTCGCAGTATAGTCTCGCATCGGGCACAAAGAGACACTCGGAGCGGTTAAAGAACTTTCTCACAGCTTAATTTAATTCATTACTAGTTTAATGGGAAAGAAAAATCCAAAAGGTTGTTTCACTAAACGATAATGTAATTCACCAGCCATAAAATTGGTTAAATGCAACACAAGTCAAAGCATTCACAGTATTACAGAGAAGCTCTCAGATCGCCATTACTCTTTCGGATCAGTTTCATAGTCATTTTTGTGATGACATTACCCATGCGTAAAGAGAAGCGGGCACTTTTCATTAGGGGCTCGGTTCTAATTTTCCATCACGTTTGAACGCAGATTCACATTCTGTGACATGTTTTACTGAAACCAATTAAGGAAACACGCAAGGTTGTGCAAACAAAATTGGTATTCTTTATCGTAATTCCGACTTCCGAGTGTTTCATTGAATCTCACGGACGGATCAACCCAACGCGTCACCAGGAAACGCCGAGAACAATGCCAGGTGACAGAGGTGACCGTTCCCTTTGTGACCTTTCCAGAACAGGCCAAGGGGTTTTGTTTACAACGGATAATTATTTCGATTGTCGTCGAATCTGGAGCCGTAGTCTGGACACAACGGCGACCGATGCAAGATGTTGGTGTGTTATCACAAAGGGGTTATGTACAGAAGGACTACAGAAGGTGGAGTCTAGGACTCTAGGAAGATACAGTCCAGAGTGGATGTGTCCCAAGTCTAGTTGTTCAGGGAAACAAAACAACATCTTTTGCGTGCTTGTGAGGTGTAGGTTGGGCGCAGCATCCTTCGTCAACATTTGTCTTGTTCGATTTCTGCAGCCGATTCAACCCGCCACAAGAAATCGGATCGAGATGTTGACTAAAGACGTGAGTCTATGTGGACACTGCGTGGACATTGTGTGTGTACAAATTGCATAATAAAAGGACGACCTGATGCCGCGCTGCTTTATTAAAAATTGATACATCTATAATTATGATCTTACAGCATACTGTTAAGTGGTACCAAAAGAGGGCAAGAGAGAGTGCAGCAACAATGTGCATTGCGATTAGGGCGAGTGACCAAAAGGGAAATTCCCAAGATTCAATTGGAAATAAGATCAGAATGGATGAGAAAGCTCAAAGCACTGTATGGAGGGATAGAAACCACGGATCAGCATTCCCTTACACAAACGGAGAGAGAGAGAGAGAGGATGAAGGGACGCATTGGCAATCACGAAAGAGGCAACGAAGGTGAGGGAACGAGGGAGGGGGAATGGGCAAGGATGGGAATCATTGGAATCGCAGGATTGCACAGATAAAAGTGGCATTGTTGTGGCAGACAATGTGGGAGCGCAGAGGGAAGCAGCGGGGGTGATTGTGAGTGGTGCGGACAGGAGTGTTTCGCACTGGGCTGACGCTTTGGACTGTTTTGTGCGGGTGAACCGCTGTGAACGGGGCAGCTGCGCAGGGCAGGGCAGGGCAGGGCAGGGCAGGGGAGCCTGGGCCGGGCGGGGTGAACGGGTGAACGCGCGAAGGGGCGAACACGATGAGAGACAAGGCCACATTCTTCCTCCCTGCCTCCGAGCAACACTCCCTTCCTTCCATATAAAGACCACCCTTCCCTCCTCACCCAGAACAGGAACCAACAAGGAAGTTTGTCGCTGTTGTGTCCTGGTGTATCTACATCATTATCCCTATCCCTCCAGTAAAAGGACATATCATCCAAACTCCCCTCTTACCTGCAAAACAATGGCCTTCAACCAACAGCAGCAACAGGCTAACGCCTTCGCCAACTCCTACTTTGGTGGCGCTATTCCCCAACAACATACCCAACTCCCTCTCCCTACCCCAAACCAACCCCTCTATCCCTCCTCCGAAGCTTTCCAAAACCCTGCCGCTGGTTTGTGCCAAAGGAAAAAACTAAACTTTAATATCTCTATCCCCGATCCAAAACAATTTATCTCTCAAGATGGCGATCAAAATCGATTTCAAAACGTATACCCTACCCCTCAGTCCTCCCACTCAAACTCCCAGTCGCACTACTTTGATCAACCCACAAAGCGACGACGATTGGATTCTTCTTCTGACGACTCGGGATCAGAATCCTCCGTTCTCCCCTCTCCCCCTCGCTCCGCACCAGTTACCCCGATAACCCCAACACCGTCCGGTGACTATGGATTCCCTTTAGAAGAAAGTATCAATGAACCTCAAGTGATCCTAAAGCTCTATGGTATTCAAACCACGGTCGTCACACCGCCGGTCCCTCAATTTTCCGTCGCTTCAATCACCCCTCTCCCCTCTCCTACCTATGTTCCTGAACCCGTGGTCCAAGAAAGAATGCTCGACCCTTCTGACAAACTTCGACAAATGTTTTCGGAAGAGTCAAAGTGCATCCCGTCAACTGAAACTGCGCAAAGAACAAGTCACGAAACCTTACGCTCTCAAATGATTCAATGGTTGATCCAGGTAATGATCACGGATAAAAACCCCCAATGATCAACATATTGAATATCTGAAGCTAACATTCCTACCATCTTGGCTTAGATTAACCGTGATCCTCACTTGAGATTTCACCCTGAAACTGTCTTTCTGGCCGTGAACTACGCCGATCGTTATTTGTCTTCAAATAGACTTTCAAAGAGCTCACATTACTTCCTCCTTGGAATGGTGTCCTTGAGTGTCGCTGCCAAGATTGTTGAAGAGTTCAACGACCCGTTAATGGAAGACATGCTCAAGTTTCTTGGACAATGGAATTATACCATCTCGGATATCAAGAGGATGGAGAGGAAACTACTGGCATCACTTGAATGGTCTCTCTACGCCATCACTCCAGCCCAACTTCTCTATGAGCTTTTGCGACAATCTACTGTTCAAAAGCAAATTCAAGAATTGTTCGCTCCCAGCCAACCTTCAAACATCACCATTAATACTGCTGCAAACTTTCTCACTTCACTTCAACATCGCCTTCCTTTATCCTCTAATTCGGAACCTTCTTCGTGGAGGACTGAAAATTGGAAAGGATACGAAGGTATCAGCCGAACAGTTGTGCGAATACTCTGCACCTTGTCCGAAGATGTTCTTCTGAAATCCTTACATGGTTCGTCTTTGCTTAGTCCCTTTCTCTCACTCAGACCAGTTTCCCTAACCTTAGCATTCAACAGATCCTAGATTTCGCGCTTACAACCCTTCAGTCATAACACTGGCTGCGTTAAATCTTGCGCTTGAACTTCATGCCAATACCCTGCTTGCACATCATCCCGATCATTTTTCACACCTCCGTACTACTCGTCTTCGCATCATTTTTGGCCCTGGTCATCGACAGCAAACTCTTGCAAAATGTGTTGCTGAGTTACGGACATTTATTCGATGATTTTTTTTGAATACGGTCGTCAAAATTGTACAAATAATACCCCACTCCACCTCACCCTCTCGGTCAATTTTGGTCCCAACGTTTTTAAGTTAACCATTTCAAACGTGATCAATCTTGTGTATAGACGTTATTTGATTTCAATTCTCCATTTTGAATATAGTTTGATAGAGGCTAATTATTCCCACAATGTATATAAGAGCCGTTGGCAATTTCTCTTGACGTGCACTCTTCGAAGTGAACATTTTGTATATTTAAATGATTCTTGTTGAAAAATAAAAGTATTTTGAAACAACGATGTAGACTCAAAATGATTGTTTCTTTGGTGCCGTTAGAATATTCTTATTCTCTTACTTTGCACTGCCCAAATATGAATCGTGTGCAGATCGCTTCCTGCCTTGTACGTAACCTGAACAAGATACTTCCCCAGATGTTGATAGAACCTAAAATGCATGTTCTTTGCACCTTGCCGATGATATTATTTCGTTCAGCAGATTTGAATGAACTTTAAAACAAGCTTCATCCTAAACAATCGATGGGTTGTTAATTGCTCGATTCACACTTCGGTTCGCGACACTCCTCTAATTTCTTTAATTTGAAAATCCGCATTATTCACTCCATTTCCGATCCTTGGCCATCCTCATTATCCACAACACACAGGCCATCAAATTCAAATTTTATTCTCTTTCCCCTCCTTATACTCTCCATTTGATTTTCCAATTATCACAAACACCCGCCCGAACGCGACCCACTGAAGACCACCAGTCACCACAATCACGTAACACCAACATACCAAAAGCAACATGAATACATCTATCCTCGAAACGACATTTGATGATCCGATGAACCCGAATAGATCGGTTATAGTACAGAAAAATTATGCCAGCGTGGTGGAAGATTTGGATAATGTGGGGAAATCGGGGGATACTTTTTTAACACTGCAGGGAGGGAAAATGTATGCTTTTTTTTCGTTCTTTGGTTCTCTTTATCTTTTGGGTTGTGAATATTTGAATAAGGTTGTATGGTTGAGTGACAAGTTGATATTTTCTTTGGTTTTGTTTATTATAATTGATTCGTCGTTTGACTGATTTGTCTGGTAGAACACAAACGATGGAAATCTTGATCAACGAGGTACATCTACTTCCGAACTTTCTATCACAAATCAATCCGAACAAGTGAAATTATCCAGATTAAGTCAACCGAATGGTAAGAAGACACAAAAGGTTTTTAACATGTTCATTCATATTACTACCAGATTCGACCGAGAGATGAAAAACGAAATCCGGAGACGAGTTTGTTATCCCATAAACAAAAAGAAATGAAGGCCATACAAGATGATTTAGATCGTAAAAGAGCAGATTTCGCGAAACGAATGGAAGCGATTAAAAAGAAACAAGAAGAGTTGAAGGTTAAGGTTGGTTCATCCAAAATGGAAACAATAAGATTTTGTTGTGTACTGGTTGTGGTAGATGATTTCTAACGTTGATGATAGCAAAAACAATTACGAGATCGGGTACAGAGGTTTGATAAGTTTTTGAGGGAGAATGATGCAAAACGACAGAGAGCATTGTTGAAGGCGGTATCGGAGAGGAAGAATCGCGAGTTAAAGGTTTGCTTCTGGTGATTGTGTGGTTACTATGGATTTTGCATTGTTGATGGATTGAAATTCAACAAGGAACAAGAATTGCTACAGTTACAGTTACAACTACAAGAAGAGAAAGACAGACGAGAGAAGATGAGGCGGATGATAAGTAAGTACGACACTTTTTCAATCTGTATCTGTAGCAACTCTTACTGAACGCTTATCGAATTCAGAAAATCACAAAATATACGAACAATATCTACAATCAGTGGTAGAGACGCTTCCAGTGAATCAACCGGACGCGAACGAACCTACGATCAACGATATTCTGATGCGACATAAAACATTAGTAGAGACAGGTCAAGAATTAGCGGAAACATTGCAATCCCAGTCCGACGAAATTATAGCGCAGCAACATCGATTGGCAGAGATGACGAAGGAAAAGAATGATTTGGTGTTGGTTTATAATTCGCAGTTGGGAATTTTACAAAAGAAACTTGACAAATTGAAGTCTGAATGTGCGTATTTAGAGCAGAAAATCGTAGAGAGAGAAGATACCGGAAAGCAAAAGGTAAGTGTTCAGCGGAACCGTGTTTTAACAGTCCGTCTTAACATTAATTGTCGCTATTGCATGTTCATGTACCCGTTTTATTAGATGCGGCTACTGAGTGAGACGAATCTGGCTATAAGCAATATATACTCTCGAATCGTTGTGCGTAATCGAAACGAACAAGCTACATTGGTTGACAAGCTAGCCGCAATACAGGATCGAGTGACGGATCTGTCATATATAGCCGCGAAAGCGGAATCATTAATGAAAGAAGAAAAAGATAAAGCCAAATCGCGACCCGTTGTAAACGTTAATGACAGCAGCAGGGATTCAGGAACAGGAGCTGTATTCGTTGCGACGACAGTGACACAAAAGCCAAGTGGTATGGGTGTATCAGCAAGTAACCGTAATATTCACCATAGCGTTAGCTTTAGTTGAAATTTGTTGATTCGCAAATGGAATTCCATTCTATATATTAAAATACTAGAGAGGTCGATCGACGACAATTCATTTTTCTTTTTCCTCTCCACCTTCAGGTCCTCGCATGTCCTTTTCCCTCTGCTCTAAATTTACAAGTAGATTCTGAGCGGGTCCACTCAATAACCCACACAATTGAGATCCCGGATACTCTAAAACCCCCAGCAACTCGCTACGTGACTGTTCAATACTAGGTAGCTTTGAATACTTTGTCAAACTATTCAACGGGAAAACCCCCTGATCTATCATTCCCGCCAAAACTTTAACCTTCTTTTGCTTCTCTGCAACCTTCAAAACACTCGATATCTGTGACGGTGCCGTCGAAGTTTGCAATGTATCTTGTGCACCCTGATTCTGAGGTGCACTATAAACAATCGCAATAGGTCCTTCGATGTACTTTTCTAATCGTTTCGTCGCCGGATTCTCTCTCAAAACCACCTTCATAATCCCATTCGAAACAGCTTTCACAACGAACCCTGAACTAGATAATTCAGCCCTCAGTTTAGTCCATTCTTTCTGTGTCAGGTTATTATGTTGTATAAGGATGAATGAAGATGGAGTTGTGGAGGGTAAATATGATTTGTACGTGTTGGCTTTGAATACTTTGGGGAGAGGAAATTGACGGTTCGTTCGGGGAGGTGCATACGCCACTGTATCAAAATTGTATAGTTTAGTCCATTTTCGGAGGAAAAAAATGATTAGAATCGATGATCTTAAGGGATGAACATACTGGACCGAGATGGCAGCGTTGTCATGACATTTCGAATTTTCGGTGTCCACAGGGATCCTTCAATAAAGAAAGTCAATGAGAAATTGCATATTAATTTTATAAAACGAAGAATCTACATACCAATCATTGTTATATACGCTCCTTACGATTATCAATTTGTCACTATGAATATCAAACGGGCAAGGCAGAGTATTTTTTTGCTTTTGACAACGATCACGTGATTCATATTCGCGTTCCTCTTGCCATACAAATGGAAGAACTTTTTCGATTTTTGCACAATTGCATTCCCTTTAAATGAAGTTTAATGTATTATTTATCCTCAGCGCTCCCAAACTCGTTCAATACATTTTACAGAAGAACTCATAATCTGCATATTCTCCGATCCAGCTATTCATGCACTTTGAGGCAGCAACTGACTATGTCAACTAATTCGGCCGACGATACAAATATGGATTCCCGTCTTCTCCCTGCGCCAGAGGATATTGAGAAAGCAAAAGAAATCGCAGTAAATGGTGCTTCCGCGAAATTAGATGAACTAGGTGAGTCCGATTTTTGGTAACCGCAATACCAGTTTATCTTAGAATATCTTGCCTCGACGATGCCTTTGTCCGTATCGTTTATGCTAATGTTCCGAATATATAATATGCATTGATAGGTCCAGTTGTTGTGAATGCGGACGGGAGTATTTCTCGTATTACGAACTGGAAGGAAATGACTGAACATGAAAGGAAAACTACAGTGCGGTTAGTGGCGAAACGAAATAAAGAGGTGCGTCGGGCTTTTACTTGGTTTCGTTGATTTGATTTAAATGTTGATGTTACACTATTGAATCGCGAGTATTAACTTATAATTCAATATTATTTAGAGGTTGGATGTATTGAAGGCTAGGGAACAAAATTCGAAAGTTTAAAAGGGTTGCGAAGTATGGTGAGATTGAATTCCCTGTAAATTGAATTCGAGGATTATGTTAATAGTTTAACGTACTATGTGAAACACGATTGATTCTCTTAATGTTATGATGTATACCTATAACTGAATATATTTTTATTGAGTAAACAATTTTGCTGAGTGACGTACGGCGTGTCAGGACAATAAGCGGAACGCAGTACATATTTGATCTGCTCTCTAAACTCCTCCTCTATTCATTATCCGTCACAGAAATGTCAGCAGTTATCGTTGTTACTGGTGCATCAAGAGGCTACGGCAAAGCAATCGTCGATCAGATATTGAAAGGATCCCCATCGACTACTGTTCTCGGGACGGCCAGAAACCAGAAAGCCTTAGAAGAGCTGCAGAAACAATATCACCCGAGATTTGAGTTTGTTGCAGGTGACATTCGAGATGAGTCGACTTGGAATAATATCGTTGAAAAAGCATTGTCCGTTTGGGGCCGTATAGACGGAGTCGTCCATAATGCCGGGTATGAGAGAGAATCATTAAATGCCGGCAGCACCAACTTGTCCGACCATTTACCATCATCTCATTGATAGCGTGTTAGAGCCGGTTGGAAAAGTCGCTGATATTCCACTGAGTGAAATTAAAAAGTGTGTAGCATAGAATCTAAGAATCTCTGTCCTAAATTACATTGACACGATCGACTCAAAATATTAGGGCCGTCGATGTTAACCTATTTTCGGTGATCGGACTCACTCAAAAGTTACTACCGACACTTCGCAAATCTCCAAACCCAAGAATAATAGCTATTTCTTCAGGTAGAACTTTCTCTTCCCTAGACGATGTCACAACTCGACTCATTCTTTATTCCTACGGGACATTAACCAAACTTCTGTAGGGGCGGCTTCGAAAGCGTATTACGGATGGTCGTCATATTGCATGTGAGTTCCTTTACCTCAAGCGACTTTTCTTTGAGTTAAAAACGATTGAAACTGACTCACGACCAAATTGCAACAGGGCGAAGATTGCTCTCAATATGTTTGTGATGAGTTTGGTCGAAGAAGAACCAGAAATATTCAGTGTCGCTTTGCGCCCTGGAGTTTTGGACACTGATATGCAAAAAGTAATCAGAGATAAAGGTGAGGGTTATTCCCATTTCAAGACTCATGTGGAAACTATTCGATTGACTATGAGTAATTCTTAGGCGGTTCGGCAATGAAACCTGAAATGTACCAACGATTTGTCGCCTTACACAAAGACGGAAAATTAACAGATCCGGAAGTTAGTGCTATAGTCGTAGCAAAACTTATTTTAAGTAGTGATAGATCATTGAATGGACAATTTGTGAATTGGGAAGATTCTTCATTGCAAAATCTTTAGAATGAGGTGAAATCAAAAAGAAGCCTTCGATTTAGCTAAATTTAAAGCAACATTATATTCTAGGAATCAAGAGTACAACTAAAGCTACAAATAATGGTACATTGAAAACAAAAAAGAACTTGTTACATAAAACTACTGTCCTAAACTCTCTACATATTCAATCGCCTTTTGTTTAACATATTCAATCCTATCTTCATCTCCAAATTTCTTCTCAAATTCCAAAAATTTCTTGAAGAAAAACTTCATCTTCTTAGAAGAGAATTTGGATGTCGTTACGCGATCAAAAAGTCGGCTATCAGGGGTATAAGACGTTAACGAACTGTGAGAAGTTTGATCAGTGAAAGCGTAAACTACATACCGAACTTTCTCAGTCTCCTCAGCCTTGATTTCCATATCGATGTATACATTCCACAGGTCCACACGCTTAGGATAATTAGAAACCATTCCTTCGAACAATGTTCGACCGCGTTCTGGTTCGCCGAATTTAAATTCCATCTGCGCGAACTTCAGCATGGTTTTGACATCTAGCGTCGGAAAAATTCAAGTTAAGCAAAATGTTTGTGCTTGAAGAAGACAAAGCAATTAACATACGTTTTCGGGAGGGTAAACTCTGTAGGGACTTTTGCAATAACTGCCGAGCTTTTTCCAACTGAAGCGACTTCTGTTGCTGGTAATAAAATAAACCAAAAGTAGACCAAACTTTTGAAGATTGTCGGAACTTCTTGAGCATAGTCTCGTAGGTAGCTTCAGCGGCCTAGAAGTTCTCATTAATACGGTACACTACAAGGGTTGCAAAGTCATAAAGGGAAAATTACCTCAAATTTCTCGCACTTGGTGTACATGTTTGCTAAATGCATATAAATAGTTTTCGGGTCATTGTATACAACTGCCTGCTCAACGACTTTTTGAAGAGACTGCTCGTCTCCAAACTGATTCTCTAGATTCAACCAAGCAACCCATACGTTCAACTTCTCCACTTCCTCTCGGTAATGAATCGTTTTTAAGGCCCTTTTCGCTATCTCACGAGCTCGCTCTACCTCAGATAACTTTAGTTCAAATGCCATATATTTAATCCACAGAAAAGAGGAATTGGGCGATCCAATTAAAAGTCTCTCGTAATCTTGATGTGTTTCGGGCGCTCGATTGAGTGATTGAAGATTAGACTTCTCTAAGGCAGCAATTTCCTTCTCTTTATCCGTTTCTGATTTTTTCAAACTGGTCGGCAGTGCGGTCTGCTCCGAGTCCGAGTCCGAGTCAGACTCCGAATCACTCTCGGAAGCGAGCTCGGATAAATCAGCATTCCAATCGAATCCACCAATATCTAGAGCAGGAGCGTCACCTTCATCTATGACCTCGGGTGCGTCGTCTTCCGATTCCTGGGCATCTCCTTCCGAATCGAGGTCATCGCTTTCATCGACGTCCATTTCATCTGAAATTTCTTCGTCCTCTTCGTCTTCTTGGTCATCGCTTTCCTCCTCGGCGGATATTCCTTCTGCCTCGTTCATTTCCATGTCGAAGTCTGAAGAATCACTTTCAACGCCACTCTCAACGTCGTCGTTTTCAAAGTAGGAACTTTTCAAGCCGAATGAAATGCGTTTCTTGTCTGTGTCAACCTTCAGCACCACAGCTTTTACTTGATCGCCAACTTGATACAACTTTGATATATCGCTGATTTTCTGATCAGAAAGCTATTTGAAAATTATCCAATAAAGTCGAGTTAGATACGTTGAAGAGCGACTCATGACCGCGATAGTAATAAACGCACCTCAGATTTATGGCATAACCCTGAGAGTTTGCTATCATCAATTTTAATGAATATTCCGTAACTCTCTATTTTAGTCACTTTTCCAGCAAGTTTATCACCAACGTTAATTTCATTTAGCGTCAGTTGTTTTGGTACGGACGAAGGATCAATATCTGATTTTTTCAATGAAAGTTCGACATGGTTTGTAGTCGGTTCAAGGCTGCCGATAGTCTCAGTTAGTATCAATAAAGAATGCATAACACTAATAGAGGAAACATACCTTATGACTTTCGCGTTTACAACCTGGCCAGATTTAAACTTCTCGTTTAAATTTTTAACGAAGGTGTCCGCCAAGTTACAAAGTTTTACTTTGCCATCGAGTTTTCGTCCAAGATTAATGAATACGCCTTTCCCTGACACTGACTTCACATATCCACGCACGATGTCCCCAATTTTTAGAGATTCGACGGAAATGGTATCCTTCCTCGACCGCAAGGAAAGATCCAATTGATGGGCCTTCTTACTTACGCCGACAACTGACGCTTCCACATAATCACCGACTCTGAATTGATTCAGGGGGAAGTCTGTAAATTCATCGAGAATATCTGTTACGTGGACTCTGCCAGAGACAACAGAATTAATTTGAAGACGCAATCCAACGCCGACATCCACATCCACGATTTTCGCAATGAAATTTTGGCCTTCTTTAATATTATCCCATGTTATTATTTCGCCATCTTCCAAAGATCGAAGAGATAGTTCTACGAAGCCTGATTTTTGGGCAACGATTTGTGCTTGAAGAGTTTGACCCGGCGTGAAAGAATCAGACAGGGAGGATACTGATTTTAGCGTTGTTGCTGCCTCTTGTGGCAAGATATGACCGCGAAGGGCCGGATGAGAAGGAATCGTTACATGAAGGCCAGATGAAGTAATTTGGCGAATTATAACGGATACTATATCACCGGACAAAAGTTTTGAATTGGACTTTTTAGACTTTTTCGGCGATGAGTGCACCGATGGAAAAGAAAGTATGATACGGTCGGTAACGGTTGGGGTGATCGGAGCATATGAAACTTCGACAGTAATGGTCTGACCGACTTTGAATTTGTCGAAAGAATTAGTCTTGGAATTAAAATTGTTAGGGCTGACAAAACCGATCAAGTTTCCAAAATCTGGAAGGGAAACAACAATATAATCATCTTCTATCAATTCGATGACGGCTGTTGTGTCACTCCTCACTTTTCTTTGCAGTGAATCATAGCTGTTCTGTTTCGACGACTTCAACAATACTGGATTGATTGACAGGTGGGCAATTTTCCGAGAAAAATCTACATCCAACACCCGTGCTTTGACCTTTTCGTCTGCTTTCAACTCTGGATTCGGTGTAGGTCCCGCGACGATATGCCCAGTCACACCATTACTCGATCCCACCTTAAGTGAGCATTCAAATCCATTCTCAATGACTTTCGTCACTTTAACATCAGTAACTGAGGGGACATTTAAGTTGTCAACATGATTGTCACGTTGGTTAAAATATGATTGAAGATAAAATGACGGCGAAATGAATTGAGGAAGGGATGGCGCGACGTCAGACGATTTCATCGAAAATTCAACACGGTTTGTCTCTTGATCCATTTGAACAATCTTGACAAGAACGGTTTGGCCAACGGACACATGATGTTGGGGAGAGGCTACTTTGTCATCGGACAAGAGCTACACAGTCACAATGTTAACAAACGACGAACGGATCATTGTTGTCACGAAGGAAGTCACATACCCTGGTAGGAACAAGGCCACTGATACCTCCATTCATTTCTACAAAACAGCCATAATCCGTGACAGCTTTTATCCAACCAGGCGATACATCACCCACTTCACATTTGCTTTGAGCCCTCGCAGCCAATTTCAGCAGCGGTTTATCACTACCGTAGATAACACCTTCCTTCACGGAGCGACGAATCACTAACAGTTCTTGAAACGTTTGTCCGACCGTCACTTTATTAAAAAGTAAATGGGAGAGACTAATATGATCTGACAAGTGCGGCGATGTCAGTATTACTTTGGTACCACTCGCAGACTGGCAAATAATTGCCGAATCCTTCTTGGACTTATCGATGACTGTAGCATTGACAAACGATCCGATTTCCGGTAACTCCATCTTCAGGGCGGATAACGAACGAGGTATCAAATTCAAACTAAGTTTTAACTTTTGATCTTCGGGATTAGATTCAATCACTCTGCACTTCACAACTTGGCCCAACTTGACAACTTCTTTCGGATCATTAACAAACTGGTTCGATAACTCAGAAATATGGACGAGACCTCTAACATTATTCCAAAATGTCACAATAATACCGTAGCTTTGTAACGAGGTTACCACGCCTTGTGTGATCATGTCGGTCTGCGCGTCGGTGTAACTTTGAATTATCGGAAGTATGGAATTTATAAGTGACTTTTTCGCTGTCAATTGAACCCTTCTCTGTTCTACATCAACACTGAGAACTTTGAAGGTATAGCTTTTACCAGGTTTATATTTGAGTTCGGGGTGAGTCAACATGACGTCGGCCAAGTGAAGGGATGGAACAAGGCCTCTGAGATTGTCCGTAATGGAAACTACAATTCCGTAGGATTCGACTTTGTTGACGGTTGCTTTAATAGAAGAACCAACCTTCAGATCTTGCAGGCGTAAGAACGGCATGTTGAGAATCGACTTTTGAAACGAAATGTTGAGTAAACCATCGATGGTGTCATGGCGCAGGATTCGGCAACGATGCTTGCTGCCTTCTTTGAACTTCTGAACCCTCTCCGCAGACGAGAGCTTACTGTCGGAAAGTGAAGGTAACTACTCATAGAATGCTGCTTAGTACGATATCATATAGTTGGAATACACATAAAAGAATATACATGAGCATATCCCGCAATTTTCGCTTCATTAGGAATCAAGCAAAGACAACCACTTTTATCATCAAATCTCTTCACCACAACTTTTTCCAAAATAGTGCCTACTTCGAGCTGATCGGGGAAGCTCGCAGCTTTCCATTCTAATAAATGCTTTCGAGTGGTTAAGCCAACAGTTTTGTTCTGGTTATCTACCCAAAGAATTCTCGCTTTGAAAGCTTTCTGTTGATACTTTTCGATAACTTGATCGTCCATAGTGAATGAAGGCGATTCAATGTGGAAGTGATCAACTGTGCCTTCGAATGCAGAGCTGTGAAATTTGACAAGAAATCCGTTTGTTAAGACAGATTTGACCTTTGCGTTTACGAGGGCGCCAGGTTTGAGAGCATCAAATGTGACGTTTTCTAGTGATTTGGGCTGAAAAGGGTTAAACACAGGAAAACACAAGGTCCGTCAGCATGTAGCCAAAACAAATCCAAATTCAGCTAATATTTCAAAACTTACAACGGACTTGTATACAATTTCCGGTTCCAATGTTAACGGTATGGTGCGTTTCGCATTTGGTTTCATGTCATCAATAGCACACTCAATAATCTGCCCCAAGACGAGATCTTTTCCGCCGTTGATTGAGTTAACGTAATTCTTAGCCTTGTTCTTGTGAAGGAAACCATTGATCTGATTGATTCCCAAATCGATAACGTAGCCGTGATCTTCTACGCTCAAAACGGCACCACATATGGTCTAATGCAACAACAATGAGTGAATACGTGAAGGCAGCAAGACATATCACAAAATCTTACCATTTTGTCAACGAGGTTATCGACTGTGATATCTTGATTTACAAGTTTTGGCTTTAATGACAAATCGATTCGTTTTTTGGGCAAACTACTGTGGTTAGAAGAATCAATCGACGAAACGGCCATGGTTGATGACGAGGGTGAGACAATATTGATGATAGCGCAGGGAACTAACTGCCCAACACGGAAAAGGGCTCTAAGATTCGGCAATTCAGGCACCTTAATGAGTGAATTTAATATCGTTAGTGTTAGTACTTAGACTGCTGAAAGTGCGAATACTTACATCCTTGTCGACTTGAATTGATTCATCGTCTAAGTCTTCAATTTGAGCAAACTTTTCAACTTGCTGTGATATGACATCGGATATTTCTGTGATGGCGACATGACCTGTCAATTGATTGGGTAATGATACTACTAATTCCAATTCACCGATTTCTCGAATGGCACCAAGCAACAGCATCCCAACAGAAAGATTCTGTCAATTGAAGAACCGAGTTAATGTTATGTGTTAAACTCCAAACATAAAATGGCACACTGTACATTGAATTTTAAAGTCTGCGCCCATTTTCTCTCTTTGGGAGCAGCATTAGCGGTCTCAACTTCTTCAACCTTTCGCTTCTTATTGGATCGCGAGGTCTTGAATAAATCCTGCTCTGGATGGCGAATACATTGATCAAGATTTGAAGATACACCACCCCGAGGGAAGTCCGTGGACGCATTCGTTGTTGATGAGCTCTGTGTATTCATTGAGTGATCATTTTCGCCAGTTTGCATTGATGAGATAGCTTCTGCAGATGCATTCTGCGATTCTAGAATTTTTGATGAGTTGCTATCTATCTGGTTCGGACGTTTCCGCTTCTTGTCGCCCTTTTCGACCTTTTTAGCCAAATTTTGGGTCATACTGAACGAATTAAGAGAGTAGGATGAAAATTTCGGGAAGCATGAGTTACAAGTTACTCGCCTTCTTTGTTTACAGAAGTCCGTAAATACACGTGATTGCATTGCTATGGCAACGGGCTTAATTTCGTGAGCCCGCCCAAAACCAAAACAAACCTATTAAATCATACAGCAGCACATCTGTACCACGAATTACAACAATGGGAGTTACAAAGGGTAAATATCAATTAGAATCACGACACGCATTTTGTAGGCATGACGAATTTACAATCTCGGACTAATGTATTGAATCGTTTATTGAATGTCCTGTCTCCAATATAAAGAAACTATCAAGCCCGGCGACGGAAAAGTAAGGCCTTTTTAACTTTTTTACAATTTTTACATATTTCGTTGATACTGACCGATATCTGGTTAGACTTTCCCTAAAAAGGTTGGAATCAGTGCGTTTGCTAGCTATGATTATCCAGTATTAATCGTATGTGTGTAGGGCGACAAATGCACAATGCATTACGTCGGCACTTTAGTAGACGGCAAAAGTAAATTTTCGTCTATGACTCTCAAATTGTTTTGATTCGTAAAAACATTTATACTTCTTTCGTTCCGTCAATACAGAATTCGATTCTTCAAGAGATCGCGGGCAACCGTTTCAATGTAAAGTTGGAGTTGGACAAGTCATCCGTGGTTGGGACGAAGGTATCCCCCAAATGTCTGGTTCGTGCTTTTTAAATTCCAATCTCTACTCGTCTATTTAGTATGATTTAATCGCCTTTAATTACGGTATCTTATAGTCGGCGAAGTTGCAAAATTAACTATTACCGGAGATTACGCCTACGGAGCCAGAGGTGTTCCGGGTTTGATTCCTGCTAACGCCACTCTTGTGTTGTAAGTACTCTTTTCTCCCATTCTTCCTCCAACTTCTTGTCCAAACCATTTCTGATGTATTGCATTCAGCGAAGTGGAACTTATCAAAGTGAACTGAGATAGTGGAATAATGTAACATTTGCGTTCAATAAAATGGTTATTCCCTCAAGCGTCATTTCAAATTCATCGTTGAACTCGCCCTGCAGTTCTTTAATTCAAGCAACCATTTATGGCTAAATTCTGTGTTTAACTATCGTTCGAAGCGTTGCATTGGATTGAGAGAACTTCATGTCGCAACTACCAACCCGAGAGACTCCAAGAGATTCTAACTTTGCCTGCTTCGTGATGTTGCTGTGTTCGCGTCCCTTTGCACAGCTCAGTAGATTTGAACGTATTGGAACAAATCTAAATGTTTGCATTCACAATAATAGCCAAAGCCTTAATCACAAATAGGTCGGACGTCCGAAGTTGCTGTTTAGATCTCTCCTGGATTGCTCTAAAGCTCAAAACTTCACCAGATTTGACATGATCAAAAATAACTTCATTACTTGCCTTCTTCACCCCGTTCGACATCATCCCAGCAAGCAACTATGACTTGAAAAAGTGCGATAAATATAACGTCTCAATGGGCACTGCGAGGTTTTCTTTGTGTAGTATGTTGGTTCGAAACACTGTAATTGGAGAATATTCTTAAATAGTCCATCTATATGAAATAAGGGTATCATTTAATAGCATGAACCAACTGCTGCAGAATCCTTAACGAACATGTCTCACTTACAATAAAGAAACTACGCACCAATAGAGGAGTATAATTTGCAAATATTAATACCAGTCATCCGAGGAATGTGTGTTCGTTTGTCAATGAGCTCTACCTATGATTACTTAATTTTATGTGTATCGAGTCCACGTGACAACGTGCCAGAGTGGTTAATGGGTCAGACTCGAAATCTGATGGGCTCTGCCCGCACAGGTTCAAATCCTGTCGTTGTCGTATCATTTAACAATATATATTTTTTTATATTTATAATATATATTTTCCGTAACATTCTCAGTACTTATGAACAGAAAATATATTTTCTTTGGTTCTCTTCAGCCAATATTTTTGAAAACTGAAAACTCGAATGGGCGGATTAGCCGATTAAGTGAAGCTATTATGGCAAATCAGTAAATGGAGCAACGTAACACTTATTTTGGTCCGTATAACTTGCAGGATTAACCCATTTGATTAATCTAGTTGTACTGTCATACCACAATAATTTATGCTTTGCAAAACGGATCTGAAAAATATCAATATTGATGCAGTTATTAAAGAGCTGTCGAGTACTGACATAATGCAGAGATATTAGCACAAAAAGAGATGATAGCGTTCTCAAATTTATACTTAATTAAAGATATTCATTTTCGGATTGTAACTATTCACAATATTTTCATATACTACATGGAATCTCGTGGGTCCGAATTCTAAGTTATGATGCAATAATATCAAACAGATGGTTATCGCAAATATCTATCCAATCGTACATGTACAAAAACGCCCAAATTGAATCATATAATCTGTTGGCAGTAATAACCCACTTGATTTTCACATTGAATTGTTTACTCCCCGAATAGAGTGAACCTAATATCTCTCAATCTGTCACGAGCTCGCTCTTCTCGAGTTTTGTTGTTGGCAACAAGTCCTCCGGCCGTTGGATCATTTAATGCTTCACTTGCCAACTGGCGCTTTTCTTCTTGCCTTTTGACCACTCGCCTAAAGTTATGACGTAGTAATAAACATTAAAAAAACTATCTCATAGATGCAAACTGTCGAATAAAAGGAACAATGCATACTCTTCGACTGAACTTTTCATAATGAAACGAACGATAGTGACTTCTTTTGTTTGACCAAGACGATAAACTCTATCAATAGCTTGCTGCTCAATTTGAGGATTCCACCACTGTCAAGTAACAATAAGCACCGATACCAATCGACATTTCCACTTTCTGAAAGTACGTACCGGATCAACCAAGAAGCAGTTACTCGCTGCGGTTAGGTTCAACCCCAAACTGCCGCACATTAAACTGATCAAAATCACATGAACGGATGGATCCTTCTCAAAAAGCGCAATGGACTCATCTCGCATCGCACGAGACATTTTGCCATCCAGCCTAACGAACTTAAACCCTAAAATATTTAGAGGTCCTTCGATGAGGTCTAGCATTGATGTGAAAGAACTGGAATATATCGATGGCATAAGTACCATGTCGGTGTAGCGTTACCCACGAATTTGCTTACCTAAAAACAACACTTTTTGAATCTGGATCAACCCTTCGCTTGGTTCTGAGAAATTGAAGCTGCCAAATATAGGTAAAATAACAGTCAGAGACGCAATAGTCGACATGAGTACAGTCCGAACGTATATCCTCACCAAAGCATCGATTTTAGATGACGTCCTCTTTTGAAGGAAAGTTTCATCGACATCTTCTTCGAATTGATTCAAAAAATTCGACCGAGATGGACCTCCCTCCCCAGAAATTTTTGGCAGGTAAAGGTCAATGTCGTCATCAAGTTTTATTGACCCTTCATCTAATGAACCCTCGCTATCATCGTCATCTCCCCGTGGATCCACAATGACTTCTTCCTGTGTCAATTTAGCGCGGCAGATTGGGCATGACGCAGGTTTGCTGTCGGCCGCCTGTTTGGTAAAAACGTCGGATATGCAGCTTTGAACGAGCTGGGTTAAAAATTCGTTTCAGGAAAGATCAGAAAAAAACAAAACACCTGAAGCAAAAGAGGTGCCCACATGCTGTGATACAAGGTTTTTTCAAGATCTCCAGGCAGATGGAACATTCATCCTCCCTATTTTCTTCCAGAGTTGATAACAACCGCTCAACATTTTCTTCGGTTAACTCCAATTTATTATTGCTTTCCGGTTCCTTTGTAGGATCAGGGAATTCATCGTCTGAGCCAATTTCACCAGATCTAATGCGATTTAGGGCCGGAATCTCGGGCATCCGTTTCACAAGATCAGGGTGATCACAGCATTGCCGAAGACGGGTCAACAGTGCCAACATGCAACTGTAAAACTCGGTCTGAAATCTTATTAAGTACGGTTACTATCGACTCTCAAGAAAAAGAAGTGACTCACCATATTACGGGGTCCTCGAGGATTATTCCTGAGAGTACCCTCTTCTTCGTCGAAAAAATCTGTGAACATTTCCCTGGCTTGAGTTTCTAACGCATCGTATTTCGCACGTTCATCCGGCCTGAACTCTACCGTATGCATAATAACTTTACAAGGCGGGAGTTCAATTATGGATTTTCCATCAATCTGAATCCGAAATGGTTAATTTAACTTTACAATTATCAATTTAAAAGCGATCAACTCACCTTCATAGATTTGGTGCGACGTAATGTTATTTGAGCCATTAAGTTTCTTAGACGTTCCATGCCAACCTGCCTCCGAGATTTAATCGGTTGATCAATCAATCTTCTCCAAATATCGTTCTCGTCGAATGGTTTTGTTCCAATAAACCGAAACAGGGAATGAAGATCATCTAATCGGTTGTGGATTGGTGTCCCTGTCAGCACCCATTTCCGCTCCGCCTCTAATTCACAGGCAGCTTTGTGATTTCGAGTGCTCCTATTTCGGATAATATGACCTTCGTCAAGTATGACCCTGAGATGAAACAAAACTGAGATGAACAGCAACAGCATGAGTGTAATTGGAACCTAATATCTACCGCCTCCATTTCATCCGTTGCAAGACTGCAGAACCAGCCATTGTTGCATAGGTAGTGATTACAACGTCGTGACGCATCAATTCTCGTACATCGTCAAGTTTGTTCTGCCCGTGAAAGACGAATATTCTCAAGCGAGATCGCTCTACGTGCGTCCGTATTTGACTTCAAAAGCGATTATCGTCAGCAAACGTTGTGTGACATGGGCAAAAATATTCGAGACTATCACTTACCCTACCCAATTCCCGATAACACTTAGCGGCTATAATGTTGAAGAGGAATGTTAAATGTGTAAATAACGGCACAAGACATTGTCCAATAAACAAATAATAGACGTACGCAAACAATCAAAGATGAATTACTGTAGTTCGGGTTAACCGGCGACGGTGATTCAACAATACCATTTCCAGAAGGATCCGACAGCAGCAATGATATTGTCTGGATGGCTGGACTACGGGTTAGTCGACATCGAAAGTGTCACGATTTACTAAGAGATAATACTTTTTCCGAGACCCTACATTTTTTAAGAATTAACTTATATACCATTTAACATTCATTTCAGCCAGATGTTACTCACCATATCGTCCGCTAAAATGCCACCCCGCCACTAGAGCAGAGAATAAGTTTCAGCATTTTCTGCGAAGCTCAAGGCACAGACATTAGACGTACCAATTGGGGTTTTTGCCGTGATTGGCAGTTTGAGGCTAGGTTAAAATAATATGTCCCAAATTGATCTGTGCGAATTTCCCAGAATTGGGAGGCCGATCCCGCACTAACATCTTTTGGATTTTCCTTTTCCAGCATCCAGGCTAATATCACGCAAAATTAGTGATCAGAAAATAAAGTACGAACAATGAACAATCGGCCATACCCAATCCCTGCTTCTGATATTTAAGGAGTTCTGTCTTCAATCCAGGGGGAGTCGGAGCCTCCTTTAGCTGAGCAAGATCTTGAACACCCATACCGAGGGTATCCAGAATAGTTTGGCTGCTTTGGTGGTTTAATTGTGTAGCCCCGGACAGCAGTACCTGCCAAATAGGTTCCGGTTGTTCGGAAGGCTGTGAAGGCGCTGGATGCCCGGGTAGGAGACCTTGTTGCAGAAAGGATCTGTATTGATATGCCTGCTGTTGGGCTTTGCTTAACCAAGGGAATCGTGAAGGCTGCGGCATGTTTGCAGAAACTGCGGCTGAGAGGTGATTTGTAGGAAAGAGCTGAGGCAACGACGGTTTAGCGGGTTGGGCAACTGGCTTGATCGGAAGACGATAACCATGCTGTGCAAAGACTCTGCGTACATCATCTTCATCGTTCGCTTTGACCCACAGAGAGATTTTTACCGGATAACCCGTTGTATCTTTAAGCCCGGAGATTTTGCCATCGATGCTAATTCGACTCTTGAATAACAGAGGCGCCACGACAGTAGCTAGCGCAGCGTCTAACTGTCCGATCTAAACACAAAGGTTAATAGACCAACTGAGATAATGTAAACCTGTGAAAATAATACCTGCGTGCGACCTTTCAGATAGGCTCCAACTAAAACAAATTAAAAGCGGGAAAAATAAGAGCGAAGCCAGCAGAACGAAAAGAACCGCAAATAATTACTTTGTGTTGGTGTGATACATGAAAAGAGAATCTTATCGCCGACAGCAACCGAGATCGCCTGGGATGATTGAGCTGAAGTAATACAAGTCACTTAGCACCATGTGTCTCTACGAATGATGGAAGAATACAGGGAGAATACCTCGTACGTAAGACTGAATATCACATAGCGATGTCAAGATATCTTCCTCTTCATCATCATCATCTATTAGGAAAGCTGTATTATTAGATTTACGAGGAAGGGGCTCAGGTTTGACCTGCACATTTGGTGGAAGGTAAGTCCCGGTTCCCGGTTCGTTCTTTATTGGGGCGGTTGCGCCGACAGCCTCGGATGTTTTGTTTGTTATGCTCATTGTCTGAGGGGACACTGACGACGACAGCCGACTGTGAGTAGCAACTGCACCGGAAGCACCAAGCGTTGGGTCAATCGGAGAAGGATTATAATACTTGTGAACGGGTATGCCATTGACTAGTTCGACTGCAATATCTCCGGTTAAATCGACAACAACAGTGGGTTTAGCGGTCACAGAAGGCGGCAGATTGTTAGCACGGTGCGAATTCTCAGATCTATTGAAGTAAGGGCTATGTCGAGGCGATGAAAGCGAAGCTAACGTATTCTTCGGTCGTTTATGTAGGATTTCGGCGTCTATCAAAAAGCAAATGAGATTAAAGGATATTCTGTCGAGAACGCACAGAGTCACAAGAGAAGTTTCCTGAACACAGCAGCTTTACCATTATGGCCATTTACAACATCGGACGCTTTTCTTTTCCCCTTTGCATCTTGATTAACTGTCGAAGACGAAGCGATATCAGACAATGCCCCTTCATCATCTGATAGTAGTTCAATGACACTGGTGTGGACGAAAAAATAACGTTGATTTACTACGAATGATCAACGAAAAAATGAGTTGGGATAACAAACTGCTTAGGAGTAAATGTCTGGGCAGAATCGGCCATAGCAATTCAATAGCGGCCGATTGAGATGAATCCGGCTAGGCTGCAATGACTTTGCCTGAATTCTGTGAGACAAATTGGAAACCGGGTGTAGTGAGATGAAAATTTAACACTCTGATATATGGTGTGGATGTGATTGTAGGGGATGTATGAATTCTGCCAACTGAGTCGGGTCCCTCGGGGAGTTGAGTTTTGGTTGAGCAAGGAGGAACACCAGCAATAATTTCATCCATCCGCTTTCGCTTATGCTGCGACACTGCTCAGACAGACCTCTGCTCACTCTACATTTTGATATACCAAATGCATTTATTTGATTAGTTTGCGAACTGCTGGACTATCGTTAATCGTACTACTACAGTGCCAGCCTTATCTGTTGGCCTGCAACTCGCAAAATGTACATCTGCTATGACATATTTGTGCTCCACGCAATGCTAAATCAGGCTTTGATTAATTGGCTAAAGAAAAATATGCGAAACTTCAAGAAATTAGCAGGTTATTTGACGCATACGTGAAAGAATTCATTTGGTGTCTTGCTCCTCGCAGGCAACAAAAATTAATACAGACGATTGCCGCGAAACAAACAGTGTGTGTACTGCTAGATTAGAAGAGGATTTCCTCATAAGAACTTAGTGTATCTAGCGTACATTGTGAGATTTATTTATCTAATTCTGTTCGCTAGAGTGAAAGGTCTGTGGGGGGCAAATTAAGCACCGAGAGAAATCCTGGGGCATGATGGTGGATAGTTCGAGTTGGCTTTGCAGGGGGGCAGCTCTCTGCGAGGTATTAACATATAATTATGGACGGTGGATTGGAGGGATGTGATCTATAAATTGAAGGAAGGGGCAGAATCAGTTATATCCATCATTGTGCTCCTGGGCGAGCGTGGGCCATCACCGCCATCCAGCTCGACTTCAATTGAGTCTCAGAAACTGAGCGTGCCTATCTGGTCAAATGGTGACAGTGTCCGACTGAGACTGAGAAAGAGAGTGAATACCTTATCCCCCATCTGCAAGGAGACCCCTCATTCCCTCCCTGAAACCCTCATCCTCGCTCCGCTCAACTCAGTATAAAACGATAAAATCTGCTGTAACGGAAAGCACGACAAACAGCCGGGATACACACCTTCTTTCATCGTCACCCACCCTCGCCGAAATTCTAAGCTACCCTCCATTTTTCATCCCGCATTTTTCTAAACGGCAGTCCTCTAGAATATGTCGTCAATAGATTTTTCGCGAATTTTGGAAGAGATAGACAGCTCAGTTGTCCAGGCTCAGCAGGTATGTGGAGAAGTCCGTAATTAACTTGGGTTCAGTAACTGGAATTTAGGACTGTTCTTGCGAGATATTTCTTTTACATGCGTCTATGGTATTAGAGACAATGTATAGCTTTTAATGATAATTTCAAATTGATGGGAGAGCAATTTCCGCTCAGTTGCGACATTTCTGCTATTTTTATGTGACCTAAATTTTTCAGAATTTATATGGGATACTAATCATAATTGCAATCTATTTTTTGCAGGCATCGGGAGGAAAAACCAAGCAAACTGGAAAGGAAAAGAAAAAGAATCCATTAGATGATTTATTTAACACATTAGAAGCTGAAATACTCGAAACCTCCAAAATTTTGGAAAGTTCATCTGGTGGCGTCGACAAAAAAGAAAATTATGATAAACTTTTCTCTCAGCCAGCCGGAAAAACTACAACTTCCAGTTCCCCACCGAAACAGACACCCTCAAATCAAATTCCCAAGTCATCTTCACTTTCGTCAGTCCCCCAGTCTCAGAATTACACGTATACAAAGCCGACTGAGAATACATCAGCAACCTCCACCAGTAACTCTTTGACAGTGACCCCAAATACGAATGCTATTTTTCGAAGTGATTCTCAGCAAACTTTATGGCATGATAGAGAACCAGATGACAATGGTCTTGATTCTCCGAGGTCTGAAGTGGGTTCACAATGCAGTTTAGACAGAAGCCGTGCAGATGGGTCATCTAAATTGTCAACCCCAAGTAAAATAGTTATCGAGGAGGAACCCACGCATGAAAGAAAGACAGGGGAAAATGAGAAAGGAATGGCAGAGGTACGGAATCAGATTGAACCCTCCAAGGCTATTGCAAACCCAACAGTTAAAGTCGACGAAGTTCGGAATGAGGAGAATCCAAGTGTGGAGGTTGTACAAGAAGTTAAAAAGGATATTACCGAAGGTGATGTGAAAGATAAAGCGCAAGGAGTTTCCATTCCATCAACTGTATCGGCGACGCAAGATGTTCAACCTGCTGCTGCATTGCCAACCCCCGATCAGCCTACGGCTTCCTGTAATGTTAGTCAAAGTCAATCTCAGCAAAGTTTCTATTCGGCTTCGGAAGCATCGGAGATGGACCGAAGCATTTCTCAGCAGGATATAAGCACTGATCGAAACAACGGCCCTCTACGTAGCAGCCCCTCGCAACAAAAAATGAATACGACAATTTCTCACAATAGCTTTAGTCGAAGTCAGTCGCACCCAAACGTTCAAGCACCGTCGGCTGGATTGAGCCGAACAAACTCCGTTCATCAGACTATGGGTTCTCCCTCGACTTCAAAACGCGAAGTGGCATCATTGGCTTTCGACAAAGGCTTCAAATCTGCCGGAAAAAATCTTTCGTCTTCAATGACTAATCTCAATTCATCATTCGTCAATTCTGTTCATAAAATGTTTGAAAATGGCGGATCAAATAACTCAGGAACAACAGCCAAGACTACTCAAGATGCAGTATCAAAAACCTCAGATGTCAAAGGATCTTCTCCAAATTCCAAAGGAAACAGTCGAGTCGGTTCCCGTCGAGCTAGTGAAAGTCCGGCGAAAAAATCGCCAAGCAGTCGAAGTCTACTCGCAGATGATCACAATGGACAGCAGGCATCGGACGATAAAAATGGAGCTATTTTGACCGACGAGGGAGAAGTTTACGACGTCACTACACTTCGTAGTAGGTTCAGTATGATTGTCAAGGATCCTCCTCCGCCTGTTGTTAATAAGCAGTATCGGGAAGACCTCACAACTTCCAAGGTTCTCTCAAAAAATCATGTCTCCAGTTTGAAATCCAAGTTCGAGCAACCTGCAACCCAGGCGACACCCCCTCCTCCTCCTGCCGCGGCCGCCGTTCGCGCGAATAGCATTAAAGGATCGAAATCTCCAGCAGCTTCAACAAATCGCAGAGCCAACACCGAAGTGATCAATGATAAGTCAAGTCGAACCGATTCTCCGCAGAAAAAGATTGGATCTACTGAAACGGACAGCAGCGATTTTCAACGGGTCCGTTATGCTTTGCATTCCTCGAAATTGATTAGGTCTAATGAATATACTTTTTCTTCTCACTTGTAGCCACATCCCCAAAATAGTCTTGCACCAAAGTTGTCCGTTCCTGCTCGTCATAGTCCAGCTACATCGACCGAAAATCTGTATTTCGAAGCTCTCAAGTCAGTTGAAAAGGCAGAAGTCAAGCCAGTCGAACGACAGGCAAATCCACATAACGATACGGTGGTTTCCTCGACAAAGCCGGTTGTCACTACAGAAGTGAAGCAGAACAAAGACAAGCCATCAGAGGCGAAGGGACAGGCAATATCCCAAGTAAAGGCAACCATTGAAAATCCCGCGGAGAAGCGGCCTGTGGACAGTGTCTCGACAATTCCTTCGAATAATTCGAAATCCAAGCCAGCAACCTCAGAGCCCGCCTCGACGTTGCCTTCGGACACTACAAAATCTAGGTCGGCAACTGAGCCGGTCATACCGCCTCCGTCAAATGATCCAAAGACTAAGTCAGCGACCTCGGAGCCCGTCTCATCCACCGCATCGAACAATCTGAAATCCAAGCCAGCAGCTTCGGAACCCCCCGTTGATGCGCCCGCACCGACGTCTAAACCGAAAGTCGATACAACCATCAAGGTGGAAAGGTTGTCCACGGTTATCATATCTCCTTCGAAAACCGTACAGAATGACGATAAACCTGCTCCGCTGTCGCCGCTACCTACGCCCAAGACAGTCACTGAGGACACACGAAGTCGCAGTGGAACACAAAATAAGGCACAACCGCAGCCTAATGAAAAGAAAGATGATACTCTTAAAAGTCCTACTATCGAAAAGGACTCAAATATCTCACCAAATTTGGCAGCCTTTGACTTTGACTTTGATTCGAGTTTTAAATCAGCTCAAATTAAATTGGTAGTAGAGGGTGCTATCCTACAAGAGAAAATTCGATCTAATTCGAAAGACTCTTTTGCATCCGAGCCTGCACACGAACAATCGGAAGATGATATTAACAAGAGTATTGATTCATCCTTCAAGTTCACCAAAGATGCTCTTATAACGCCAGTCACGCCACCATTAAAACTCTTACCGGAGCTTCCATTTGACTTCGATGACAATTTGGCGTTAGACAAAATAAGCGATTTCATATCTGACAAACCGGGATCGGATAAAGGGCCGCAAAGCCCAAGTGTTCAAAAACCGTCGGCATCCCAATCAGGCGCGAAGGCAGCTGATTTGAGCAAGTCATTAACTCCAGACACGCGTCAAAGCCTCAGCCAACCACGTACTGCACCTCCTCCAACTTCATTACCCCCTACTCCCTCAGCCCCTGCAAGTCAAAAACATGCGCAAAAGGCTGCGCTAGACTCTTCAAATGCTCCATCATTAAATGACGTCTTCAAGCAATTAACGACAGATATCGACTCTCTTGTTACACCTACTTCTGCAAAATCTGAACCGGACTCGGCACTTGACAGTTCAGGACACTTCGGAAAAGATTACGTTGTAAACGATAGCAGTAATTTCGACGGTGAAGCACCACCATCTGCATTCTATCCGAAAATGTTGACTAGCTCTTTACAAAAGAAACCAGATATATATAGCATTGAGGACCTCACTTTGGAGGATGTTGAGCATTTGAATGATTTGGTCGAAGAGTTAGACCGAATGTTCACTACCGGTGTTCCTTCGAAACGTTTGTCTGACTTACTGCAACCCACTTCTTCAAACACTGCTCCCCCTCTTAAAACCTCTGATGCTAAATTGATTTCGAAGAGTACACCCGAGCTCAAAAAAGTTGAGAAGAATGTTCCTGTGAAAGTCACACCTCCTGCCAATTCCCGCGAACCGCAAAACTTGACCATTCAAACAGAACCGGCTTCGCCATCAAAAGACAAGTTACAGGCGAAAGTTCAGTCAGAGGCTTCTAAGACTTTACAGAAAATAAATAATCTCGGACTTCCTCAAAACGATCCTCGAGTTGCTGCTGCTATTCAGAAATTAATGCAAGCACAGATACAGAAAGTAGCCGCTAGAATCTACATCAATGATGGAAGTGCCTTCAAAACTTTGAATTTAAATTCGCTAATGACGGCTGAAATGGTGGTTCATGAAATAGTAGACAAGGCAATGTTAGAACAGAGCGATGAATGGACATTGTTTGAAATCTTCAATGATTTGTTTGTGGAAAGGCCGTTGAAGGATTGGGAAATTGTAACTTCCGTCCTGCGCAGCTGGGAAAGAGAAACACAAAATGCCATAATGATTCGTAAATATGGCTATCGTAATTCTTTGACTGTTGAGGTGAGCAATTTCATGGTTGGTTATAGCAATTTTTCATATGTTGACTCTGCTTTCTTTTTGTTCCCTAGTCTCTTCAAGTTAATTATCCCAAAATGTGCGGCTGGTTATTGTATGAAGTAAAGAAAGGCAAATACCAACGAAAATACTTCGAGTTACAAGATGATGGATTGTATGAAGCTAGAGACAACAAGGTACGTACCTCTCATCCTCATTCCATCTGTTCGATGACTTGAATGGCAATTAACCGTTGCTGCGTTCTGTAGTCGCCTTTTACCCTCTTAGCGCCGTTAGACCGATACGATGTATACACTCTCATCCGTCCAAGAAAGAAGGCTCCTACCAAGTTCTGCTTTGCTTTAAAAAGTATTGAAAGGATGGGTTTATTCGAAGATATCGAAAGGGATTATATTCATTTCTTCTGCACGGAACATTTGGATAAAATGAAAGATTGGGTTCTCAGTATCCGTAATGCAAAGGTAAGCTCGTCCTCTATATTTTGTGTGTCTTTCGGCGATAAAATTAAAAGTGTTCATTTTCCTTAGGCGCATCTCGATGCCAAACTACATCCAGAATGGTTCTCCAATGATCCGAATGCTGCCTCCAATCGATTGAATAATTTGCTAAATTCTCCAGCTGCAGCAAAACCGACAAAACCATTACTCTCTTTCAAAGAGACTGAAGTAACCTCGCCGGCGGCTGTCTCCTCATCATCTTCTTCCCTTCAATCAACTGTCGACCGCAATAAATCCGATCAAGCGTTTACTCCTTCTACCCCCAACAAACCCACATTAGTTTCTCTTGTAGGTTCACAACAACAGCTGGCCTCAGAAAAGGAACTGGCTGCATATTCGTCGTTCCCGTCTTCTGCGTCTTCCTCTAGCTTCTCGCAGGGAAGCGGACCGTTGATTAATAACGCATCGGGCACTCAAAGCAGAGAAAATCTAGATGGTGGGGGTAAAGGAGGATTGATTGATCTGATTGCCAAGAAGAAGGAGGAAGCAGGACGCAGTGCCCAAGGCAGTAGAGAAAAATTAGTGGACCTAATACCGAAGAAGTTCTAACTCTTATGTGAATATGGGGATGATTGCGAACGATGTCTAATTTATTGAATATTGTTATGTAGAATTAATACAGATTAATGATTATAGATGATAACAATTAAGTTTGAATCCAACTTTGATGCCACCTGTAAAGAGGCTAGGTGTACGGTCCGCGCACCGACTCCAAATGACATTTTCAGCTGAATTCGCGAAAAGAACCAGAGTGACGGATATTCTGTTAAGGCGGGTGTAACAGGTCAGTCAGTGTTCATTCAACAGTTTGAATCATACAAGGTAGATAGTATGTTCAGGAATAATAGTGTCGTCTTTAAAATATCCGACTTAGCATGGAATATTATTGGATGTCATCACTACAATAAAACCAAAGAAGAATACAAGAAACGCTGTGCTTACCTAAGCTGCAGAGTGAGTATCGCCCCAATTAGACAGAACGCAAGTCAATTGACAGCGGCTAGTGTCTTGAACGTCGCGAAAATCACCATTAAGTGTTCAAGACGACCACTATAAACCTTATCATTTGGCTCGCAGCAAATGTTCGTTGCTAACAATGGTCCAAGTTTAAGTCAACTCTGTAAGCAAACAGAGAAAATCAGTCAGATAATATTCGAGAAGCAAAATTTGTTACGACTCATAAAAACGAAACGAGTGGTGTCAGAGTTAATACTGGCAAATAAGTGTCCGCGAAGACACCAGGAGTATCACCATGGTCGATCGGATTGGGAAAGAGTGACTCTTTCAAATCATCATTCACACTCGTAAGAACAAGAAGTAAGATGAACAGAAAATAATTCTTACGTTTGATCACCATTGAGTTAGGGGGCGTCTCAAGGAAATGTATATAACGCGGGAGCTGGAACAAATAACTTTTAATCGAAAAAAATTGAGGTTAGCCAATTGACAATATCACAGTCATAACATAAAAGCCAATTTAAGATTGGGTCAGATTTAATACTGGCAAAAAAGGTGTTTGCAAGAACACCTGAAGCTTTCAACATGATCGATCGGGTTGGGAAAGATATACTCTTTCAAAGTCATCACACCAGAAACAAAAGACTAAAGTGCCCACATAGAAGAACACATACCAAGTCACTGGTACACCGTTAAGCTACGACAAGGTCGAATCAGCAAAGACCACCAACAGGGCTGAAAAGAAGCAATCATAATGTTAGCAATCGCAAAGAGAGGCAAGCTGTTTGAAAATTATCAAAAGGAAGGGTGTGGCCATCAGGCTAAGATAAAGGGTAATCGTGCTGCAAGTTTTGTCGACATGAAATATCCGACTGGGGCGGCAAGCCACTCATCATCTGGCACGGAATTAAAAGAGAGAAGAATAAGAATGGACAACACATACCAATCAAACTTCATTAAATAAACGTATAATCGTATGAAGAAAAAGCAAGATTAAGAATACATTGTACTGTTTTTCAGAGAGGGGGAGGGTATTTGAAGACTAAGACTTTTTTTTGCGCCTTTTAACTTGCTTGGTTGCCATGGAAACGTCGTTGAGATCTCTCCAGGTAGAATAACCATCACGCCTCACGGAACGCGATCGAATAAAATATGTTGCAGTCAGGACTCCGGAGGGATCTCAAAGACTAACATTTAATACTTTTGTATTCTATTTACTTTTGATGTGTTGAGCTAGCATTTTTTCCCTGCTCATCACCACCCTCGTCACCTCCAGATTCCAGCCACTTTTGGTACTTTTCTATACGGGATTCTTCATCCTCATCATCTCTGCCACCACTTTTTCTGTATTTTGCTTTCCCGTCAAATATTTCCGCCTCGATTCTTTTTCCATCAAAAAACCTTCCATTTAAAAATTGAATGCATAACTTGGCCGACTCTGGTTCCTTGAATCTGATTGACATGACTCCATCAGGCTCATTCTTTTAAAGCGTTAATTCTAATTAGCTATGATCAATATTCAGAAGTAAAATAGAAGTTGAATACATACATCATATAAAATCACATTTGTTACTTCCCCAAACTTTTCACACTCCCCTCGAACGTCCTCCTTTATGTCTAATAACGCAGCCGGATCTTTGTCCAATTCTTCCAGAGTGAACATGTGCTTTAGTATAACAATCTTGTCAAATCTGGAATTAGACTGTCCAGTTGGTTCAAACCAATTCAACTTCCTATGTTGGATCAAAATGAATTCATTTGTGAGTCAATTTCCGATTTACCTATAGTTTACTTCGATTGCAAAGAGATTCCTACCTCTCCAATTTTTCCCTTTTCTTCTTCAATATTTTCTTGTCGACTCTTTTCATCTCGTCCTTCGCTTTCTCTTTTTCCTTGAACTCCGCTTGCTGCAATCGAATTCGATTGCTTTCGTCTGGCCGAAATAAAGTATCATCCAGCAATTGTAAAGCCAAACCAACTGATTCTTCCTTAAAGTAGGTAACAAGGGCATCTCCTTTCGGCAGATTCGTCTCAGGGTCCATGTATATCTTGATTTTAGGTTGACCTAAAGGAATATGACCGGTTCAACGAATGAATAAAATAGTCCTGATTCAAGAACCCCATACCAGTTACCAGATCTTCCATAATAATCCCGTATTTGCTGAAAACCTCTTTCAACTCTTCCGCTGTCACATCATGGGGTAATCCAGTTACATATACGGATGAATTCACTTTTTTCTTCGGTTCCTTCTGTTTTGCCTTCTTACGGTGCTATTGAAATGTCTTTTGTTTAGGACATTCTTAGCACTTCTTGGGGGAACTTACATTTGCAACCATTAACAAACCTCTTCACTGTTACCCTCCAATTTTCGCTTCAAAGACGGCGGGATGACCTGGTTGTTGTAAAGATACAAGAAAGATAAGTAAGATTGAACATCACATTCGGGCTTTCTGTTTTCAAGTCTTCAAATTTTTAACAGAGGGAAACAACAGTTATGATTGATACCTCTTCGTCGTTCGCTCCTTCAACATTGTAGGCACTTTGTTGTTGCTCTACGTATTCATTCCACATAGGAAACCAAGCTCCTTTTTCGTCGTCCCATTCATATTGTACTCCGTCTGTATCAGTGTAAACATATTTGTTCAATTCTGAGTTGAAGTTGACTCTGCTGTCGTTCGCGAAAGTGGTGCTGCCAGTGCTGCCACTGGATATATCAGCAGCAGGATGCAGAGATGAGTTGCCGTTCGAAAGGCTCATGCTAAATTTTTGGTTTATAAATCAGCGACTAAGATTTTAGAGTTGATAGGGAAGCGCATAGGATTTCAAGAGGCGAACCCCAGAATGATTTTATTTTGTTTACATCACCACAGCCGAGCCTCCTGCGTCTAATTGTTTCTCCATCTCCTAACATAATTTCCAATCGAATCTACCATTTCTTGGCTGCCCTTATTTTTACCAAAAGCTTCCACAAATTGTCCATTCGGATCCATCAAATAAATAAAAATACTATGATCTACCAAATAATCATCTGCGTCTTCCTCCTCCGGTGGAGAAGAGAAGTACACCCGATATGCTTTGGCGACTGACTTGATGTCGTTGTATGAGCCCGTCAATCCAATTAATTTTGGGTGAAATTCTATACACAAGAGCAACCATATAAGTCAACCAGGAGACTCATCGCGATGAATGGAACTATAAAAGTATAACCTTTCACGTAATCTCGCACAGCAGCGACTGTATCTCTTTTAGGGTCACAAGTAATAAACACGGCATGGACGAAGTCTTCTGTCTTTTTATTTTTGTCTACCATAAAATTTGATAATGTCAGAGCTTGTAAGGATGTCACCGAAAAAGAATTTTACCATACCTAATCCGTCAATCACTTCACTCATCTTGTCTAACTCTTCAGGACAGATATCAGGACAATTGGTGAACCCAAAGTACACCAAACTGAACTTTCCTTTCATATCTTCATTTGTAAAGATTTTTCCGTTATGATCAGTCAATTTGAATGGCCCTCCCAAATTTGGTTTACCAATGGCCTGGTCTCTATTGGCATCTTCTCTCTCCTTACGGATTCGTTCTTTCTCGAGACGGAAGTAGGAGATAATACCAATGCCGGTAAGAACGAGGAGGCCTAAGGAAGTATAGGCTTGCGGCTAAAGAATGTTCTTTGAATTAACTTGTTAATTGCGAAGACTTTTGCAGCACACTAACGTACTGTAAATTTTGATCCCGATTTTCGTCCTGCGTCCAAAACTTTTTTTGCCTGTTCGGCTGATGAATTTGTACTGTAAAATTTTGCATAGTTCGCATAGGAAGAGATATTGCAATGGCGGAGACTATTATTTGTGGATTGCCGTTGAGACAGCGAAAATTTTCGAATCGATTTGCATGAGATATTTTTATTGAAGCGTTGTAGAGATTGCAATTGTCTGATGCAAAATAGGATCAGTCAGAGGTTCCGCCATAAACACAAGACAGAGGTCTGGAGATACACTACCGCAGAGCGAATGGAATCAATGACATTTTAGTATGCGATGTTTCCACGATAAAAACCGTATGAGTTGGTAATGAGGTATGGTGGAAGTGACAAAGATCGGTGAACAAAAACCAATTGTCTGGGCCCAACTTCCCCGCCAGGGAACCGGCCCTTAGCCTTGACGACTTTGGTTTTATTTTTTGCATGGATATATATAGAGTCGTATTCGTCGATTGTTTGACCATTAGTTTTACTATTTCTACGTTTAAATATCAATCATTCCTGAATATCGTTTCCTTCCTTTCGCGGTTCATCAGCTGCTGCGTAGCTGGCTCCAGTCCCGCCAGCTTTTGATTTAGAGCGACTTGATCTGTCAGAAGTTGATTTCTTGCACGTAGTGTTAATAGTCTCCAATTGATTTATTTCGAACGTTTTAATATGAGTCTACGTTAACGAATCTTATATTCCACAATATTGCGCTTCTACGTCTGGGAAGGAGAATTCGTATTTTTGAATTGGTTTCCCAGATTTATGTTTATGGTGAACTAATTTCCCGCCCACGCAATCAGTCGGTATATATTTTCCGAAATGTTGAAATCAAAATGTTCATTGTCACTTTGTATTATGTTGTCTCCAACGCATCGAATCAGCCTGGGAGGACGCCCCTAGTATTGTCGGATAAAATGTGGCTTACTAAAAATGCGGTGAACCGAATTTCAAAACCATCCGTAAAAAAGGAGTCATCAGTGATTTGATCCCATTTATAATTTACCGCACTTGCATATATAAAAGGTGCTGACCGCCAACATTACTTAAACGGATCATAGTGAAAACATTGCTCAATTATGGATAAATTTGATACAGGTAAACCAGATACGGTGGACGAACCTGTCCTACTTGCACCGTTGAACGAAAAAACCGCTGATATCTCAGTGAATTCGAGCATAATTACAGTTAATGCAGTATTGCCAGACAGTCAGGACCAACCTGAATTGTTGGAAAATTCGATATCTCAACCTCCAGGTATATAACGATAATCCTTTCACTGGCATATAGCGCAGTTAACTCAATATCCACAATTAGATGGCGGTTTAACAGCTTGGTTAACGGTTGTCGCTTCTTTCTCGATACATTTCATTGTGCTGGGAACTCAGTATTCATATGGTTGGTTTCGCCTTGTATTCGTCCTTTGATGACAAAGCAATTCTAATGCTCTCCCATTTATAGGCATATACCAACGATATTATCAAAATATCGAATTCAAAGGAAAAGCGACAAACTCTGAAATATCTTTCGTCGGTACTCTGTCCACGGCTGTCATGTTAGCCCTTGGATCTTTTGTAGGAGCGATTGCCGATGGACGTCTCGGATATCAGAAAACGGCGGCAATTGGGACGGTCCTCGTATCTGCGAGTTTAATATTGGCGTCATTTTGTGGGGAAATATGGCAGTTTTATTTAACTCAGGGCTTTCTGCTCGGCCTGGGATCAGCGCTGTGCTTTTTCCCCGCTGTATCTATTCCTTCTCAATGGGTACGGGCTCAGCGCTTTCTATGTACTAATCTCTAAATCTGATGATAATGGTTTTTTAATAGTTTCTCAACAAACGAGCGTTAGCAACAGGTGTCGCTGTTGCAGGGTCCGGCGTCGGAGGAATTGTAGTCACAGTAGCCACAAACGCAATGATCAAATCAATTGGTTTTCGTTGGGCCCTGAGAGTGACAGGCATAGTTAGTTTTGTTCTACTAGGGGGGAGTATTCCCTTTTTGAAAACTCGAATTCCTTCGAAGGTAGGCTTTACTTCTAATTTGAAGTTTCAAATCTGTTGGCACTTACGATTGTTTCTCTGATGCTATGTAGCGACACGGCAAACTATTTGACTTTTCGATATTTAGAAACAATAAATTTGTTCCGTTATTCATGTCCTCCGTTTTTGCTCCATTGTAAGTCCATTCTCCCTATATTATCTGTCGATCGTTTTTCTAACGGGTATATTTGTAGCGGCTACTTGATTCCCTTCTTCTTTCTACCTCTGTATTGCGACAGTGTCGGCTTGTCTGCGGAAATTGGTGCGACAATGTTAAGCATTGTGAACGGTCTTTCCATAGCGGGTCGTATTTTGATGGGAGTGATTGGTTAGTCATATTTTATATGTTTAGTCGAATATCGCATCGGTGTGCTGACTTACTATCGATTCCAGCTGACAGAATAGGACATATTAATGCTTTGATAATATGTTTGGGGATATCCGGTGTAGACATGCTCGTCTTCTGGTTGTTCGGCAATTCAGTTGCGATGCTTTCGATATTTTCAATCATTTACGGCTTCTTTGGTATGTTGTGGATGGGTCTGTTTGAACAGCTTGAGCGGAATGTCTGTTGTTAACATATTTTGGTTCATGTAGCGGGGGGCTTCATATCTTTAGTTCCCGTCGTGAGCGCTCATCTATTTGGTATTCAAACTATTGCAAGTATCATCGGTATCCTCTACAGTGGTACAGCCGCTGGTAACTTAGGAGGCCCACCCATTGCCGGGAAGTTGATTGATTTAGGTGTAGATTCAGGGCTGCCATCTGGTACATATGCCTGGGCAATAATTTTTGGGGGAGTGATGATGGTTATCGCGGCAGTTTGGTTAGTATACTTACGATGGGTTATACAAAAGGAGAAACGGAATCGTCAGAGTTCTTAGTTTGTAGATAATTCAATTCCAATCGACTATTTTGTAAGATAGAACACATGATATAATCGTAATAATTTTTAAATGTAAACTCCCTCCTAACTTCCGAAATGCAGTCATTATGTAAGTGATCCTGTGAATTATTTTGAATGAGGCAATTAAAGCGCCAATCGGACAAGTCGCATGGGAAACTGTCGCTATTACGCAGACCGCATGTATGTGCAATTTATCCTGTCGCGGCTTTCACGATGTAAGTACTTTTGATTGAGCTCTCTGACGTTGATAAAAATTTAATGCAGCAATGGATATATTGCTTATCATTTCGTTCGAGATATGACGATTATACCAACAGGATACCCTGGCAATTGAAGAATAGCATAAGCTAGCGACTATAGTATTTTATCGTCAATTAATTGATCAAAGTAATCCACCCATAGTAGGACCCATTCAATAGTGTATCTGTACTATCGATGACTTACCTGACAAAGCGTTCGCAAGGTATCCAACATACACACATAAAATTAATGTTTAATGGAAGAATTAGAAAGTTACCTAAAGTGTTCTGCGGCACCTGACATGACGGAAGGCAACAAAGAACAACGAAACAAGTGACATGGGCCATCTCGGGGCGTCTCGTTCCTCTTCGATGACTCTTCCATCTGTGAGACCGGATCTTGGACTGCCGAAAAATTAGTTTCGAGTATCTGACATCTTATCTGTTGGGTGAGTAATTGCTTATTTCACTCTTCTCATCTTATAGACATAGTATCATTGTTATCGCCAGTTGATCGTCGTCGTGGAATTCATGCAGTGCGCGGTGCGCACTTGCATTTCCCCTTCCGGAAGTCAGCAATTTTTCATCCTTTGAGCCTAGCGGATTTCAATCTGAAGTCCACATATATAAACCGATTTACCATTCTGGAACACCTCGAAAAAATTTCGCAGATTACAGAGGATGTAGGATTTGACCTAAATTTGTGCTAACGGGGAAATTTCCTTCCGCCTTTTCACTTGGGTCGCCACAACACTCGGGGCTCACCGCTGATTCGATCTATCAATGACTCTTTGCTGATTCAAACATAAAGTCCGTGAGAATAGCCGTCATTCTGCTCCCGATTTAGTGTTATTTTCCACCAATGTTCAAAATAATGGAAAAGGGATACGGAACGCCTGAAATTGAACATGGAATAATACTATCGCCTTATCAACTGAATTCAGATGAGAAATTCGCAGATATTACCGATTCTGCAGCTTCTATTAATATCGCAACAAGTGAAGCATCACCTCCGCCGGGTATGTGTTCTCTGCGTTGGGGTGGTAATTGAATTTTTACTAAATTTGCATAATTTAGACGGTGGTTTGACAGCTTGGTTGACGGTGGTGGCTTCTTTCATGAATCATTTTATTTCCATTGGAATACTGTACTCCTATGGTACCTTCAATCTTTCCTATTTTTTCTTGCGTTAAAGTCTAATCGAATCCCGACAATGCTAGGTATATATCAGAGGTACTATAAAATGGTGGAATTCTCAGAACGAGCTACGAATTTCGAGATATCGTTTGTGGGAACAATAAGTCTCGCCTTCATGCTTGCATTGGGTTAGTCACTAAGTTTTTAAGTATTTCCGTTATCATGGTTAACGCTCGGCGATATGTCCTGTAGGTACATTCGTCGGTGCAATGTGCGATGGGAACCTTGGCTATCAAAAGACGGCTACACTTGGGATGATAGTACTTCCTTCTAGTCTGATATTGGCATCTTTCTGCACAGAATTATGGCAATTATATCTGACGCAAGGATTCTTGTTGGGTTTGGGGGCGGCATTGTGCTTCTTCCCGGCTGTATCCATTCCGAGTCAATGGGTAAGTAGACTTTTCGCCATGCAGCCTGATTTGCCTTATTTCCTCTAATAATTGAAATGCATTCAAAGTTTTTGCGTAGGCGAGCTTCGGCAACCGGTATTGCGGTCGCCGGTTCTGGAGTTGGCGGGATTGTGTGGTCTGTTATATCCGACTATATGATAAATGCCATCGGTTTTCGATGGTCTCTTCGAGTGACTGGTTTAGCCAGCTTTGCGATACTAGTGGTCAGTACCTTGCTCTTAAAGGCTCGCATCCCTCCCAAGAAACGAGACAAGCTGTTCGACCTGTCCATCTTCAAAAATCCGATATTTATCATTCTATTCTTTTCTTCAATATTCGCCCAATTGTGAGTAGTCAGATCATTTATCAACAAGCCTCTACATTTGTTGATGAACTGACTTTTGGATTTCACAGCTCATATGCTATCCCATTCGTATATCTTCCTCGTGCGTAATCTGTTAATCTGATTTTTGAGTAATTGCATTCTAACTTTCTCCCCAGTATACTGCGACTATGTGGGATTTGACTCTAGTGTTGGCGCCACCATGCTCGGTATTACGAACGGTGCATCTGTGTTTGGTAGAGTCATCATGGGTGTATTGGGTATGATTTATTCCGATTGTCTTGCCTCTATTTCCCTTCCTGAATGATGTGAGGTTTCTTGTAGCTGATCGAATCGGAGTCGTGAACTCATATATCATATGTCTTGCGGGCTCGGGTATTGGAACTCTGTCCTTCTGGCTCTTTGGTGGTTCTGTCCCAATGGTTGCAATATTTTCCGTTCTCAACGGCTTTTTCAGTAAGTCCCTTCCTCCATCTCATCTTTATGAATCGAAACATAGTCTTATCGTTTCTCTTAGGTGGCGGATTTATTTCACTGGTTCCTGTTGTCAGCGCCCACTTGTTCGGGATTGAAGGGTTGGCGACAATTGTTGGTTTTGTCTATACTGGGGCAGCTGTCCCCAATCTTGCTGGTTTGTATTCCTTTTGTCATGATCACGGATGTCTATCATATCTAACAAATAGTTGTCTCATAGGCCCTCCAATTGCGGGAAACCTTATTGACATGGATATACCATCTCCACTATCGTCCGGGAGATATTCTTACCCCATCATATTTGCTGGTCTCGGTATGGTTGTTGGCGCCGCACTTGCCATCTATCTACGACTGGTTGTTCGAAGACGGAAGTCTCCTGCAGAAGGTTCTGAAACGGATGTATTGGATAATTAGAGAGGATGCACTGTAAATTCTACATAATATTTATATTGTGGATCAAAAATAGCATTCCGAAATGTAATAAATTGTAATATGCTGTTGAACATCGGTGCACATCATGTATCGATTATATCACTTTTCAGCTCAAATGATGTTCTTTTATCTCCTTGTAAAAGTGATGTGAGCGCCTTGTCGAAGTACTAATTGCATTGTATTCGGTCAATTATGTTCTTGATGGGTCGTGGAGAAGGAGACTCCGACAACGAGACAGCAGGGCAGGAGGCAGCGTATAGCCTAATAATCGTAACCTCATAATATTCTTAGGCTCGTAAGCATGATATAATCACAATAAACCCTTTTAAAAGAATATCGTATATATCAGCATAAACCATGCGTGCGACATCGCCGACGGAGACTGAGCCGGTCAAACTCATACCTTCTTCACCACCAGGTAAAATTCAGCTTATGACCGACAAACTGATAAAAATATTTATACGGTGAAATATCATTAACGATTGAATATTCTTAGATGGCGGAACAACGGCATGGTTAACAGTGGTTTCTTCTTTTCTGATACATTTTGCTGCACTCGGGACGCAGTATTCTTACGGTGGGTATATGCTCCGACATTCACATTTTAAGAACCTGTCGGCTAATATAACATCCATAAAATTGTAGGAATATACCAGCGTTATTATCAGAATGTTGAATTCAAAGGTCGAGCTACAAATACCGAAATCTCTTTTGTCGGAACAATTTCAATGGGTGTAATGTTATTCTTGGGTTCGCGTTTACGTTTTGCATCTAGTCCTGAGTTAAAACATGGAAAATACTGACAGTGATGATGAATATTAGGAACATTTGTAGGTGCAATGGCAGACGGTAAAATGGGTTATCAACGGACGGCAGCAATAGGGAAATACTTCGTTGCAGGGAGCATGCTGTTGGCCTCAATATGTACAGAAGTCTGGCAGCTCTATCTCACTCAAGGCCTGATGTTCGGTATTGGATCAGCTCTTTGCTTTTTTCCGGCAGTATCTATACCGGCACAAGTCTGTATTTCTTTTTGAATTTATAACCATGCTCCAAGAATGCTGAATTGTTCTTTTTTTTTATTCCATTCATTATAGTGGGTAATGTTTGCTTTCACAGTCATGATACGTCTGTAACAGGATTTTAATCGTATACCACGAATCTTCGCTATATACACAGTTCTCCAAGAAACGAGCCATTGCGACCGGGTTAGCAGTCTCTGGTACCTAGCCTCTCCTCCAAAGTACTTCAGTTGCCGTGCGTGACAAGCTAACTACGTCTCCGTTTGCCAAAAGGTTCTGGTGTCGGTGGAATTGTGATAACAATGATGACGAATGTGATGTTATACAGTATCGGCTTCAGATGGGCCTTGAGGGTAACAGGAGTTCTCAGTTTTCTCATGTTGGGTGTCAGCGCGCCGTTCTTGCAAACCCGTATTCCACCTAAAGTGCGTCGATTGGCTCATTGTTTAGACTTTGGTAATCTGGTTATCTAACATTACTTGACGATACTTTAGAAACGCGATAAATTGTTCGATTTTTCTATTTTCAAAAACGCGAAATTCCTTCCTCTTTTTATGGCGTCTGTTTTTGCACCTTTGTGAGTTAAGATTCCTTGTAGTCTTCAGCAGGAACGCTTTTCCTAATTTATGAATTCTGGAAAATCTTACTGACATCATACTTTCTCTATAGTGGATACCTTATTCCCTTTGTGTTTTTGCCAGGTATATAACAGACCTAATTCACAGAATGTTCAATTGTAGTAACACGGCTTGATATTTAGTGTATTGCGATTACGTTGGACTGTCACAAGGGGTAGGTGCATACATGCTGAGTTTAGTCAACGGTTTTTCAATCGTTGGAAGGATCGTAATGGGACTCGTGTGTACGCATCTTTTTTTTAGCTCTTATCTCGAATTTCAATGTTCTTCAACTTGATTAATGACAATCTCTTTAACTTGTGTAGCTGATAAATTCGGTCATGTCAATTCATACATATTTTGTCTATTTATTTCCGGTTGTTCTATGGTTTCGATTTGGTTGTTTGGTGATTCCATATTAATGCTTTCGATCTTCTCCATCGTCTACGGAATATTTGGTAAATGTGCATCTATGATGACATATATTTTGTTTGGTGTATTCTGTTACTGACTTAAGTGATATAGCGGGAGGTTTCATATCTCTTGTCCCGGTAGTATCAGCATATTTATTTGGAATTCATGGCATCGCGACTATAGTGGGGTTATTATACAGCGCATCGTCGCTAGGACAACTCGCTGGTATGTTTCAGCGTGCGATATTACGGTGCGGATATCATCTAACAAATTTCATTTCAGGTCCACCCATCGCAGGTGCACTGATAGACGCAAATATTCCAACGATTTTCCCGTCAGGGAGATATTCTTGGGGCATTATATTAGGAGGATTGATGATGCTTCTGGGATCATTTAGCGTGATGTATCTTAAGTTAGTAGTATTAAAAAGGCAGCCAGTCGCAAAAAATTAGTCTTTTTACTCTCATATCGAGGTTACTAGTAGTTTAGAGCTAAACTAAGACTATATGCTACAAATGCAATGTGCTACGCGATTATCCTTGTATAAAGAACACAGAACAACAAAGAAAATATAGATTCATCGATGCATGTCATTATAGTTCCTTTTCCTAATCACTTTGCCCCTATCTTGATCCTTTGCTGCGTAGACTGCTGCCATTGGTGAGCTAACATACGGAGATAAGCCCTTTCCGGTCAACGGATTTGAGGCTGGCAATAAAGAACTTTGCAACGTCTCTGCGTGACGCAGTTGCAAATTTGCTGGATACACGGATGGTTGAGGGTAGAATTGAGGAGCCAAAGAGGGAGGCGGTTGTGAATATGAAGTAGAAAAGGGAGAAATGATGGTGCGTGATGAAAACGGTGTCCAATCCGCAGATGTTGCTGACAGTGATCCTACGGAATGTGGGGAGGCGGAGGGGGAGGTTGGTGGTGAAATTGACTTTCCACAAACATCAGTTTGAATATCATGATTATGACTCGAGTTGTTGTTCTTTGGGCGAGGTGCATATATCTCGTCAGTTTCCGTTAAAAAAGATAATGCACGAGGCCGAGTGCCGATTAATCCGGCGGGTACATTATCTATGTGTGTTTGTTTCGTAGTATTCGAGGGAAGTTTGTGAGACTGAGTAGTAGAACAAGAGGGCTTCTTGGGCAGTTGTTGATGATCGGACGTTGAAGTCATCTGGTTAATTTGCCGGGGAGCAGAATCCAATTTAGTCTGAACTGAATCTGCGGTTTCTTCAAGTGAGCGAACTGCAGCAGTAGAGGACTTGAACGGCGTTTTTGCTGACTTGAGGGACGAATTTGCCGCATTATTTACAGACGTATCTTCTTTCACCGCAGCGATGACATTGGAAGATACAGAAGATGAGGAAAGCGATAGATTTCGTGGGATGACCTTTTTCAAAGTAGATGAAGTGGATTTTAGAGGAGGCGATGTTGATTGTGGGCGTGGTTGCTGGGTAGCTCCAGATCGTGGCAGCCGTTGCGTTGAGGAATACTGGGATGGCGGTCGATTTGTGTGATGATAGGATGCAGCTCGATGACTTCGTTCCGCTGATTGTTGTCCGTTTTTCTTTGAGAACGGAAAATGAGGCGGCCGACCGAAGCCAGTAGTGGATAGAGAAGATGGTTGATTCTGCTTGAACCGGGATCTTCCCTCTTGAATTTTGGTTCTGCTTGTTTCTAATCTCGGTGAAGACTGGACGGTATGACGGGTTGTGCGGTTAGTCGATCGGGGGAGCTTTGTTGGTTGGGAGGTATGGCGGGTAGAAGGTAGAGTCGTTGAAGGCAATTTCAATACATTCGGCTTTCGTAAAGGTTGTTCGTCATTTGATCTAGTTTCATCTTCTCTTGGGTTTATACTATTCTCGGTTTGCGGAGCAGTGTCAGCCTCCTCTTTTGTTTCGACTGTAGCAGATTTACCGTTTTCTTCGTTGCTGACTCGCTCATTATTATCCTGCTCGCTAACTGGGAGTAGTAATCCCGTCGTTACAATCTCGGACGAGGGAATCATGCTGATTAGCAATTCAGCCTTCTCTTGTTTATCATCAGGTTTAGTTTTATGAGACAGCTGTCGAGCTCCTTCGGTGGAGCATCGAACCACTGCCAGAGTAGGTATAACGGATGACCCCAATTTCTTCAACACTAACACCAACAACATCCAGCCAGCGATCCACAACAGCGGTTGAGATACAAAGCCTTCGACGAAAAAGATCATAGTGATAGTGTCGATCTTTGTACTAAACTGTGGTACATCAGAATGGAAATTTGACTCGATCGATAAGGTGTGCAGATTATAAGGACGATCTGATGCGTTGAATTCGTTGAATGAACTCATTCATTCAAGTCCCTTTAGATCAGGCCAAACGAGAGTCTCGTTTCTGAGGGAATAGGCGGGTGGGTGACTTGGGTGATGGACGGAGGAGTGGAGGATGGACAGGCTCAAGATGCAGGAGATGAATCGATGGGATGACTGAGGATGGCACCAAAAGCAATGAAAATTTATGAAACTGGCAATGCCCCCACAATGATAATAAACTTGTTTCACAGTTCCTCTTCTTCCGCCCTGCTCCTCCGACCCTGTTTCTCCCCTTGTCCTTGTTGACGACCATTGCTCCACCGTCACGTGACCCCTCCCCCTCCTCCTCCCTGATCCCTCAGTTCCGGAACACCGGCCGATAATTCACCGAGGGCACCGCAATCGGCTTCCCCACCAACATCGATGTTTGGATGTCCTGCAGTGCCAAGGATGGAGAGGCAGCGCATTGTTAAGAGAGAGTTCATCAATATTCCATACATTACGGCTAGCACGACAAGATCGGAGCACACACCTGGATCCCTTTCTGCTTCATCAACAGAGGCTGGGCATATATATGGCCCACCTTGAGTTCTCCTTTGGTGCTTTTATCCAGAGGGCTGTCTGCAAAGCGTATATGCAGACCACGCGCTTTCACGTAGCTTTGAAGTATCAGACATGGTCAGGTTGTGTCATGTATGAAGGCACAATAAAGCGATGACGATTAATAATTGTACAAACAGTTTTTTACGTCTCTTCCGGGTGGGTTCTAATCCTTTACCATACATCCTGTTCGACGACAACTTATCTTTCCGATTACCCACCACGCCGGTTCCTCGCAGTAATGAGTTTTCAATGTTGCTCTGGTATTTCGAACTTTTTGTGGGGGACTTTTACCAATGATTGGACGCATTAGTATACAGGAATGGGTTTGCATTTTGAATAAAAGACTTACGCTGGTATGCACAAAATGTTGGCGCTCCTTCGCTGACGATCTCTTAGAATCCATGATTGTAGTCCTTGGCGATCAAAGTAGACAATGGAGTGATATTAAGTGTACAGACATCTGAAGGGATAAATAACACTGCTACATACATTTCATTAAGTTTCTGAGAATCCTTTTCAGTCTTAGATGTCTAAAGAATTGCCCAATCAATATAATACATTTTTTGCTTTCAATCGCTGAAATTCATACTGATAAAACGAGCTGCTCTCCTTCTGCATTGGCTTTGTCCCCTTTGTGTATTGACGGACTACGGGCGTCATCTTCCGATATTTCAAGGTACAACCTTCGCAATTTTGGTTGATGTCTCGAACCTACGAATTTGTACACCTGTAAGCATAACCATGTCATTTGATCACAATTCTAAAATAGAAGTCAGTACGCATACTTCGGAATTGACCATTCACCCTAGCTTTTGATGATAGAAATTTAAAACCCCGGTAATCAATATCCGGTTCGTCTTCATCTGAGGAGGATTCATGGTAATCCCAGTCTTCCATGAAAGTGGTGAAGGTATCAGTACCAACCACAGCGCCTAAGAGAGCCCACAAGAAAATTTCTTAATTCAAAGCACTGATTAATACCAATGTAGCAAAAAGAACTGACGATCAGTTTCAAGTGATCTAAAAGGCCGAAAATCTCCAAATCTCAATGGGAAGACTTTGGATTCTGCTAATCCGAACTGTTAGATTTAGGTTCACCAAGTTCCTTCACCCGATAGCTATCCTTACCAACACCATCAGTTGTTGCCAGCGGTGTATATCCTGCATGCAACATAATGTCTTTCACTGAATCTCCCTGCTTAATCAGCTCATAAATATCATTGACATTTGGCCTTCTGCCTGATGCCAAAGTAGCACCCTGTGTCGACACAGTTTCCCCTTCTTTGGTCGCAGCGGGTACATGAACTGACGGTTTGCTCGAAAGAACAGTCAAAATATCTTTTGGATGAAAGTCAGCATTTATGATTGTCCGCAATAATTGACCGGGCTCCAATCTGTGACGTGTCATATTTTCCTTGAGACTTTCGAGGTCGAGATCAGCGTAGTGTTCAAGTAATGTGTCGAGGGAAGTGGGATGCAGTGATCCATGAGACAGAAGTGTGCGAATTTCATTAATAGAAAAATCTAGCAATTAAATTCCGCGTTGTTATGCGGAGTCTTTTGTATCATCAGTAAATAGCAAATTGACTAACGCTCTGCCTCTGCCTCTACCTTCTTTTCTTCAGCTTCGACTCGATCTGCAGTAGTTCTTGCCATTGAGCCATGCTGGTTTTGATTCTAGATTTCCCTTAACCTGTCAAAGCTGTTCGTTTAATTGAATAACAAAAGTTGACTAACCTCGACGACTCCTTCGTCGGTCGATGGTGCTTCAAACTGTTCTAACTCCTTTCGCCTACATCAACGAGTATCTTTAACTCCTGTGCTACAAGAGAACCAGTTCAAAAACTTACCAGAAGTCGAAGTTCTTGTCTTCTGTTAACGCTTCTACATTTAGCACCTTCAATCGCGAACTATGGATTTAGCTTTCCGAAATTTAAGGATTGGTTAGAGGGAAGGGGCGTACCAATAATCTATTCTCGCAGGAGATATAGAAAAAGTCATCAGTATCGATGAGCACCCCTGTAACCGGCGATGGCATATTAATTTGGAACAATAAATTCCCTTTGATGGCGGACCAAATTCGACAAGTGCAATCAGTGGAACCTGTGATAACCATACTGCGTTTTAAAAGACATTTCAAAATAAGTACATGAAAAGTGGAATGTGAATGATTGATGAGGTATGTAGAAATGAGAAGAAACATACTCGGATTTCGCGGTGAAATTTGCGCAAACCACGATACATTCATGCCGAAGGGTCCACAGCAAATCTGTATGATATCCTGAAATGATATCTCGCTTTACGCGTATTGAGCATAACAATTATTGTCTAAAACATTCCAGGACAACAAAACTATACGAACTTCATCTAAATGTATCTCACCATCGACTGCAGTAATATTTTCATCCAAAATGTTTATCCTGTCGAAGCGCGGTTCTCGGTTCTGGGTGTTGATGTCAGAAAGAACTAGTTAAAATCTAGGAGCGATCGAAGAGCTAGGAGAATACATACCACAGTGGTGTCGCTATTCTCTTCTTTTAAGTAAGAGGTGACATTCCATATTTTACATGTGTAATCTGTACTTGTGGTGGCTAGCAACAGTGAGTTTGGTGAAATCGAGACCGAGAGAATAGATCCTGTTCGAGTGCAACACGCATTACAATCAGTACAGGCCGGGAAGTTGCGTAACAATCATTAAAGGTCAACCTGTGTGATATGCCGATCCGTCATGCCACCCTTTTAACGAATTCGATTCCTTACTGGTAATTGTTGTGGGATGTGAGCCCAGGCTGGAATAAGACATTGAATATCGTCGCATACCATTCCGGATCTGGCAGTATTTTGTCAACGACGATCATTTTTTTCGTGTCCCATATAGTAATTGATCCATCTGCGCATCCCGTAAACAATTTACTTTCGTTGCTGTAACTAAATGCAAATCCTCGAACCGGATTAGAATGTCGTATGTTCGTTGACGACATTTTACCTGTTTCATTGATAGGCATCAATATCATTCCACAACGTTAATATAATTGACCAGATGTAATAAAAATGAATATAGATAAGACCTGATGCACAATCGAATGCCACTACTCTTCCATCGTCAGAAGAACTCAATACTCGGTCCCCGGATGCCGAAAACTTAACGTGATAGACCGCTCCTTTTTGTCCTTTAAAGACTCTGTCCATTACATTGATATGTAAGAAATTAACTGTATGAATGCATCCTACTACTTTGAGATACGGGGTCGTACCTATCTGCACGTTTTTTGGTCAAATTCCATACAAATACAAGACCATCTTCGCCTGCAGTGGAGAGAAATTGACCAGTCTTATCAAAGTGGCATGCTCGTATGTTGCCTAATTAAGGCGAGGATTGTCAAATCAATGCATGTCTGTAGCGAGGTACAGTCGAATATCATGCAGTACCTCGATGGCCACTCGTTTTGCCCAACTAGCCACACAATTGACATTGTGCAAATCATCCGGTTAGATCGTAATTGGTGCTCACTCGCAATGTAAATCGTAAATTGCCTTTGTTCAACATACAGTTGTAGTAACCGTCAACCTATCTAAATCCCAAATATGGATCAATTTTCCGCAACAGGTAGCCAACGTCCTTCCAGGGACGAAGATATCGAAGGCTGAAATTCGGGTGTCGAGAGTTAAACATTGATGAAGATATGCATTAACAAGACGGCGACCAGCGTAGCGATACCCTCCCACCGTAGAAGCATCTTCAACTGTCAGTAGTAAAGAAGGAAAGTGATTATGTTACTTGATTGTGTCACGTTGATTGAAAGCACATCGAAGAAAGGAATATGGTACCTCTAATAGGATCCGCCATTATGTCTTACGGCGTACCAACTGAATCGTGATTAATCGACTGTGGTTGGTCGACCTTCAATGAATTGATGAATTTTTGATTAATGAGAATGCTGTATGTATATTCTGGGGACAAAAATCCACACGCAAGCGTCATGACGCGAAATTAATCGAAACTAATACAGAAATTAATGCCATTTAAAATTTTGCAGTATAAATAGAATATGTTTATTATTGCTCAAATATCATCTGTTTCTTTTTCTCCTTCTCTAATCGAGCCTCGAGAAGAGTAACCGACCTCCGTACAAACTTTTTAACAAATTCAATCTCCGCCAACGATTCCTCGTCAATAGTATCTTTCCTCTCACTCAAAGACTCTAAGTTGGCAAGAAAACTCTTCAACTGCAACAACTGAAATGATCGGGAAGGAATGTCAAATTCGGTCATGTTTATGGTCATATTCAAGGTGATGTCGCCAGTGCTGTTTAACAAGTTAATATTCAACCGAGGAATACAGTAAATGTAAACAGAAAATTGAGCGGTTACCTCTCCATGGCTAATTTCCTTGTAAACTGATTCTCCTCCTTGTCCAGCATGCCTATAACTTGAATGATTTTGGCCTGATCGCTCTTCTTCCTTTCGGTCTTTCCATCTTCACCACTCTCCTCTTCATCTTCATCGTCATCGTCCTCTGGCACATAATGGAAAAGTCCAGTCAAATCTATGAAATGGTGGGGCGGGGTTACTACCAAGAAGGATATTCGGGAGTCACATAAGAAAAGCACCTAGGATTTCTGTAAATTTAACAGCCAGCAGTGATCCAAGCGATATACCCAGAAGGGATACGCTTAACAGTTTGAATGCCTTTAACGGTGTCATTGTCGGCAACTATCAAACCACGATTTAAAGCAAAGGCAATGTCACAGTCAGAGGGGAAGAAGAACAGTTGGCTGAATAGTAATTTATACCTCTTGGTGTATAAATACATTTTCAGTTGCATTATTGAAGGTGGACGTTGAGGATATCATTCGTCTTGGGTTTTTGGTTGAATAAATGTTGTTTCTTAATAAATTGAGACGTGATGCGGGACGAATGGAGGGCAGTTCACTCTGGCAGTGCAGCCGAGAGACTTGTCTAAGGGATGCGGTCAGCCTCGTAATCATGATGGCTGATAGAAGTTCTGATATCCTGAATGAGAGAGTGTCGCTGTCTGTGTGATGCGTTTGCGATGAAAATTGAAATGTAAAAAAGCAATCCAATTCGCACTCGAGTTGGTCGACCCGTTGGCCGCAGCCACATTCCTCTTCCGTCCATTCGACATCCCACCGTCCTCTGTCCATCACATCCGACTTTCCAATCCACATATATCACCGTATTCACACAAAATGGGTGCTGCTCTCGGTTGTATGGCTACTGAAGCCGCCTGCTGCTTCACTTCTGGTAACTCTCATCATTCACCGCTTCTTTGGCCGTAACCTTCACCATTGATTTCAACTCTCCCTAATATCCGTCCTTTATCTTTCTCCAGCTGCCTGTCGATGCTTCTGCAAAGGCTTAAATTGTGCATCCAGTACGGCTACTAGAGCTGGTTACGCTGTATGTTGTGTTCATTTCTTTGATAGTTTCTTAAACTGTCGATTTCGCTCGCTCATTCATCGGTTGTGCTCTAGATCCTGTTCCTAGTGAATTCCGTTATCGCTTGGATAATGTTATCAGATTTTGTGATCAAGAAATTAAAAGATGCCACACATGGATATTTGAAGCTGAATTGTGAATATTGCTATGGAATATTGGCTGTAAGTTCTAGATTGACATGGCTCCGCCTAGAGATTGTAAATTGACGTTTTGGTTTACAGGTACAACGGATATGTTTTGCGCTGACACTGTTTCATGCTGTATTAGCCTTAACAATGATTGGGGTTTGTCTCAAGGATTATTTAAGTCATATTACGGTGAAGGATATCTCTCACCACAATAACCTATAGGTGAAATCTAGTAGGGATCCAAGGAGCGGGATTCAGAATGGCTTCTGGGGGCCAAAGATCTTGATTTGGATACTGTTGATAGTAGCTTGTGTGTATTCCTACTTAGAATCGAAGCGTTTTTTCTGTTACCTAATTTTCCATTCGTGGTAGCTTTCTTTATCCCGAACGAATTTTTCATCACTTACTCGAACTATATTGCCCTTATCGGAGCCGGATTCTTCGTTCTATTGCAGTTATTGTTGTTGATTGATTTCGCACACACTTTTGCCGAAAACATTCTAGATAGATGGGAGAATACAGGAGAAAAAAAATACATGGTTGCACTAATTGGGTCTACAGTGAGCTTGCTAATCTTGGCTGTTGTGTTGACAGGAGTGATGTACGGATTCTTTGCCGGTAAGTCTTGCAAATTTTCAAAGATGAGTCGCTAATGATGGTTTCTAATCATTCGTATCTTTTAGCTCCTGGCTGCAACCTGAACCAATTCTTCATCACTTTTAATTTGATACTGTGCTTTGCTGCTGTTATGCTGGCCATAGCACCTGCAATTCAAGAGTATAATTCTCGCTCAGGTTTAACTCAAGCCTCTATTGTTGTATCCTATGCTACATATCTCATCATCTCTGCCGTTTCAAACGAACCACCTTACGAGAACGATGACCATCATTGTAATCCGTTGAGCCATTCGAAAGGTTCTCAGACTGTCACCGTCGTCATTGGTGCTCTTTTTACGTTTATCGCTATTGTATACAGTACGAGCTCAGCTGCTGTGCGTGGGGGATCATTGATTGGTGATGCCGAGGGTAGGAACGATGGAGATGTCGAGAGCGCGACCCCTTTGATTCAAAGTCAACCTGGTCCAAACCCGTCTCTCGTTGCCGCTGTAGAGAGTGGTATGTATATTTAACATTTCGGCCTATTGACTGAGGAACGTCGTTTAATTCACCTATATTCTCTAGGTGCTCTCCCTTCATCCGTGTTGACTAATCCGGATGTCGACAGCAATTCAAAATATCCCGTTGATGACGAAACCGAAGGGACATCCTACAACTACTCTTTTTTCCACATCATTTTCTGCTTAGCTTCCATGTACGTTGCCATGCTTCTCACGGATTGGAACACTGTCACAGCTGCTGCTTCACCACCGGCCGAGCCTGTTCCTACAAATCCCGGCAATATGCCTTCCTTCCCATGGCCTGGTAGCGGCACTGATAATGGCGGCAATGGAGGTTCTGACCAAGGAATGCTGGTTGAAATAGGTAAGAGCTGGGCTGCCGTCTGGGTCAAAGTAGTGAGTAGTTGGTTAGTTGTGCTGTTGTATGCGTGGACATTGATTGCTCCGGTTGTGATGCCGGATCGGGAATGGAGTTAATTATTAGGTTGAATTTCATAGTGTTTCGTTGGTTGAATTTCTATTTCTCATCTGTCGCATACTAATTTTGACGTTGTGTATATATGTAATAAACTCATGGCATGTTATCATCGATCATAAGAACATGATGAGAATTTGCACATATGAGGAATGCAGTTTGACTCCAAAGTCGGTTTCTTCCAATCTGACAATTATGTTGGTGTTATCACAACCGCGGGTGTCAACAGCCGAAATACGAGCAAGAAGCATAGAGCCAGATACATGAAGTTGATATTCTATTGAATACAATATAGGTCTATTCTCCATTTGACAGCAACATGCGTCCTCTCGCCTTTTCCTCTCTCTCTTTCGCTATTTTTACTAATCTACGAAGTTCTTCCTCCTCTTCCGCATTTTCTACCGACACATTCTGCTCCACATTCTCGGATTCCTTCATAGCAGAGCTAGAAAGCTTATCTTGTATGCGCCTTCTATTCGGATTGTAATAAACATCCGTCTTTTCTAATCTTGCAATATGGTGTCGCTGTCCATCTGATATAAGGCTATCAAAAATTTCAAGACATTGCTTATCGGTTCGACCGGCAAGATTACTTGCAATTTTGGCCCATTTTCGACCCTTTTCAAGATAAAGTTTCAGTAGCTTGATCTGTTCACTTGTCGTGAATGGGGACTAAGATTGTAATGAGATGAAAATAATGAGATCAGCGAGTGAACACATGTCGAGTGCTACGAAATAACCGAATTGATTCAGAAAGGAAGCAATAGAGCATAAATCAACACACCTTATCAATTGATGGGTCTAGAACGTATTTATACCTTTGACGACATTGCAAATTAGTCCTTCCAGGCACTAACGTCGCAACTTTTATCCAGTCTTTTCCATGCTCGTTTACTGCTTGTGTCAACCTAGAGACCAAAACCAGATGATCAAAAGATCGTTACCAATGAGAATTAATCTTGCATCATAGATAATCCCAATCATTACCGGTAATCTTCGTCCGGAGTCCATGGCCCCATTTTCTTTTCCAATAACAACTGCTGGGTATATCTAAACCTACATTGTACATCTGTTCTCCCACCAACTTCTTCCGCTATTTTACTCCATTGATTTCCCCATTTACTCACTGCCTGCATCAGACTCACATCTTCGTTTGGAGTCCATGGTTCCTTTTTGAACGAATTTTCCTTATTTATTTTAACATATCGATACCTACAAGAATGAGGTGTGCGCTGCATCAAATTCCCAATTTGTGTCCAGTCCTCCTGGTACTCTACTGCATACTGTTTCAGTATATTTTCTTCAGCAGTTGTCCATGGTCCTGTTTTTTGAATTTCGGGTTTTAACCGGTTATGGTAGCGTAAATAGATATTTATAGCAGACCTCCCCGGAAGGGACGGTGCGATGAATGACCACTTAGGACCGTGCTTGGAATAGAGGTCCAACAGTTTTTTGTCTTCTTCGGGGGACCATTTCCGGTAATCTCTGGACGGAAGTGAATTCGTATTTGATTTCGATTTCGGTTGAGGCGGGGATAATGATGAGTTTGTTGGGCGAGAAGAACTAACGGTGGATTCAAATCTGGCTAAAGATCGTATCGACAAAGATGGCTTCAAGTAACATAAAGATGGAAGTAATCCTGAACAAAAGAAGGGTAATTTAGGTTGTTTGGGGATAATACGACTCATCGGACTTCTCCAGAAAATTTAGTTGAATACATGCAGGTGCAGGTTGTCACGTTTGATCACTGATCAAGATTTCAGTTTCGTGCTTTATTTCTTCTACAATGATTGTCATAATATCATAGACAACGCTTTAATCCTTAGCTAGTATCTCCAACGCTTTTTCTTGATCATACCCACTCAAAATTAAACTTTCTCGGATCTGATTCAACTCAAACCCCATCTCACGAAGAGTACTGAAAGCCTTCATGTATTTGGCAAATTTTTCAAAATTGCTCTCTGTGTCAAATAAAGCGTACGAGGCTTCAATATCTTGGGATGTACAGCCATGGCTTAACGATTCGTCATGAATAATACAGAAATCTAGAATCTGTGAACCCAAGAGTTTTGCCAATGGTTAGAGGAGGTGTAATGATATTGAAAACAGAGGAACGAACCTTTCTCCGGTCGTACTTGAACAATTTAATACCGGTATCAATGCCCTCATAAGAAAACCCCATTGCATGAGTATCTACAAAAATGTTCTGCAAAGCGAATAAAAGAAAAAAATTAGGCAACTCAAATGAGGGCATATAGTAATCACAGATGCTTACTAGGAGGCGTGGGTCACTCTGACATCTAGCGGGAACCGGCGGTATCGGTTTAGAAGTAACGTTTGAGAATCGTTTGTTGTTGGACAAAGGACTTGGGGAGTTGGACGAATTCTTCGAATTAGATGCTGAGGTGGGTATAGGCATAGGCAT